>CM042668.1:11665450-11768055 GCA_023638005.1 Forsythia suspensa
ATTTTACACGGCGATAATTTGTTGGACCAGCTCATCATATACCCTTTTCTTGGTCAAATATGTCAAGTCATGTTTCAAGGGGAAAAAAAGGCGCAAATTCGAACGTTTAAGAAAGCCATATTTTGTGTAATTTATTAGAAATCTTTTAAAAGTACAGATTTATACATGTAATTTTGGGGAAGTTTCACCTTTAAATATTTTAATTCAAGTTTACGTCCAAGATAAAGTTTCATCTTTTGATATTTCATTTATATATATATATATATATATATATATATATATACATATATACACACACACATGGGAGGCTAGTTTCTCTTACGCATTGTTTTTGAAAAAAAAATTTGACAAATAATTACGCAACTTAATTCTAAACAAATCTAACGATCCAAATGTATGACAAGATTTTAAATCTTTGTATTTATATTCCACACATCTCAAATAAATTTTTAATATGCTGCAGACCATTAGATTGATCACCATCTATGATCGTGATTATTATTAAGATAAATTGGTAGAAAGAGCCATTCTATAGCATATATAAAGAGGAGGGCTTCATGCTTTCTTCTTAGCAAAGCCCCCGCTCTACCGTGAATAACATCAAGACACCCCATCCCCAAAATGGTAGAGGGTGAGGATTTCCTCCTCTCCTTGGTCGCTCGCGAGCCAGGTAAAACTCTCCCCGATTTGTTCGCAAAACCAGGGAGATCGCGACGAACCGGGAGAAGACTCCATGGTTTCCTGACAAACCGAGGGGACGGGAGAATTCTCCCTCCCAAGTTGTTCTGGAGCTTGAAACGAGGGGTTTGGGGTGGGGTTGAAGGAGAAATGTAATGGAGTGGGAGAATACGGCCAACATTTTGTCAGACAGGACCAAAATAATTGGACCAGCTCGGCGTGGCGACTAGCATTCAGGCCAGTGTATTAAAGGCGAGAGGTCTCGATTTCTATCGGGCCAGATTATTGGGTTGACGGAGTTAGGTAATGTTGGGCAAGCCCACAGATTGGTTCGTTTTAAGCACTCTAGTCACGCTCAATCTCCTAACCCTATGAAATTTCTATATGTATGTGTCGGTTTTTTATCCGTTCAAAAGCACTCTATATTGATACAAAAATCTAGCATTTTTAAATACAATTTTAAAATTTCATAAGTCTCTCTTCTTTTCTTTTTCTTTCCTGCTGCCTTTTCTTCTTTGGACTATTAGTTTCTAAGAAAATGACAACTCTGATAATCAAGGAACCATGTCAATCGGGTAGTTTAGCCAAACGGAACACTCGGTTCTACGTGATTATTGGAATCAAACCTCGAACTGGAACCAATTCATAACATTTATATTTTAAAATACATTAAGTTGAGAAATTTAAAAGGTGAAAAACACGTTAACATTAAAATACGTTAGATATTAAAACAAATTCGAAAGATATAGTATTAGCCAGAAGAATAGACACCAAGTGCCAGCTTCATAGAAATTATGGTTAGAAAAATAAAATTGCATCTTAAAATTGATTTATTTGCTTCACATGTTGAAGTTCCATATCCTTGCGTCTCCACTTTGTGCGGAGTGATAAGTGCATTTTGTGCGCTGCATAGTGATACTATACTAAGCTTTTATTCTGGCTATTTTAGTGAATTCTTACTTAATTGCATGTTTTAATCTTCATATTTTCAAATGCTTTTAAACACAGTTAAATAGCAATTAAGAAGAATGGATGACGTAGGCAATAAATTGGAAAATATTTCAAAAAATGAGGATCCACCACACTCAATCAAAAGTTGAAGGACAATTGGAGATTATATAAAGTTGAAGGACCAAATTGGATGAAATAAAAAAAGGAAGATTTGGAGAGAAAACACAAAGGCAGACGCACAAAAGAAAGCAGAAGATCAAGAACTAACCTTTGAAGAATTGAACTAAGATCGAGATCAAGAGTTCTTCTTATTCAAGTTTCTTCATATCCAGGGTGATGAACTCTATGTTTTCTTTCTCTTTCTTCTCTTATTAATTAGTATGTTAAAGTTAGTTTTCTTTTGTGCTTTGGGATTCACGATGAAGCTTGCAATCTAATTTCTTCTATCTTAAGACTTGATTTTTGACAATTTGTTTCATTATAGTTTTGAATAATTAATTTTAATTTATGAATCTATAATTATGTGCTTAATAACTGTGTGATCGTTGTGGTGTGTTTACTGCTATCCAAAGATCAAGCATGCTAGACGCCATTTTAAGTATCTTAAAGTCAGATGGGGATGAAAAATGTACCGCTTCATACTTTAGGTGATCTTTAAGTATCCACATGAAATTTAATACTTTCACATTTGTATTACTTTTCATCCTTGAGATATAGTCGAGTCATATGGCATATGAATAGGTTTAATTTTATTCGAGAGAACCTAACCAAACAATCTAGGGATATCGATCTTCCATAGCCCGTGTATTTTGTGACTAAAGAGAATTAAGCTAGAGGGATTAATAATTATAAAAGTGGATTAGGGATCCCTATTACTTTTCTTTTCAATTTTAAAGTAATCTTTTATTAATCTAATTTTGGTTATTTGATTTACATTTGGTTTATTGTTTTAGGACAAATTCTCGTGAGTCTTAAATACCAAACATCAAAAGTTCAATAGATTCGATTCAAAAGGTCATTATAATTGAGCTCGAATTATCTAAATCCTCGCCGGGATCGGTAATTGGACTCAAAATCTATTTTTACTGCTTGAGCGATCCGTGCATTTGTGAAATATTAGAGATACAAAATTGTCGACAAGCTGTTACTGCTGTTTGTAGAGATTTAGTTTTAGTTCTTTTCAATTATTTTCGACCTAATCTCTAACTTATTTAATTGCTTTAATTGTTTTTATTATCATTATTATTTATTTGTTTTGTTATTTTCGATTAATACCTTTGTTTCTTTTCGAGGCCATTGCATGCGAGTGCAGAACAGCAGTGCCTAATTCCAATTGATCCAGACTGGCCTTTTCCATCGTAGGCGGGAGGGCAAAGATCAACACACCAAAAGACAAAACAGCAAGTGAAAATGAACAACAATGAAATAGCTCAAAGCGGGCAGGAGATTGATGAAGACAATATGTCAAGTTGGAGACTTTTTTGACTCCCTGATTATCCGTAGATCAATTCAGCATTTTTCACCCACCTTTTGGGCAGCCGGGCTTTTGAGTTGAAGACTAATGTCATTCATCTTATTCAAGAATGGTCATCAATTCTGTAAGCGGCGTAGCTGAGGCGAGAACTACATCCACACATGTTTCCAGATTTTGAAATGTGTCAACACTTCAAATATCAAGGAATCTCGCATTTATCGGCCTATCCAAGCACGCTTGCTCCACATACTCTGGGGGACAAAAGCTCTTCGTGTTGGGCTACATCACTGAACGATAAGTATAACCACACGGAATGACGGCCCAAAAAATCACTTACTTCAAATTCTTCCCCAGCAAGAGTTTAAATCGAAGCATGACTTGTTTCAATATTTCATCAAATTTCATAAATGGAACCACTCGGTTCTACGTAATTATTGGAATCAAACCTGAACTGGAACCAACGGTTAACATTTTATTTTAAAATCGTAAGTTGAAAATTAAAAATTGAAAAATCGTTAACATTAAAGTACGTTAGATATTAAAACAAATTCTGAAAGATATAACATTAACTAGAAGAATAGACACCAAAATTGCAAACTCATAAATTATGGTTAGAAAAAATAAAATTGCATCTTAAAATTGAGGATTTATTTCGGTTACAGTGAAGTTTCGCCTTCGCCGTCTCACTTTGTGTTGAGTGATAAGTGCATTTTGTGCACTTATTATGACCTTTAAACTAAGCTTTTATTCCGTCATTTTAGTGAATTATTACTTAATTTTGTGTTTTAATCTTCATATTTCAGTTTTGGACCTGTTAAATAGCAATTGGAGAAGAATGGATGAAATGAGCAATAAATTGGAAGATATTTCAAAAAAATGAGGATCCAATTACACTCAATCAAAAGTTGAAGGACCAAATTGGAGATTATATAAAGTTGAAGGACCAAATTGGATGAAATAAAAAGTAGGAGGATTTTGGAGAGAAAAACACAAGACGGACACAAGAAACGAAGATCAAGAACTAACCTTTGAAGAATTGAACGAAGATCAAGATCAAGAGTTCTTCTTATTCAAGTTTCTTCATATCCGGGTGATGAACTCTATGTTTTCTTCTCCTCTTTCTTCTCTTATTATTAGTATGTTAGGCTAGTTTCTTTTGTGCTAGGATTACGATGAAGCTTGTAATCTAAATTCTTCTATCTTAAGACTTGGTTTTTGACAATTTATTTCATTATAGTTTTGAATAATTAATTTTGATTTATATGAATCTATAATTATATGCGCAATAATTGTGTGATCATTGTGGTGTGTTTTACTATCGAAAGATCGAAAGCATGCTAGACGCTATTTTAATTATCTTAAAGTCCGATAGGGGATAGAAATATACCGCTATGCTTTAGGTGATCTTTAAGTATCCACAGAAATTTAATGCTTTCGTTTGTATTCGCTTTCGTCATAGAGATATAGTCGAGTCATGCATATGAATAGGTTTAATTTTATTCGAGAGAAACTGTTAAACAATCTAGGGATATTGATCTTCATAACTGATGTATTTTGTCAAAACCAAAAATTAAGATAGAGGGATTAACAATTATAAGTGGATTCGGGATCCTAGTACTCTTCTTTCTCAATTTTAAAGTAATCTTTATTAATCTAATTTTAGTTATTTGATTTACATTTAGTTTATTGTTTTTAGTTCAAATTCTAATTAGTCTTAAATACCAAACATCAAAAGTTCAATAGATTCGGTTAAGGTCATTATAATTGAACTGAATTATCTAAATCCTCGTGGGATCGATACTTGGACTCAAAATCCATTTTACTACTTGAGCGATCCGTGCACTTGTGGAAATATTAGAGATACAAAATTGCTGACAAGTTTTTGGCGCCGTTGCCGGGGATTTAGTTTTAGTTCTTTTCAATTATTTTGACACTAATTCGAACTTATTTAATTGCTTTAATTGTTTTTATTATCATTATTATTTATTTGTTTTTTGTTATTTCAGTGTCTGCTTTGTTTCTTTTCAGGCCATTGCATGCGAAGTGTGAGACACGGGTCTCTAATTCCAATTGATCCAGAGATTGAGCGCACTTTCCATCGTAGGCAGAGAGAGACAAGATCAACACACCAAAAAGACAAAAAACAGCAAGGCAAAATGAACAACAATGAAATTGCTCAGGCGAGACAGGGAGATTGATGAAGACAATATCTTTGGTTGGAGACTTTTGACTCCACAGATTATCCGAGAACCAATCTAGCATTGTCTACCCACCTTTTGGGTAGCCGAACTTTCGATTGAAGACTAATGTCATTCATCTATTCAAGAATGGTCATCAATTCTATGGCGAGTGAAGAGAATCCACATACACATGTTTCCAGATTCTTGAAATGTGTCAACACTTCAAATATCAAGGAATCTCGACGACGCCATCCAGCCCACGTTTGTTCCCACATACTCTAGGGACAAAGCTCTTGAGTGGCTGGACTCACTACCAATTGATAGCATAACCACGGAATGATTTAGCCCAAAAATTGCACTAAATTCTTCCCCCAAAGACAAAGGTTTCAAACCGAAGCATGACATTTCAATATTTCAACGATCGAAGCAGAACCCTTTGATGAAGCGTGGAGCAGATTCAAAAACATGCTAAGGAAGTGTCCTCATCATGGCATTGGCAAGGGCCAACAAATTGATACTTTTATGCGGGACTACTCCCTTCATGTAAAAGTATGATCGACTCTTCCTCTAACGGCTCCTTATCTACCAAAGCAGTTGTTGAAGCTCTATAGTTGTTTGAAAGAGTAGCTACCACCAACTTGCTATGTGGGCATCGAGATAGAGTCATACACAAGAAAACCCGCAGGGTACATGAAATAGACATTGTCTCGGCGTTATCTCGCAAAAATAGACTCTTTGGTACACAAAGTGGAGAGCATGTCACAATCAAAGATATATGTGCAAACAAAGAAATCAACATGTGAAGAGTGTGGGGCAAATCACAAAGACATCGAATGTCCTATTCTCTCACAAACAACCGAGCAAGTCGAGTATGTTCAAGGTGGTCAATACCCACAAAATAATCCATTCTCCAATTCATTTAATCCGGGATGGCGTAATCATCCAAATTTTTCTGGAGGATAATCGTAATAACAATGAAGACCACAATATTCTCAGTTTCAGCAGCCAGAAAAGAGAGTTTCATTAGAAGATGCACTCGGTAAATTCATCGAGAGGACTAATAAATTCATAGAAAAAACTTATCAGTTCATGAGACAGACAGAAATCAACTTGCAGAATCAAGGCGCTTCAATTAAAAACTTAGAAACACAGATGGGTCAGATGGCAGTTGTTATATCAAGTAGACCACATGGTACCTTGCCAAGCAACACCGAGGTCAATCCTAGAGAGCAAGTACATGCAATAACTACCAGAAGTGGGGTTCAGTTGCAGATAAAGAACAGGTACCTTCCACTGATGAGGAGCACGTGGAACAAACTGAGCAAGCAGTAGATATTGGAAAAAGTTCAGTTACACCACAGGCTAAGGCAGCCGTTTCTATCAAATCATATGAACCTCCCATTCCCTATCCAGAAAGGTTAAATCCAAAAAAGAAGAAGCAGGATCAGCAATGTGCAGAATTTCTAGATCATCTAAGGAAGCTTCATATCAACATACCATTTGTGGAGGCCCTGACTCAAATGCCCAACTATGCCAAGTATATGAGACAGCTGCTTTCAAATAAGAAAAAATTGGCAGAAGGGGATATAGTACAACTTACATGGGAAGTTAATGCTATAATGGAGAGGCAACTACCAGATAAAAGACATGATCCAGGCAGCTTCACAATTCCAATTACCCGCCGGTAACCTCATGATTGACAAGGCATTATGTGATCTTGGTGCAAGTATCAATTTAATGCCCCTCTCTATTTTCAAAGCGATTAGGAATTGGTGAAGTTAAACCTGCAAAATTTAATCTTGGGTTAGCGATGCAGTCCGTTAAAAACCCGTTTGGAATAGTGGAAGATGTGGTAATGAGAGTGGGAAAGTTATTATTTCCCATTGATTTTTTTGTTCTTGATATGCCTGAGGATGCTGAAATCCCTATCATCTTGGGACGGCCCTTCTTAGCTACTTCAGATGCCCTCATTGATGTTTCACGGGGGATATTGACATTGAGAGTTCAGCATGAATGGGAAATATTTTATATGTTGGGTAGAGATTCAACACCTCCACCACCTCTTTCTTATTGGACAGGTTATCAAGTGGAGACTTTAAAGAAATTCAAGAACAACTTCTTTAAAAAGTTTTGGGATACAAAGCCACCAGAAAAGATGAAAGACAAAGGTAAACAGGCTGTTCAAATGCAAGAAGCTGCCGTTGGTCAACATAAGGTTGAAGCTGAAGTAGTCATCCCTGAAGTACAGGTTGGAGCTGTTAAATGGAAGATGAAGAACAATCAGACATTAAGTCAAGCTAAAGACTATAAATAAGCGCTTAATAGGAGGCAACCCATTTTCTAACCCTTTTATTTACTTGCTTTATATGTAGTAGTTTTAATTAGTTTAAATAATTTATTAATTTTTATTTCATTTATCTGTGCCCTTAAAAAGCTTTACTATGTCAATCGCAGGATGTCCTACTTTGCAAGAGTCCCAACTCCACATCTGATTCCACTTCAACCGAACCTTCAGTCAGCCAGATCCATCTTCTCCACATCTATCTCCGGGGAGTACCTGACTTTTTCTCTCATCTATTTGCTTTATTTTGCTATTACATTGGGGACAATGTAATGTTTTAGTTTGGGGGTGGGTTAAGTATCAGAATACTTAAGTATTTTGAGTTTGCTTATTTTTTCGAGTCTCTAAAAAAAAAAAAAAAATAAGAAGAATAAAAAAAATAAAAAAAATTTCATAGTTATTGTTGAATATCTTGCTGCCAATGATGAAATTTGTTTGAAGTTAAGTACATTTTTAGTTAGAATATTAGACAACACTTTAATTTGTACTTTTACCTAAACACTTATCCATGTTAGACTAGATTTGAAGCACGTAGCCACTGTTGACTTATCACTTATTGGAAACATGACTTGAGTGTATGTGTTGATCTTATTGACTTAGATCATTGTGAAAAATTCCATTCCTAAATTTTTAGACTAGTAACCAAACTGTTTGAGAACAGTTTGGGGGTGTTAAGGTTAGTACATGTTTTTGTGGAATTTTGATGGTTTGGGTTTTCTGGATCTTATCTTTTGTTGAATATGTTTTAGTCAAGGAATCTGAATCGAGCACTACTCACTGCTGAAACAAATATATATATATATATATATAAAATATCTTACTCGAGCAATTAAGTCTGTTAGGGTATTTCAAAACCTGGTGCCCTAAAGTCATCTGATTTGGGAGTCATCGGCCCAAAGCTCGTTACATGAGTCAAAAAAAAAAAAAAAAAAATTTACATCTTTACTTCTTTTATAGCCTGTGAGACTCGAACAATTAAGTCTGTTAGGGTATTTCAAAACCTGGTGCCCTATGGTCATCTAACTTGGGAGTCATCGGCCCAAAGCTCGCTATAAGGGTTACATAGAAAGCTAGTATGAGAGAAGTATTGCACAAGATGTAAGATCATTTATATGAGTAAAATAAATAAAAAGTGCTAAAGGTGCTCGGTAAGGATTACTAGATTAAAACCTAAGAGACTGAAGATGAGAATTTAAAAATCATTCACCACCCTAGTTCTGAGAATACAAGTTCTAATTTTACCACTTTATTTGAAAAAAGCTTTGTGTTGATCAATAGGAACCAAATTTGCTAGAACACCTCGGAATTGGAGAGAAAAACATAAGAAGTGTGTAATTTACGAGAGGTGTAAGGAATAAATGACTACAAAGGGTTCGGGATTGTAAAAGTATCAACAACACAACATTGGTCGTGGTATAATACACGTGTAAGTTCAATTTTTGGCTAATCACACACTCACCAAAAGTCAAGCATTGGATAAGTGAAAATTTCTTTGTGTTGTTTGATCTCTTTCTAAACGTGTTCTTTATTTTTCAAACTTGAGGCATATGGTAAGAAATTTAGCATTAATTCATTTCATGTTAATTCTTTTAGCTTAGTTTAAAGCTCTACTTTATTTTATTTTTGTTCGAGGACGAACAAAGGTTTAGTTTGGGGGTGTTTGATAAGTGCATTTTGTGCACTTATTATGACCTTTAAACTAAGCTTTTATTCCGTCATTTTAGTGAATTATTACTTAATTTTGTGTTTTAATCTTCATATTTCAGTTTTGGACCTGTTAAATAGCAATTGGAGAAGAATGGATGAAAAGAGCAATAAATTGGAAGATATTTCGAAAAAATGAGGATCCAATTACACTCAATCAAAAGTTGAAGGACCAAATTGGAGATTATATAAAGTTGAAGGACCAAATTGGATGACATAAAAAGTAGGAGGATTTTGGAGAGAAAACACAAGACGGACACAAGAAGCGAAGATCAAGAACTAACCTTTGAAGAATTGAGCGAAGATCAAGATCAAGAGTTCTTCTTATTCAAGTTTCTTCATATCCGGTGATGAACTCTATGTTTTCTTCTCCTCTTTCTTCTCTTATTATTAGTATGTTAGGCTAGTTTCTTTTGTGCTAGGATTACGATGAAGCTTGTAATCTAAATTCTTCTATCTTAAGACTTGGTTTTGACAATTTATTTCATTATAGTTTTGAATAATTAATTTTGATTTATATGAATCTATAATTATATGCGCAATAATTGTGTGATCGTTGTGGTGTGTTTTACTATCGAAAGATCAAAAGCATGCTAGACGCTATTTTAATTATCTTAAAGTCCGATAGGGGATAGAAATATACCGCTATGCTTTAGGTGATCTTTAAGTATCCACAGAAATTTAATGCTTTCATTTGTATTCGCTTTCGTCATAGAGATATAGTCGAGTCATGCATATGAATAGGTTTAATTTTATTCGAGAGAAACTGTTAAACAATCTAGGGATATTGATCTTCATAACTGATGTATTTTGTCAAAACCAAAAATTAAGATAGAGGGATTAACAATTATAAGTGGATTCGGGATCCTAGTACTCTTCTTTCTCAATTTCTTTATTAATCTAATTTTTAGTTATTTGATTTACATTTAGTTTATTGTTTTTAGTTCAAATTCTAATTAGTCTTAAATACCAAACATCAAAAGTTCAATAGATTCGGTTAAGGTCATTGTAATTGAACTGAATTATCTAAATCCTCGTGGGATCGATACTTGGACTCAAAATCCATTTTACTACTTGAGCGATCCGTGCACTTGTGGAAATATTAGAGATACAAAATCGCTAACATTGAGCGAGAGAGAGAGATGACCGAAAGTGCGAGACAGACGACAATATTTGTATTGAGTATCTGAGCAAATAGCAATTGAGAATTTGAGATTTGGGTAATTAGAATCGGGTCAATTGAGTTTGAGTTTCAGTTTCAGTTTGAGAGTCATGGTTTTTGTACTTTTGGTTTGGGTCTTGGACAGTTAGACTCTTGTCTTTGGTACTGTGGTGTTCGGTTGTGAATCATTGGATTAGGGTTAACAAATTGTAAAATATAAAAAAATTATAAAAAATGATAAATTCGGTTCTAATCGGGTACCCACAGTTCTAGTTCAAGAAACAAGAACCGACCCGAACCTAGTTGGTTCTTAGTTCTCGGTTTCTAATTTTATTTTTATGGAACCAGACTAGAACCTCTGGTTCCGGTTCGGTTTCAGTCGGGAAGTTTAGTTCCAGTTAAAATACCCACCCCTAATCAAGACCATTTAGACCTTTCAATGAAGCATTGACATAGTTTAGGCTAGTGTATATGACAATTAATGTCATAAAAGCAGGTTTGTATTAAAGCCAATAATTAGATCATGTGATCTCAATCTGATTCATAAACTCCATGTTTTTAATTCACGAAATTGATGCTTTCAATCTTCAAGTCTTCTATGATATTTTCTAAAGTTTAGACTACACCAGCGCGTGGACACTTTTTCAATTAAAGTCAAAAGCTAATTTATAGACGGGACAAATCAAGAAACTAAGAAAAAGAATTTTCTATTCTTAAGCTAAACAACGCTTTGGGTTACGTACTATTCACCCTAGGCGTATATAAATATATATAGCAGCTAATTTTTTTCGTCTTTTTTAAGGGAGTTGAGTTCTAGAGATTGATGAGCAAGAGGTGAGGGAATCCCAAACTGTTGAACGAAAGCTTGAAGGTGAACGAAAGTCAGGAAGGTTCGGATATAGGCAGAAGTGATTAAAGTAAAAAAAAACTCTTAATCACTCGTCCTCCTCTTGACAGCCACTAACGCAAACGTCTCCCCTACTAAGTAAATGATCAATATTTGAACCCCATGTAGATCAAGATTTGAACCCCATGTTGTTACCATGCTGTGTTGGGGCTTTCTTTCTCATAGTCTGGGACTGCCTTACTTTTCATTAACAAAGAATCTAAAATCAAATTTAAGTCCAATTAGCTTAAAATTAGTTTAATTTCATATATAGTCCTTGAAATTAAATTAAAATTACAATTAAGTCCAAAACTTTCATTGTGAATGCAATTGAGTTCAAAACTTTAGAGCGCTACCAATTTTTAAGTTCTAATAATTAGATTATATCTAGTCGACTTTAAACCACTCAATCTAATTATTAGCGTTTTACTTTTTCTACTAAATTTGAAAGACTGCACTCTCGGAATATATAAAATCACAGAAGTCAATATATTTGTAATATTTCCCCCCGACCAACCGTATATATATTTCATCTCCATCTGAGATCTAATAATTAGGTACGAACATAAATGATCGTTTTGTCCCTCTAATTATCGTCAGTAACTTAAGCTACATTTTCTTTAACGATCCTATTAACCAATTCACATATGACAAAGTTTAGCATTCGTTAAATACTGAGCTCAGGTTTATAATCGTTTAATAGAAAATACTTAAGTAAGCAATCCTACTCTTGGTTGTCGTTCATTAATATACTTATCATCTAGGAAAGTTGTATTTGTGCTAATAAAAACCTTCCTTCTAGAGGACTATAAAAATAGTTTTTACTGGTACCTTTAGTGTATTCCACAAATAAACATAATTCTGAGCTAGACTCCAATTTTTTAGTCTTCCCTTTCAGTACACGTGTTTGACATTCCCAAACTCAGATGTGATGCAATCAATTCCAGGAGAATCTTAGGAACAGACTTAAAGGGAACTAGGTTCAGAATGTATGCAGCTATTTCCAGTGCAAATCCCCAAAATGAGATAGGAAGAGATGAGAAACTCATTATTGATCTAACCATATCAAACAATGGCCTATTTATTCTATCTGAAACGCCGTTTTGTTGGGGTGCACACACTTAGTTGAGAAACTATATCATTTTTTGTTAAGTAGTCCCTGAATTCTTCTAAGAGACTTCTTACTCAAATGTTTCTCGACCTCAGTCCGATATACTTTGAATTTTTCAAAAGTCCCTGTAAATGTATCCGTATCTAGAGTAATCACATGTGTGGGTGATAAAATACTCATAGTCTCCTCTCGCAGGTGTACTTATCGGTCTACATACATAACAATTAACTAGTTCCGATACTTATTTGTCTCTATGTCCCTTTGCTAAAATAGACATTTTAGTCATCTTGCCTTCCAAACAAGTATCACTAACTGGTAATAGTTCGACCTCAATTGAGTTGAAAGACCATCCCTTCCTAGTTTTTATATCTTATTAATTTTGATGTGTCCTATGATGCCATAGATACGTATTACTAGTATGATATGTATTTGCTTCTTATTGTTTGCAGAAGTATTGTAAATTTTATTTGTCAAATAATATAAAATATAAAGACCATTAATCAAATATACTTTATTCATCAAAATGTAAAGCGTATTATGCGCACAATTAAGAGAATAACCTTTTCGTATTAAACAAGAAATAGAAATCAAATTTTGCATCATCTGTGGGATATAATAACAATCTTTAAAAATTAAATGCATACTAAAATAAAAATAAACTACTCATACAACTCTCGTCGAAACTATTGTTCATGTGCCGACTGTGATAGTGAACTGGCCGTCTTCACTGAGTTTTTTGCTCTCGTGAAGCACCTGCATGGACACGTAAACATGATTAGTGGTTCCATAATCTATAACCCTAGAATATATAGAATCAACCACCAAACAAGACTTAGTAACGAAAAGCTCATTAGCACCCTGCTTCTTTTTAGTTAGTCATTAGGGAAGTCTTTCTTACAATGTCTTTTCTAATGGCAGTTAAAACACTTGCCCCTTGGCTTTCCATCTACTTTGGTTTTTTTGTTGCTACCTTGCTACTTGCTAGCTTTTTTTTTTCTTTTCACCTGTCTTTTGGATTTGGAACCTGAGAAGCTACCTATCGCTGCATGAGCATCGTACTCTTAGCTTTAAGACCACACTCTTCATTTTGCAACTCATTCACTAGCTCAGTTAATAGCACATTCATCTTGTGCAAGTGATAATCCACAATAAACTGTGAAAACATGTCAGATAGAGAGTTCCACACCAAATCAGTCTGAGTACCCAAGTTAATAATTGCACCAAGATTCTCCACCACATCGGAGTGTGCAATCATAGTTAACATATGATCCTTTACGGGCATCCTGAGTTTCATGCAGATGAATGTATGGTACGAATAACTTCAAAATGAGCCCTCCTAGTTTGATGTCGAAACATGTCCTTAAGGCTCTACATTATGTCATAATAGATTTTTAGACTTTCATACTTCTGTATAAAGTAACACATTTGACACAGATGCCAAAATATAATAGCAAGCCATCTTGTTTGTAGCCGCCTACTTATCATATGCGGACCTCTTGACCGCCTTGCTTGTAGTCTTAGTACATTCTTCATACCATTTCTCCTCGAGCACAATTTCAGTTTTCTCAGCGATGAGCACAATCATTAGGTTATGTTTCCAATCCACATAATTTTCTCCAGTAAGTTGGTTTTGTTTCAGGATAATAGAAAATGAACTGAGAGACAATAACAAAATATTCCATATTTAAATTGAGCAGCGAATGACAATTTACCATATGAAGCATGAATGCAAATGCAGATCCATAAAACTACATTAATGCAACGAATATTTGATTTTTCTAATCCAACATGCCTCTCTATAGGAGGTTTGTAGATGATCTTTTTATTTGGTCACCAAAATCATAAACTAGAGCCTCTATAGGAGGTTTATAGATTTTTTCAATTTTGAGTGTATAACCTTTGTCTAGATCTGTAGATACTTGAAAATAATTATTATCTATACTCTCAAATTATATTATATCTAGATGATCTTACTAGAAAAGAATTCAATCAAGTAACTTAAATTGCTCAGCTCTCATATAGGAGTCTGTTGTGTTACCCCGCATGTGGTTAACGCATTCCGTTTATTATGGATTGACAATAGGAGACCACAAGTTTTTATTTCAATTAACACCATCTCCTACTCAATATTACAATTCCAATATTTAATTTGGATCTTTAGCCCATTCGTTTGTCCAATTGCCAAACAAGCCCAGCTATCCATGCAGCCAAACACCTGCTATCTAGGCAACCAAACACTGACAATCTAGAGAACCAAACAACGATCTACTTCTTCCTCCTTCAGACTTTTTTCCAAAGAAAACGACCACTAAGTTGTCGGAATCTCCATCGTGGCCCAAGCCGCTAGACCCACCATGGCTCGACCATGGTGTCGAATTTGCGCGGCGTGCACAAATCCAGCCAGATGTGAGCAGTGTGCACTCCACGCATAGATCTTGATAGCTCTGCACGAAGCTCGTCACACAGATCTTGCTGCCTTGTCACTTTCATCGAGCACGATCTTCAATTTTACAAAACAAATCATAGTCCCAATTTAGGGCCCACAATCTGGTATCTTATTGAAACCAAAAAAAAAAAAAAAAATCAAGATGACGAAATCGTAATCAACCTATCTTATTACAGTACTTTAACAAGAGCTACAAAATAATCGAATCATAGTTTAGAATAATTATAATCATTCAATCATCACATAAATAAATAATCATAGACATCCCTCGACTAGAACATAGAATCAAAATATTCAAAAAATATAACAGGCACGTGAACTATCTAGACTGTTTTGATACCACTTGTTGGAACCTAGCACGAGAATAAGCCAGAAAATAAAAATAAAATATTTAATTCAATAAAAATGGATCTTTGCTATATGTTCACATATTTGTTATATTTCAAAAACAAGTTTTTAGATACTTAAATTGATATTCTATTACGCGATTTCAATCTAAGTCACGAACTTCCTACTTTTAATTCACGAACTTGACGCTCCCAACCTTCAAGTCTTCTATGGTCATTTTCAAAGTATAGACTACACCGGCGTATGAGCACCTTTTTAATTAAAATCAAAGGCTAATTTATGGACTTGACAAATGAAGAAACCAAGAAATGAAATTTTCTATTTTTCTTAAGCCAAACAGCACATAGGGTTAACGTACTATACACCCTAGGCACCACTTTCATATGTGTAGGAAACAATCTTAAACCAAATCCAAATCCAAATCCAATTAGCTTAACATTGATTTAATTTACATATAGCTCTTAAACTTAAATCACAATTACAATTAAGTCCCAAAATTTCATAGTAATTGTAATTCAATCCAAAACTTTATAGAACTAACGCAGGACCGTTCGGAGATATATTTTTCAAGCTCCAATAATTACATCTTGTTATTTCAACCCCATCCGATAATTACGTACAAGCATATATGACCGTTTTGTTCATCTAATTATTCTCATTAACTTATGTTACATTTTTTCAATGATCTTGTGAACCAATTCACAAATTTCGAAGTTTGACAGTCGTTAAACACTGGACTCATATTTCTAATCTTTCAACAGAAAATAGTTAGGTAGCCACTTTACCCATTTTTCAGGACAACATTTCTTGATAGTAATTCGTGTTCTCTACTTTGTTCATCTTTAAGCTCCAAACTCATCTAGATATTTGATCAATTAAATTGATCTTATTCATTGGTAAGTCAAAGAACCATACGAAAAGATATATACACTACATTGTCAAGGGATTTAGATGAAATACCTGGTGATTTAGTGGAATTTAATTTTTCGAACGATCATCTATAAAATTATACTCGACAAGTGGTCCATTTAATACAATCCAAGTGTACTAGTGTCACTATCAAACTATTTTTGCTACAAGGACAAATTGCCTACATATATGATAAAAAAGTCAACACTACAACCTTTCGGTTCAACAAAATCACCGAATCATCATACAATACATAGAGAACACAACCCAACAATATCACAAATCGTCGTACAAATCATAGAGAACACATAGCATTATGATGTTAAATTTAAAACTCTTGTTAAGTAAGGAGCTGAAATCTGATCTTCTTCAATGCTACAACATCTTTCATGTTCATCCTCTCATTGGCATTTTCCATGGAGCAATTTAAAGCTATTTCCATTATAGATGACAAACATTTCAACTTTTCTGTGTAGTATTCTTCTTCACGCGCCAACAAGTTCAAATCTATAATTTGAGTAATTGCATTGGGCATAGAATCATTTATCCAGCTCCTTAGGCTTAACTCCCCAGAAAATAATTCACTGCCGGGTTTCCTTCTTGTAAATACTTCCATTAACATAATGCCATAGCTATAAATATCACATCTAATTGATACCAATCCTTCCATTCCATACTCTACACAAACATTATGAAATTCATTAGTTGTATTACGTTTTGTGTTACACTGTATTAAAAATATATGTAAGTTGTATTACGTGTGGTCGTATATTGTAATTAATGCACTTTTTTTTGTCTAGAAAACACAATTTTATTTTGTTTTGAAAACAATGAACTAAGCTCTGTAATATTGTTACACCAAGTCTAATTTCATCAAAAATTGCAATGCTGTTGAGTAGATGACAAAAGCCCATCGCATGAATTGTAAGTATATGATAGCATAATAAGCTGCCCGGATTAGTTTAACACAAGTACAAACATGATGTAGTGTATGAGAGAAGATTGGAGTAAAAGATAGGATCTTTACCTGGTGCAATGTAACCCAACATTCCGATTGTTGTAGTGTGTGCATTGCTTTCTCCTTCACCCAATAACTTGGCAATTCCAAAATCACTCAAATGGGCAACCATATCTTCATCCAGCAATACATTACTTGGTTTTAAATCACAGTGAACAATATATGCAGAGTAACCATAGTGCAGATATTCCAATGCACAAGCTACGTCTATCATTATGTTGATTCTCTGCAAGATGTCCAACAAGCAGTTGTCTGAATATAACCACTTCTCAAGGCTTCCATTAGACATGTACTCAAGCACCAAGGCCTTGAAATCCTGATTGGAGCAAGTACTGATGACTTTGCACAAATTCCGATGGTGAATGTTGCGCAATACTTCACATTCTACATCAAAACTCTTGAATGCATTTTGATGTTGCAAACCGAACACCTTTACAGCCACATCCCTTCCATCATTAAGAGTCCCTCGATAAACGGAGCCAAAACTCCCAGAACCAAGTAAATGGCTCTCGCTATACCCTTGAGTTGCTTGCATAAGTTCATAATATGAGACCCTTAATAGTGTTGTGCCAGGTGCAAAGTTTGTTGAATTTTCTACTAAATTTTTCCTTTTGTATCTTCCAACTGCATACACCAAGGCCATGGCAATTGTAATTAGCACTGTAATCCCCAACAAAGAAAATACAACTCGAAGCATCAACTTTCTTCTCTTTGGTCCAGTAGTATTGCAGGGTGGGAGACCATATATTGGATCACCACATAATCCTTCATTAGACATGAAGGATTTACTTGAAAAGTTTTTGAAAGGACCACCAAAAGAAACTTCGCCACTTAAATCATTGAAAGAAACATCCAAGTAGGTGAGATACCTAAGTGCCTCGAACGACTTGGGGATATTGCCAGAAAGATTGTTGTAAGATAGATCGAGTCTCTCCATGCTCAGAAGCTTACCCATTGACTCTGGAATAGATCCTTGCAGTGTGTTATGTGCTAAGGAAAGATTAATCAAGCTCTGTAAATGGCCAATTGTACTTGGAATACTACCTGAGAATCGATTGACTGATAGATCAATAAGAGTTGCAACCTTCAGACTCTATTTCTTGAGGTAGAGAGCCACTCAGAAAGTTTGAAGATAGATTCAACTCCAGAAGATCGTTCTGGAGCCACAGGGTTGCAGGTATGCTGGAGGTCAATCTGTTGGCATCTATATATAGAGACCTCAGTGTAGTAATATTCCCTATGCAGTCTGGAATAGCACCTGTTATTAGATTTTGTGACAACGACAATGTATTTAAATTTTGAAGTTCACAAAGATTTCCCGGGATGGATCCACTTATTTTATTAGTTTCAAGATATAATACTTGAAACTTTTGCAAATCCACCACGCTTGTTGGAATTGATCCCGTCAACTGATTTCCATACAGACTTAATTTTATCAAACTGCTGAGATTGCCAATTTCCTTTGGAATGCTACCCCAGAGATCACAATTATAACCAGAAAGATATTGAAGAGAAGTGGAAAGATTTCCAACTGAAACTGGAAGAATGCCATTCAAGGGATTATCACCAAAAGCTAAATTTATTAAATATCTACATTTTGTGAATGAAGTGACGAAGCTCAATTCTGGAGATTCACTAATAAAATTGTTTTCAAACAAGTATATCTCAGTGAGTTTAGAAGAATTTGCAATAGAATTTGGTATTCTCCCATGGAAATTATTACTGTCCAAATAGAGCCCTTCAAGATTAGGAAGCTCATAGCCCAAAACCAACAGATCAAGATTGCCTGAAAGTTGATTATCCAAAATTGAAATTAATTCATTCACTTGCAAATAAACCTTTTCAATTCGGGAACAATTAGAGCAAATATTAGCTGGAAGAGTACCAGACAGGTTGTTTCGAGCAATGTCAATATATTTCAGTGATGAAATGTTAAAAATTCTGGCTGGTACAGAGCCTGTAAGAAAATTATCTCCAATGTCTAACCCCACGAGGTTCTCCAGGTAACCCAACTCCGGTGGAATTGTGCCTGTCAAATTGTCAAATCAGAATGAGAGACTATTATAAGTATCAATATGTTGACTTGAATTACAACATCAATAATTTTGTGAACCAAAATCCCTTTAAACAAGAATTTAAAGTACTAACGAAACATCAATCATGATTCGGCTACCTGACAAATCATTTGAACCAAGATACAAAATCTGAAGCGTCCTTATTCTCCCAATTTCACTTGGAATGGATCCTCTAAATTTGTTGTATGACAAATAAAGGAGCTGAAGCAGTGAACATTCTGATAGATTGGAAGAAATTTCGCCATCCAATTCATTTGAAGATAGGCGAAGGACTTTGATTCTTGGAAGCCCACGACATATGTCAACAGGGAGATTACCAGACAAGTTATTCTCTCTAAAAGAAAGAATTTCCAATGTTGATATGTTGAAGATCGTCAATGGTATTAGACTAGTGAGCCTGTTATATTGTAAATTTAATGTTTTCAAGTTATGAAGATTTCCAATCTCTTCTGGGATTTTCCCTTGTAGAGGATTGAAAGAGAGATCCAAATCCTGAAGCGTGGATATATTAGAGAGAGAAGGTGGGATAAAACCAGTAAAATTGTTATTTCTAAGATATAAAACTTGTAGCTTAGGTAAGAAACCAAACCATGAAGGGATTTGTCCACTGAAACTATTGGCACTGAAATCAATGATTTGTAATCGTAGAAGTTGAATCAATTCTCGAGGCAGATTACCGTAAAAATAGTTTCTGCTTAAGTTGAGAGACACAAGAAACGATAGATTTCCTAATTGGGATGGTATGTTTCCACTAAGATTCAAGCTAGAAATTTCTAAGGCAGTCACTCTTTGGTGGCGAAGACCACAAGTAACTCCAATCCAGACACAAACCGGGAACAGACCAGTTTTTATCAAGATGTTGCTTGGATCTATTGTATTGATCATGCGGGATTTGAAGGCCAGAAGAGCTGATTCATCAGTGCTGATATTCATGTTATTGGCCACGCATGCAGTTACACAACATGCCAACAAAATCACAAGAGGAAATGTGTAAGCTCTCTCCATCACCATAATTTGTACAAATAACTTTGATGATTTTGAAGCTATGTATCGGAGAGTATATATATATATATATATAATGGATGAAAAGTCATAACATATAAGTTAGACTAAATTGGAAAACTAAGAATAGTAAACTAAACTAAAAGTGTGTAATAAATGTAGCAATTAAGTCTTATGATAAGTCAATTCCCTGTAAATTATGACAAGTCTTTATATATATATATATTGAACAAAATATGAAAGCAAATACGTAAATAACTAAACTAATAAAGTAGAACAAGTCTGTGTATATTTATGATACCATTTAATGCTAAAACTTTATCTACCCATTTAATATGACTCTGTCTTTTTATGGTAATTACGTAACAAATATTGAATTTTTATGAGTATTATTCTTTTTTATATATTTATATATATATATATATATATCCTAATTTAGTCTTTTTATGTTTTTCTACATGATCTTTAATCAAGAAACTATCGTTGAGAGATACAGTTCTCAACAATTCGCAACTTGATTTGTTAAGAAGAGTCACCTCTATTTCTATCTAATAAGAATAATAAATAGATAATGATAAAAACTTTCTGATTAAACAATTAAACAGATATATGAAGTCTAAAATAAGAAAGCTTAAAACAATATTGATGTAATGGCCTTAATTCGAGTACTTTACCGTTCAGCAAAATTAATTTCCTTCAATTTTCGTTTTTTTTTTTAATCTTTTTATCTTGTGTTTGTCTTTTTCCTAATCTTCTGTATTTTTTGTCTTCCCAATCATACAAACGAGCAGGGGGGAAAAGGATATTTTCCTCCAATATCGTATTCTTTGTTCATGGGGTCTTTTCTTCTTCCAAACTCTTGGTCTGTTTCTGTTTTAGGCTTCTTCCATTTTAATTTCTATGTTTGGTTGATCTTTTTCTTCTATTAGAGTCTTTATTTCTGCTTCTCTGGTTTTCCTAAGGTTTCTATAATATTCCATGTCTATATACCCAAGTTCTTTATCATCGTCTTCACTTTCGTCATCTAAAGCATTAATTTCTTCTTCACTTTCATAATATTCTATTTCGATATATCTACAACTTTTCTCTTCATTTTGGTCTTGCTTTGTTTCTTCTGCTTGATAATTGTAATTTCCAAATCTAATACTCAAAGTTCCATTGCTATTTTTATACATAATATTATCTTCTGGTACTAAAATTGGCTTTTCTAAAAAGTTTGCTAAATTTCAGTCTAATCCTGCATTTGTTTCTGAAGAAAATTTCTTTGCTAGGATTGCTTATATACCTTTTTGTCCTAATAAAGTGATGATTTGATCATTTTCTAATTTATATTTAGTGGTACTATTTTCGCTAAGTCTTCCTACAAATCCCGTGCATATTAATAGATTTTCTTCATTTATTTTCATTTGATATCCTTTAGTCTTTATTCCTATTTTAATGTCTTTAAAAAAATTCTTTGTTCTAACTAAATAGTCTGGTGTAAAATAAACTATACCTCCTTTGTTATCTTAAAATTCTTATTAAGTAGGAATGGAAGTTTAACTATTACGAATGATGCAATAATTCTTGGGAAAGATACATCTATTATACAGACTATAAAAACATCAGAGTTTCGAGCTAAGCGTGGTGGACCTTTACCATAAAAAACACAAAATGATGAAGAAGACTTAGAAAGTTTAGAATTTTTAGTTTATTTATCTTTAGAAACCTTAAAAACAGATTTTGTACCAACAGCAAAAGACTTAATTGTTTTTAATAGAAAGATAGATCATGTAAAAAGTATAGATAAGATTTTACAATTAGCCGAACAAACCCAAATAATAGGAGAATACCCTCTAAAACATTGGGATAGAAATAAAATAGAAGCTAAAATAGAAATCATAAATGAAAATATAAATATTAGGACTGCAGAAATAAAACATGCTAATCAAGTTATAGAAGACTTTAAAATTCAGATTAAAGAATTGTTAGACTTAAAAGTAATAAGACATTTTACTAGTCAGCATAGATCAACAACTTTTATGGTTAGAAACCATAGTGAAATCAAACGAGAAAAAGCTAGAATGGTTATAAACTATAAAAGACTAAATGATAATACAGTAGAAGACGAATATAAAATACCAGATAAAGATATGATTTTAAACAAGATACAAAATAGCAGGATCTTTTCAAAATTTGACTGTAAATCAGAATTTTGGCAAATTAAAATGCATAAAGACTCTATTCCATGGATAGCTTTTACAACACCGCAAGGACATTTTTAGTGGATTGTCATGCCATTTGGCTTAAAAAATGCTCCATCTATATTTCAAAGAAAAATGGATTCTATTTTTAATTCTTTACCATTTGTTTGTGTATATACTGATGATATTTTGGTACATAGCAAAAATCATAAAGAGCTCATATAAAGCATTTAGAAATTGTTTTAAATAAATTTATAAAAAATGATTTAATTATTAGTGAAAAGAAAATAGAAATAAATAAACAAAAAATAGAATTTCTAGGAATAATCATAGGAGAACGAAAAATTCAACAGCAACCCCATATAGTAAAGACTATTTTACAATTTCCAGATAAAATAGAAGAAACTAAAAAATTGCAAGCCTTTTTAGGAATATTAAATTATGGTAGAAGTTTTATTAAAGATTTAGGTAAAAAGATTGGACCTTTATACAATAAATTATCAAGCAAGGGTCAAAAGTATTTTAACCAAACAGACATAGAATTAGTAAGACAAATAAAAAATAAAGTCCAACAACTACCTCTTTTAGAATTGCCTGTAGATAGTGAATATAAAGTAGTAGAAACAGACGGATGTGAATTAGGATGGGGAGGAATTTTATATTCTAAACCAAATAAATATAATGATAAAAAAGAAGAAAAAATTTGTAGATATGCTAGCGGTAAATATAAAATAAAAGGAAAATACTTAACCAGCCTAGATTATGAAATAATGGCTATAATTCATAGTATAGAAAGTTTTAAATTATTTTTAAATACTGAATTTACAATTAGAACAGATTGTGAAGCAATTGTTAAATTTATTAAAAAACTAATTTTGATAAAATTAGACATAAAATGTGGTTAAAATTGTATGAAATCTTAAATAGTTATAAGGTAAGTATTGAACACATAGATGGAAAAAATAACGTTTTAGCCGATAATTTAAGTAGACAAGTTATTGACTTTCTAACCAATTTTGTTCATATTGCAGATGGATCAAAGGATGATGAACTTTGGGAACATCACTTTAAGAGTGGTCCCTAAAGGATCTAATCTTCGATTCAGAGAAAATAATTTAGAAAGACTTCCAGAAAAAGAAAGGTGCTTACTAGATAATCTCTGGATGACAAGAGACTCTTGATAGAAATTAGACAGCATTAATGCTTTAGCTAATTATTTTAGACAGACCCATAATCAAATACAAAGTAAAAATTTCAATTTCGTTGTAGTAATCAAAGGAAGATAACCACGAGTTTATAACTAATGGCCAGAAGTAATTGAAAAGATGGACAGATTTCAAGAACCTTTTTTTAAAGGATTTTACTCTCTTAAAGAAGCCTTAAATCATTATAGACAGACTATCGGATTTAATTTTTACATATCCGAAAAAGTTAGACAGGCAATGCATACATCTACTTTTCAACCATCATCATTTTCTTCTCAAACATCATCTTCATCTTTGCAACTGTGTAACAGCTGTGAAACTATGACTAGAGTAGTTAGAGATCTTAATTATAAAAAACAAACTTTAGAAGTAAAACTAGAAATTTTGGAAGACCAAGTATCTTCTCATCAACAAGAAATAATTAAATACCAAGATGAAATATTTAAATTACATGAGACCTTAGAAAGATTTAATACTAATGAAGAAAATTATTCAAAAAACTTCATTACTTTTTCTAATAGAAAATATCCTCCTAAAATAGAAAGACTTATTGAACTAACAGATTATGCACAAATTTTGTAGGCAAGAAAAACTCCTTTTGATCTACAACAAAGTATTGGAGATTGTGCCAATATTGTTAGAAATTCCATCAAAAATTCACTTATCCAAGAAATTATTGATTTCTCACAAACTCTACAATATTATCATAATGAGAATCAATATTTCCTTCAATATGGCCCCCTCTATAAAACAGCTATCCATGACTCTTCATTTCTTAGACACAATTGCCCTAAAATTTCATTTGACTATACAATTTCTGATGAAGAAGACGATATATTTTATTCAGCTTTACAATACGGTATGATTGACACAGTATATATCTTAAACAAACCTTTTAACTTTTTTCCACCTTCTCATAAAAAGATTATTGATCAGCTTAAACAACATCCTTTAATGATTCAATTTATTTCCACACCACCAATTGTAAGCAATGGTATATATTATCCCAGCATACCATTTTATTAAAATTTTTGAAGGTTCTAGAAAATTCAGGCCTTCTTCAAAGACTGATATCAAGGTTAAAATTAGATAGATTGATTATGAAAGAAGAATTTCAGAAACACCTGCTCTCACAGAAATGCAAAGGACCAACTATAGACTTGTGGCACAATGGAATAGTGGATTAATATTTTGTGAAGAATTTCTAGCAAGAAAAATCAAGGTAGAAAGATTATTTTTTCCAAATACGCATCAAAAAGATTTATATATGATAACTTTTCAAGAAAATTATTGTATTGAAAGCTATTGTGAAGCATCAGAGAACCATTCAGATACAGAAAATACTTGAGAAGGAGCAAACAATGAAATGGATATACTCATCTAGAAGAAGCCTATATTGAAATGATGAATAGATAATAAAGAGATTTGACAGCGCATGGACAATAATTCAGCACATGGACAATAATTCAGCACATGGACAATAATTCAGCACATTGGCAATAATTCTAAAAGAGAAGTCAAAAAAGTTGCCAATAATGGAAGGAAATGCTGCGTAGTCAAAAAGTATACAGAAGAGTGAATAGCACAAGCATTCATGGTAAACACTAAAGTGTGCAGAGAAAGCTTTGGATTTTTCGTCTTCCTTTTGTCAACCTTACACTTGTAAAGATTGTATGATTATTTTATTATTTCTTTTGTCTATAAATACCTTTGTTCATAGCATACAAAGGACACGCTAAAAAACACTCAGAAAATAGAACACACACAGATTTACATACTCTTGTATTGCTCTCAATTGTAAAGTTTTTCTCAGACATTTTCAATAAAAGTAAGTTCTTCATCTCTTCTTATTTAATTATCTGTTACTTTATTATATTTTCGGGAAAGGCCTAAAAGAGGAAAAACCTAGTAAGCAATTAATTCCTTCAAAAATATTATCTTTATATTTCAAGAATTTTATTTTTAAACTTAACTTCTTTTTCTGGATTCCATGGCTAAAAGGAAAGAGTAATCCTCTGATTTAAGAAATCTTGTTTTTTATCCCGAGAATGGGAACTTGTTCAAAACCTATTTAAACATGATGAAATTTCTTTTTTAGCTACAGTCTTAAGCCTTTTAGGAAGGTCAAGAAAAAGATAATAAAAAAAATGAAAATTTAAGGAAATTAATTTTGCTGAACGGTAAAGTACTCGAATTAAGGCCATTACATCAATATTGTTTTAGGCTTTCTTATTTTAGACTTCATATATCTGTTTAATTGTTTAATCTGAAAGTTTTTATCATTATCTGTTTTTTATTCTTGTTTTATTATTCTTGTTAGATAGAAATGGAGGTGATTCTTCTTAACAAATCAAGTTGCAAAATGTTGAGAACTCTATCTCTCAATGTTGGAGCTTCTTGATTAAAGATCTTGTAGAAAAACATAATAAGACTAAGTTAGAATACATATCACAAAGAGACAAAAATTCATACTCATAAAAAGTCAACAAATTTTTTACATATTCTTCATTTCCATAAAAAGACAAAGACCTATATTAAATTGGTAGTTAAAGCACACTTTAAATGATAGTGTCATAAATTGGTATCATATCATAAATATACATTGACTTGTCTTTCTTTCTTTATTACTCATTTTTAGTTGCTACATTTATTACACACTTGTAGTTTATCTTAGTTGTCCTATTTTAAGTTTACGTATTCTTAGATTTAGGTTTGTTCTCAGATTTCAGATTTGGTCTCAGAGCCTGTTTTAAGACAATTTTAATTAGTGTATGTATAAAATAGATTATTTAAATTTAGAACTATTAAGAAATTTAAAGAGAAAAGATAATTTAGACAAAGCATCTTTAGTTTTGATAAAAGTTTTAAACATCTTTTACATTCAAAAGATAAACAGTTAAATAGTATATTAGATTTAATAGTCAATTTAAGCGAAAATTTAGAAAGAAATATTTCTGCAAATAATAGAAAGATAGAAGCAGTTTTAGAAAATTTTAATAAAAGCATAAAAATTTTAGAAAATAATTTAGAATATATTAAAAATCAAAATATTGAAATATTAAAGAAGTTCTCTTATAATAAAGACATAAAATATTAACTTCAAAAGTAGAATAACAGCTTTAGAAAACGTTAAATCCGTAGAAACTCCTAAAGAAAATTTGAATAAATTAATTGGTAAATTAGAAAAGCTAGATCTAGGAAAAACTAAAGAAACAAGTAAATTTAAAAAGACTAAGTGGGTATATACATAATGAATAAAGATAAACAAGTTGTAGCTAGTAGTAGTAGAATATTAAGAAATCCTTTAATGAGATCCTCAACTAGAATAATGGAATCAGAAACCAGATTAGAATCCTTAATATAGATAGAAGAACAAATAGAAACGTTTAGACAGAATAAATTAAAATTAATAAAAGTTTTAGACATATATAAAAAAGTAAATCTTTTTAGTAAATCTTTGATATACCAACAATATGGAGAAAGATATATTTCTTGTACACACGAATATCAGTTCATATCCTTAGATTTAGTAGAAAAAGACTCTTATAAAGAAATAAAAAATAAAAACCTTCAACAGACACATCTAGGACTAATAATGGTAGGAGTAAAAGGATTACATAGAGAAAATTTAGGAGCCAAGACATTAATATGTTTATACGATAACAGATTTACAGATATAGAACATGGATTATTAGGAAGTATAGAATTAGATATGAACAACAAAGGAGGCATAGTTTATTTTACACCAGACTATTTAGTTAGAACAAATAATTTTTTTAAATACATTAAAATAAGAATAAAGACTAAAGGATATCAAATGAAAAGAAATGAAGAAAATCTATTAATATGCACGGATTTGTAGGAAGACTTAGCGAAAATAGTACCACTAAATATAAATTAGAAAATAATCAAATCATCACTTTATTAGGACCAAAAGGTATAAAAGAAATCCCAGCAAAGAAATTTTCTTCAGAAACAAATGCAGGATTAGACCGGAATTTAACAAACTTTTTAGAAAAGCCAATTTTAGGACCAGAAGATAATATTATGTATAAAAATAGCAATGGAACTTTGAGTATTAGATTTGGAAATTACAATTATCAAGCAGAAGAAACAAAGAAAAACGAAAATGAAAAGGAAAGTTGTAGATATATCGAAATAGAAGATTATGAAAGTGAAAAAGAAATTAATGCTTTATATGAAGAAAGTGAAGATGAAGATAAAGAATTTGGGTATATAGACATGAAATATTATAGAAACCTTAGGAAAACTAGAGAAGTAGAAATAAAGACTCTGTTAGAAGAAAAAGATCAACCAAACATAGAAATTAAAATGGAACAAAGCAGTAGTAAGAAGCCTAAAACAGAAACAGACCAAGAGTTTGGAAGAAGAAAAGACCCCATGAACAAAGAATACGATATTGGAGGAAAAGACTATTTTCCCCCTGCTCGTTTGTATGATTGGGAAGACAAAAAATACAGAATCAAAGGAAAAAGACAAACAGAAGAAGGATGTAGTCTACCAGTAGCAAGTGATAGAGGATTAATATTATAATTAAATAATTACAAACCCCAAGACAGACCTCGCACTTTAACTAAATGGGAAAATTTTGTAATTAGAGCATGTAATAGTTTACCTATACAAATGACAGTAGAAGAAATATGGGCTTAGTTAGAGACATATTTAGGAAAGACAGCTTTAGATATTTATTTTACAGCCAAAAGACTAAAATCAGATGAAATAAGATTAAGAATGGCTGGAGGAGAAAATCCTAGAAATTTCACTAGTTTTATTCGAAAAATAATTATAGGAACAAATCCAAGTGGAGACAATGTTTATGAACAAAATAAAGCCTTAGAAGAACTAGAAAAACTAATTTTAAATAATATGAAGTACATACAACCGTTTATATTGGATTTTGAAAGATTAGTTAGTGCAGCAGGATTTGTCTTAGATGTAAATATATTAGATAGACTATATAGAAAGATTCCACCACCATGGAATGATAAAGTTAAAAATGAGATAGAAAACTGGAATGGAAGAGGAACAACTATTAGCGCTACCATAAAATTTATAACAGATAAATTAAAAGAATATTGTATAGAAGAAGTAGCTAGAAAGCAAGTAAAGAAATTAAATTATTAATTTTGTTCAGACTTATACACACCTCAAAGCTATGACTACAGAAAGAAAAAGAAAAGAGTGTATAGAAAAGATAAATGATATAAATATAAAAGACAATATCAAAATAGAAAAAGATATAATATTAGACCAAGTAGGACTTACTATAAAAATAGGAAGCCTAATTATAATAGATATGTTAAAAGACCAAAAAATAGAAAAGATTGTAAATGCTACATTTGTGGAGATCCTAGACATTTTGCTAATAAATGCCCAAATAAAAATAAAAATAGAGAGACGTTAAATAAATCTATAATAATCGAAGAAATATAGTGTCATATCACAGAGTTATCAGATTATGAATCTTGTAGTTCAGTATATAGTATATACACAGATGACGAGTTAGACAATTTAGAAATTGTAGAAAGTTTAGAAAGTTCTGATGAAAGCGATGAAAGCAATAGTAGTACAGAAGATTTAGATTTCTCAATTCTTGATATAAAAATGATAAACATAGAGCAAGAATGCATTCATGAATGGATTAGAGGTCAAGGATCTATGATAGATAGATGCACAATATGTAAGGTATATCCAGGACATAGAAATCGAAATCAGTGTAAAATTTGCTTAGAAATTCAATGTAATAATTGCTTAGGAATCCAAGATTAGCCTTACAATAAACCCAAATACTACAGTGAAACCATAGAAAAATTAGAAGATAGAGTAACTAACACTAATAATAGAATTGATAAAATACATGAAGCATTAGGAGAAATACAATATAGACTTAGAAATCTAGAAAAATGAAAACAGCCCATAGAAAGCTATACTGAGAATAACTATTTAGAAACATAAAATCAAGAAGAGATAATATGTCAAATATCTAGAATAAAGCCAAACAAAAGTATTAGAATACCAATAGAAGTACAAATTAATAAGATGATTAAATTAAATTTAATAGCTTTAGTCGATACAGAATGTACATTTAACGTAATAAGAAAAGACTTATTCCTAGAAGATTGTAGACAGAAATTAGAATATGAAATAAGAGGAAGTCAAAATGGATGGCAGTAAAATAGAGTTTGAAGAAAGACTTTTTGATAATTGTAAAATTAGATTTCAAAAAAGACAATATAGCTTAACGACCACTTTAGTAAGTCAATTAATAAAAGATGAATTTGTTATAGGAATAAAATTCTTATTAAGTAGAAATGGAAGTTTAACTATTACAAATGATGCAATAATTCTTGGGAAAGATACATCTATTATACAGACTATAGAAAAAACATCAGAGTTGCGAGCAAAGCGTGGTGGACCTTTACCATCAAAAACACAAAATGATGAAGAAGACTTAGAAAGTTTAGAATTTTTAGATTATCTATCATTAGAAACTTTGAAAACAGATTTTGTACCAAGAGCATAAGACTTAATTGTTTTTAATAAAAAGATAGATCATGTAGTATAAGATTTTACAATTAGCTGTACAAACCCAAATAATAGGAGAAGACCCTCTAAAACATTGGGATAGAAATAAAATAGAAGCTAAAATAGAAATTATAAATGAAAATATAAAGATTAGGACTACAAAAATAAAACATACTAATCAAGATATAGAAGACTTTAAAATTCAGATTAAAGAATTGTTAGAGTTAAAAGTAATAAGACTTTCTACTAGTCAGCATAGATCATCAGCTTTTATGGTTAGAAATTATAGTGAAATCAAACGAGGAAAAGCTAGAATGGTTATAAACTATAAAAGACTAAATGATAATATAGTAGAAGACGAATATAAAATACCAGATAAAGATATGATTTTAAACAAGATACAAAACAGCAGGATCTTTTCAAAATTTGACTGTAAATCAGGATTTTGGCAAAATTAAAATGCATAAAGACTCTATATGGACAACTTTTACAACACCGCAAGGACATTTTGAGTGGATTGTCATGCAATTTGGTTTATAGAATGCTCCATCTATATTTCAAAGAAAAATGGATTCTATTTTTAATTCTTTACCATTTGTTTGTGTATTGATATTTTGGTACATAGCAAAAATCATAAAGAGCATATAAATCATTTAGAAATTGTTTTAAATAAATTTTTAGAAAATGGTCTAATTATTAATAAAAAAAAAATAGAAATAAATAATCATAGGAGAAGGAAAAATTCAACTACAACCCCATATAGTAAAAACTACTTTACAATTTTCAGATAAAATAGAAGAAACTAAAAAATTGCGAGCCTTTTTAGGAATATTAAATTATGCTAGAAGTTTTATTAAAGATTTAGGTAAAAAAATTGGACCTTTATACAATAAATTATCAAGCAAGGGTCAAAAGTATTTTAACCAAATAGACATAGAATCAGTAAGACAAATAAAAAATGAAGTCCAACAATTACCACTTTTAGAATTACCTAGATAGTGAATATAAAGGAGTAGAAACAGATGGATGTGAATTAGAATTGAGAGTAATTTTATATTCTAAACCAAATAAATATAGTGATAAAAAAAGAAGAAAAAATTTGTAGATATGCTAGCGGTAAATATAAAATAAAAAGAAAATATTTAACCAGCCTAGATTATGAAATAATGGCTATAATTCATAGTATAGAAAGTTTTAAATTATTTTTAAATACTGAATTTACTATTAGAACAGATAGTGAAGCAATTGTAAAATTTATTAAAAAGATTAATTTTGATAAAATTAGACACAAAAGGTGGTTAAAATTGTATGAAATCTTAAATATTTATAAAGTAAGTATTGAACACATAGATGGAAAAAATAATGTTTTAACCAATAATTTAAGTAGACAAGTTATTGACTTTCTGACCAATTTTGTTCATATTGCAGATGGATCAAAGGATGATGAACTTTGGGAACATCACTTTAAGAGTGGTCCCTGAAGGATCTAATCTTTGATTAAGAGGAAATAATTTAGAAAGACTTCCAGAAAAAGAAAGGTGCTTACTAGATAATCTCTGGATAGCAAGAGACTCTAGACATAAATTAGACAGCATTAATGCTTTAGCTAATTATTTTAGATAGACCCATAATCAAATACAAAGTAAAAATTTCAGTTTTTTTGTAGTAATCAAAGGAAGACAACCAGGATTTTATAACTACTGGCAGAAGTAATTGAACAGATAGACAAATTTCCAGAACCGCTTTTTAAAGGATTTTACTCTCTTGAAGAAGCCTTAAATCATTGTAGACATACTATCTGATTTAAATTTTACATATCCGAAAAAATTAGACAGACAATGCATGCATCTACTTTTCAACCATCATCATCTTCTTCTCAAACATCATCTTCATCTTTGCAACTGTGTAACAGCTGTGAAACTATGACTAGAGTAGTTAAAGATCTTAATTATAAAAAACACACTTTAGAAGTAAAACTAGAAATTTTGGAAGACCAAGTATCTTCTAATCAATAAGAAATAACTAAATATCAAGATGAAATATTTAAATTACATGAGACCTTAGAAAGATTTAATACTGAAGAAGAAAATTATTCAAAAAACATCATTACTTTTTCTAGTAGAAAATATCCTCCTAAAATAGAAAGACTTATTGAACTAACAGATTATACAGCTGCAGGGCAAGAAAAAAATCTTTTTAATCTACAACAAAGTATTGGAGATTGTGTCAACATTGTTAGAAATTCCATCAAAAATTCACTTATCCAAAAATTATTGATTTCTCCCAAACTCCACAATATTATCATAATGAGAATCAATATTTCCTTCAATATGGCCCCCTCTATAAAACAGCTATCCACGACTCTTCATTTCTTAGATACAATTACCTTGACTATACAATTTCTCAAGAAAAAGACGATATATTTTATTCAACTTTACAATACGGTATGATTGACATAGTATATATCTTAAACAGACCTTTTAACTTTTTTCCACCTTCTCTTAAAAAGATTATTGACCAGCTTAAACAACACCCTTTAATGATTCAATTTATTTCCAGACCACCAATTGTAAACAATGGTATTATTTTCCCAGCATACTATTTTATTAAAATTTTTGAAGGTTCTAGAAAATTCAGGCATTCTTCAAAGACTGATATCAAGGTTAAAATTAGACAAATTGATTATGAAAGAAGAATTCAGAAACAACTGCTCTCAAAGAAATGCAAAAGACCAACTACTGACTTGTGGCGCACTGGAATAATGGAATAATATTTTGTGAAGAATTTCTAGCAAGAAAAATCAAGGTAGAAAGATTATATGTTCCAAATACTCATCAAAAAGATTTATATCTGATGACTTTTCAAGAAAATTATTGTATTGAAAGCTATTGTGAAGCATCAGAGAACCATTCAGATACATAAAATATTTCAGACAGGGCAAACAATGAAATGGATATTGATATAGAAGAAGCCTTTATTAAAATGATGGACAGATAATAAAGAGATTTGACAGCACGTGGACAATAATTCAGCACAAGGACAATAATTCAGCACATTGGCAATAATTCTAAAAGAGAAGTCAAAAAAGCTACATAAAATACCAATAATTGAAGGAAATGATGCGTAGTCAAAAAGTGTACAGATTGAATAGCACAAGCTTTCGTGGTAAACAGTAAAGTGTGCAGAGAAAGCTTTGGATTTTTGTCTTCCTTTTCCCAACCTTACACTTGTAAAGATTGTATGATTATTTTATTATTTCCTTTGTCTATAAATACATTTGTTCATAGCATACAATGGACACGCTAAAAAAAACTCAGAAAATAGAACACACGCAGATTTACATACTCTTGTATTGCTCTCAATTGTAATGATTTTCTCAGACATTTTCAATAAAAGTAAGTTCTTCATCTCTTCTTATTTAATTATCTGTTACTTTATTATATTTTCGGGAAAGGCCTAAAAGAGGTAAAACCTAGTAAGCAATTAATTCCTTCAAAAATATTGTCTTTATATTTCAAGAATTTTTTTTTAAAACTTAACTTCTTTTTCTGGATTCCATGGCTAAAAGGAAAGAGTAATCATCCGAGTTAAGAAATGTTGTTTTTTTATCCCGAGAATGGGAACTTGTTTCAAATCTATTTAAACATGATGAAATTTCATTTTTACTTACAGTCTTAAGCCTTTTAGGAAGGTCAAGAAAAAGATTTAAAAAAAAACGAAAATTGAAGGAAATTAATTTTGTTGAACGGTAAAGTATTCGAATTAAGGCCATTACATCAATATTATTTTAGGCTTTCTTATTTTAGACTTCATATATCTGCTTAATTGTTTAATCTGAAAGTTTTTATCATTATCTATTTATTATTCTTGTTAGATAGAAATAGAGGTGACTCCTCTTAACAGATCAAGTTGCGAATTGTTGAGAACTCTATCTCTCAACGTCGGAGCTTCTTGATGAAAGATCCTGTAGATAAACATAATAAGACTAAGTTAGAATACATATCACAAAAAGACAAAAATTCATATTAATAAAAAGTCAACAAATTGTTACGTATTCTTCATTTCCATAAAAAGACAAAGACTTGAATTAAATTGGTAGTTAAAGCACACTTTAAATGATAGTGTCATAAATTGGTATCATATCATAAATATACATTGACTTGTCTTTCTTTCTTTCTTCCTCATGCTTCATTTTCTTGCATTTCCTGCTTCCTTTACTCACATACCAGAAACGAGAAAAATTGCAGCCAAATAATTCCATTTTCTTCACCAAAAATTTAGTTTATTCACTAGACTTTTGAAATTAGAGTGCTTTTGAAAGAATTGGTTCTCTTTGTTTGGGCTACGTTACGAGGTAAGAATAGAAACTTTGATTTTAAGAATTGGTTTAATTGTGTGCTTATAGTGCGTTAAGAATTAGAAGTTCAACTCCTAGCTTTAATTATTGGATTTTTCAAGAAGGAGAATTATAAGTGAGTTTTGATTTGGATAATCCTATTGTTATCTCAGGAAATGATTCAGATATCGGAACAGTCTATCAACCGAGTTAGTCTCCAATAGATAACTTTGTGAGTGGAAAAATATATTTTAGAAAATTTAGATTTCAATTGTAAGATATTATATCACTAAATGTTAAATTACGTGATTTCTTATAATTGTTTATTGAATTATGTTATTTTGTGAATTCTAAAGATTGTGAAATTGCCTACTATGAAATTAAACGTGAATTGAGATGACGTTTAAATCCATAAAGAGTACCTGGTGAATTTATTGATTTTTCTAGTATACTGAGGGGTCTTGGCCGTGTATTAGTACATTGAGGGGTCATGGCCATGTATTCGTACACTGAGGGGTCTTGACCGTGTATCATATACACTGAGAGGTCTTGGCCGTATACTAGAAAGGTCAGCCAGGCAGTCTATGCACGCATGTTGAGATTATATAAAATGGGTACATTTTGATGAGATTTTCCATTATACTGTGATAAAAGGATATGATGAAGTGATGATATATATTTTAGCTGATGGATATTCTACGAATATGAGCTGATATTACTTGTTGAAATTAATGTGATGTAAATGTTGATTTAAGATGTGGGCTCATTTACGTTATGAGAAGTTATAATGTGAATTGTTAAGTGACGTGGGCTCGTTTTCGATAGTATCTATAAATGAAAAGAGTATAATTATTTTCTAAAATCTCCACTCACTGAGCCTATCAACTCATTTATTTTCCAACGATAATTTTTCTTATCAGGTAGCGATTGCGTTTCTGGGTAGCTTTTGGATATAAAGCTTTTGAGTTTGAAGTCGGAGCCACACGATAGAGTTATTTCGTATGACCCACTCCATAGAGCATGTAGTCATTATTTTGGGGATATATGTTCATTTTTGGATATCATTTTGCATCACTTGTATATTGTTAGGTGGGCTCACTATGTATTTTTTCATCCGTATGTACAGTTTATGTTAATTAAATAACAAAAGTTTTATAATTCGGCTAGTCTCTTCTGTGTTGTTTTATTGTGAGTATTGGAAGGGCAAATGGTCTCATTTAGTTGTGAATATAGTTTGTTGGGATATGTGGTATTTTATTTCAGGTTGGTTAGTCCAAATTACAAGGGAGATAATGCCGGAATTTTCATAAAAATTAGTAATCATGAGTAATAATTCTAGTAGCCTTGGTGGTGGATCCAACCCTTAGTTGGTATCCACTATCGGCGCATGTCACGTCTCGGGTAGATAAATATTGCTCGAGACGAGTTGTGTGAGATTGGTATCAAAGCATGGTTAAGAGTTTATAGGCTTGCTTGCATGACACACGCATTCTGACATTTAGCATATCATGCATACCATGTAGGTGAGTCATGCGTCGTGGTGGTAGAACTCGCAGGCTCCAAGATATTTTTCCCAGACTTATATTGCTCATGATAGAGATAATCTTAGAGAGGATAAAATTATAGAAGAATCAGTTCATCAGCCACTTGAACATCCGAGACAGGGAAATTTGGTTGAAAATGACCCAATTGATGTTGAAAGAATTGCTACTGCAGTTGTTTCGGCTATGTGCAATACATATAGAAATTTCAGCATTGAGAGAGCAACAAAATTAGGAGCTAAAGTTTTTACGGGCATAGCTGATCCAGCAATTGCTGTGGCTTGGATGATTAAAATAGAAAGAGTTTTTGATGTGATGGGTTGCCCAGATGATAGAAAATTACGTCTTGCCATTTTTTTATTAGAATAGGGAGTATACGATTGGTGGCAGTCAGTGTAGAACAAATATCCAGATTCTTCTATTATAACTTGGGTAGATTTCAAGAGTAATTTTATGATGCTTATTACCCTCGTTCTTATAAAGATACTAAACATGATGAGTTCTTGAGGCTAGTACATGGGTCTTCAACTGTTGCTGAATATCAGAAGAAATTTATAGAGCTTTCAAAATATGCACAAGTCTTGGTTAGTAATGAAATTGACAAATGCAGACATTTTGAATATGGTCTAAGAGAAGAGATTAGATCATCAGTGACTGCAGTGGGTTGGAATGAATTTGGAAGTTAGTAGAATCAACTTTGAGAGTGGAGAAAAGTATATTAGATAGACAAACTGAAAAAGAACAAATGAAATCCAGAGCTAGCGGTAGTCAGATATGGACATAAATTTCTAACTATAGACCACCTCAGAGGGATAACAAAGGATTTCGACCTGGTGTTTCTACTTCAGGCGAGTTCAAACCCAGTTCACGAATAAGTCAAGGCTCTAGATTCAGCCAAAGTACGATACATTAGTCAAAGAGTAACCGTCCTCCTACTCTAATTTTCTCTCTGATATCATTTACTCCGAGATATGGAGAGAGTTCCAGCAACAAAAAATTTCCTCATTGAAAGTCTTGTGGAAAATTTCACTTGGGCGAGTGTTTGAAGTTCAAAGGGTTTGGTGTCTGTTATCATTGTGGCCAAGCAGGGCATATAAGAAGAAATTGCCCAGTTTTAGTACAGGAGAGTAGCACATCACCAAAGATATTTCTCCAGCAAAGTGTGGGTAATACAAGATAAGATCAGATCCAAGGAGATGCTTTGACTAATAAAGCAGGCACAAATAGTGGAGTTCAGCCCAATGTAGCAAGTAGTAGTGGGATAAAACTGAAAGGCCAAGTAGGACGTTCAAAGAACTAGGCAAGAGTTTTTGCTATGACACAGCAGGCAGCAGAAGAGTCACCAGATGTAATTATGGGTATGTTATCTATTTTTGATAGAGATGCTCGTATTTTAATTGATCCTGGATCTACACACTCATTTATTTCAATTGAACTTGCCATATATGCGAATCAAAAGCTAGAACCTTTAGATGGTTGTTTAGTAGTGGGAACACCAGTATGAGAATCTCTTTTAGCTAAGAATGTATATCGAGATTGTGGGATCAAAGTGAATGATCAGGAGCTCAAGGCAAATTTAATACCTCTTGCTATTCATGATTTTGACGCTATCTTGGGCATGGACTTCTTAGCTGCAAATCGTGCTTCTGTTGATTGTTTTCATAAAGAGGCTATGTTTAGACGATCAGGACAACCTGAAATTATATTTAGTGGACATCGTACAATCTTGCCATCTTGTATGATATCCGCTATTGACGCTAGAAGATTACTCAAGAAGGGTTGTTATGCGTATTTAGCTCATGTAATTGATACAGAAGTTAGTAAGGTAAAACTCGAAGACATCCCAGTTGTCCGAGACTTTTCTGATGTATTTCGAGAAGAATTATCGGGTCTACCCCAGATAGGGAAGTTGAGTTTACTATTGACCTAATTCCAGGAACTGCACCTATTTCACAAGCACCATATAAAATGGCTCCATCAGAATTGAAAGAGTTAAAAGCTTAGTTACAGGAATTGGTAGACAAAGGTTTTATCAAACCTAGTGTATCTCCGTGGGGAGCACCAGTTTTGTTTGTGAAAAAGAAAGACGGCACCATGCGATTGTGCATTGACTACAGACAATTGAATAAAGTGACAATTCATAATAAATATCCTTTACCATGTATTGATGATCTATTTGATAAGCTTCGAGGTGCTACAGTGTTTTCAAAGATTGATTTGCGTTCAGGATATCATCAACTAAAAATCAGGGATAGGGATGTACCAAAAACTAATTTCAGAACACGGTATGGCCATTATGAGTTTCTTGTGATGCCGTTTGGATTGACTGATATTGCTTTAGCAGTATTTATGGATATGATGAATATAGTATTTCATATGTATCTAGACATATTTGTGATTGTGTTTATTGATGATATATTGGTGTATTCTCGAGACCATAATGAACATACAGAACATCTCAGAATTATTTTACAGATCTTGCGAGATAGGCAGTTATATGCCAAATTCAGTAAATGTGAATTTTGGCTTAATAAAGTGACATTTTTAGGGCACGTTATATCAGCAGAGGGAATTTATGTAGACCCACATAAAACTGAGGCAGTGGTAAAATGGGAAAAACCTACTAATGTGACAGAAGTACGTAGTTTTCTTGGCTTAGCAGGGTACTACCGTCGTTTTGTTGAAGACTTTTTCAAAATTGCTCTTTCTTTAACCAGTCTGACTAGAAAGAATGTTAAATTTGTGTGGACTGAAGAATGTGAAAAGAGTTTCGACGAATTGAAACATCGATTAGTTACTGCCCCAGTGCTTACTCTTCCATCTCCATGTGAAGAATTTGTGATTTACAGTGATGCTTCACGTCAAGGTTTGGGTTGTGTTTTGTTGCAGAATGGGAAGGTCATAGCCTATGCCTCTAGACAGTTAAAGAAACATGAGCTGAATTATTCTACACATGATCTAGAACTAGCCGCAATTATCTTAGCATTGAAAATTTGGAGACATTATCTGTATGGTGAGAGATGTCAGATTTTTAGAGACCAATAAAGGTTAAAATATATTTTTAATCAGAAAGAGTTGAATTTGAGACAGAGGATATGGTTGGAGCTAATAAAAGATTATGACTGCAGAATCGATTATCATCCAGGAAAGGCCAATGTAGTTGCTAATGCTCTCAGTAGAAAGACGTCTAGTTCTACGAATCAGACTAATGCAATTTGCTATTCCTTGTTCAATGAATTCAGAGTTTGGAATGCTCAACTATCAGTGACCAGTTTGGGAGCATTATTTGCTAATTTTTTAGTGAGACCTACTTTGATTGACAAAGTTAGAGAAGCTCAAACACAAAATCCGATATTGAGTAAATTGAAAGAAGAAGTTAGTAACAGTACACACGCAGATTATACTATTCGAGATGATGGAACTTTGGTTATAGAAAATAGACTGTGTTCCGAACGACTCAAAGTTAAGGAAAGAAATTTTAGAAGAGGCACATAGTTCAGCTTATGCAATGCATCCAGGTAGTACTAAAATGTATCATACACTTAAGGAACATTATTGGTGGCACAGAATGAAGAGAGAAATTGCTGAGTTTGTATCCAGATGTCTTTTTTGTCAGCAGGTGAAACTAGACCATCAAAGAACAGCTGGACTCTTACAGACATTGCCTATTCCTGAGTGAAAATGAGAGCACATCACTATGGATTTCTTATTTGGGCTCCCTCGTACTTAGAGTGGTCATGATGGTATATGGATCGTGGTAGACAGATTGACAAAAACGGCCAGATTTTTGCCAATTAAAGTTACTTATTCACTAGATAAATTGGCGAAAATATATGTAGATGAGATAGTCAGTTTATATGGAGCACCAGTATCTATTGTTTTAGACAGAGATTCATGTTTCACTTCTAAATTCTGGCCTAGTTTGCAAAAAACCATGGGTACTAAACTACATTTTAGTACAACTTTTCACCCACAGACAGATGGCCAATCAAAAAGGACTATACAGACTTTAGAAGACATGTTGCGGGCTTGTGTTCTTCAGTTTAAAGAGAATTGGGATACTCATCTATCTTTAATGGAATTCGCATTTAATAACAGTTATCATTCTAGTATAGGAATGGCTCCTTTTGAAGCACTATATGGTAGAAAGTGCATAACTCCAGTTTGTTGGGATGATGTCAGTGAAAGAAAACTGTTAGGCCCTGAACTTGTTCAGATTATTGTTGAGAAAATGAAACTAATCAAAGAAAAACTAAAGACGGCTCAAGACAGACAGAAAAATTACGCAAACAAACGTAGAAGAAATATTGAATTTGAAGTTGGAGATAGAGTTTTTCTACGATTATCTCCATGGAAAGGTGTTCTCAGATTTGGTAGGAGGGGAAAATTGAGTCCAAGATATATCGGCCCATATGAGATCATTGAGCGCATTGGCCCAGTTGCTTATCGTTTAGCCTTGCCAACTGAGCTATCTAGAATTCATGACGTGTTTCATGTTTCTATGCTGCGTAACTATATTCCAGATCTGTCTCATGTATTAGAATCGCAACAAGTTGAGTTGAAAGAGAATCTTACATATGAAGAAAACCCAATTGGAATATTAGATAGAAAAGAACAAGTACTACAGAGTAAAACTATAGCAATGGTTAAAGTATTATGAAGAAATCACGCAATAGAAGAGGCTATGTGGGAAAATGAAGATCAGATGCGTTCTCAGTATCCACACCTCTTCAGTGCATGACCGGTTAAATTTCGAGGATGAATTTTTTTTGAAGAGGGTGAGTTTGTAATAATTCAGCCAACTTGGAAATTTTCTTGGTCAACAATGCAAAACCAACTTATAATAAAAAAAAGAAAGAAAGAAAGAAAGAAATGGATAATGGATGAAAAGTCTTGGCAGTGGCACTAGAAGCAAAAAAACCATATAAAAACAAAATATTTTGGTTTCTTCCTCATGCTACATTTTCTTTCATTTCCTGCTTCCTTTACTCACGTACCAGAAACGAGAAAAATTGCAGCCAAATAATTCCATTTTCTTCACCACAAATTTAGTTCATTCACTAGACTTTTGAAATTAGAGTGCTTTTGATAGAACTGGTTCTCTTTTTTTGGACTACGTTACGAGGTAAGAATAAAAACTTTGATTTTAAGAATTAGTTTAATTGTGTGTTTATAGTGGGTTAAGAATTAGTAGTTCAATTCCTAGCTTTAATTATTGGATTTTTCAAGAAGGAGAATTATAAGTGACTTTTGATTTGGATAATCATATTGTTATCTTAGGAAGTGATTCAGATATCGGAACAGTCTATCAGCTGAGTTAGTTTCCAATAGATAACTTTGTGAGTGGAAAAATATATTTTAGAAAATTTAGATTTCAATTATAAGATATTATATCACTAAATGTTAAATTACATGATTTCTTATAATTGTTTATTGAATTATGTTACATTGTGAATTCTAAAGATTGTGAAATTGCCTACTATGAAATTAAACATGAATTGAAATGGCGTTTAAATCCATAAAGAGTACGTGGTGAATTCATTGATTTTTCTAATATACTGAGGGGTCTTAGCCGTGTATTAGTACACTTATTGGCCGTGTATTCGTACACTGAGGGGTCTTGATCGTGTATCATATACACTGAGGGGTCTTGGCCGTATACTAGAAAGCTTAGCCAGGCAGTCTGTGCACGCATGCTGAGATTATATAAAATAGGTACATTTTGATGAGATTTTCCATTATACTGTGATACAAGGATATGATGAAGTGATGATATATATTTTAGCTGATGGATATTCTACGAATATGAGCTGATATTACTTGTTGAAAATAATGTGATATAAATGTTGATTTAAGATGTGGGCTCATTTACGTGATGAGAAGTTATAATGTGAATAGTTAAGTGACGTGAGCTCGTTTTCGATAGTATCTATAAATGAAAAGAGTATAATTATTTTCAAAAATCCCCACTCACTAAGCCTATCAACTCATTTATTTTCCAACGATAATTTTTCTTATCAGGTAGCGGTTGAGTTTCTGGGTAGCTTTTGGATATAAAGCTTTTGAGTTAGAAGTCGGAGCCACACGACAGAGTTATTTAGTATGACTCATTTCATAGAGCATGTAGTCATTATTTTAGGGATACATGTTCATTTTTGGATATCATTGTGCATCACTTGTATATAGTTCGGTGGGCTCACTATGTATTTTGTCATCCGTATGTACAGTTTATGTTAATTAAATAATAAAAATTTTATAATTCGGCTAGTCTCTTCTGCGTTGTTTTATTGTGAGTATTGGAAGGGCAAATGGTCCCATTTAGTTGTGAATATAGTTTGTTGGGATATGTGGTATTTTATTTCAGGTTAGTTAGTTCAAATTACAAGGAAGATAATGCCGAAATTTTCATAAAAATAAGTAATCATGAGTAATAATTCTAGTAGCCTTGGTGGTGGATCCAACCCTTAGTTGGTATCCACTATCAGCGCATGTCACGTCTCGAGTAGATAAATATTGTTCGAGACGGGACATGTCATATGCATCCACCTAGCAACCATTTTCGTATCAATTAAGACACTAATTGAGTTTTTAATAATGACCTTAAAATAAAAACTTGATAAAAGAATTTCATTAATAATTGGCTATTTCTTTTAGTTGTGCTTGTCAATTTCAGTAGGGGTGAGTTTGGCATGTTGATTACAAGAGAAAACACCAATTTAAATAAATCAAGTAGCAGGATAAAATAATTATCCCGTCTCTTGGGAATCCGTAATAGCAACAATACAAGATTTTTGAAATATTTTGAAAAATAAATAAATAATCAAATAGATAAATAACGTTTTTTTGACAATGTCTACTATTTCGACGAGCACAAGTTCAAATCAATCTTCTACTAGAATAAACACAATAGGATACAATATTCTCTCTTGATAATATTAGAGGCTACACCTTATTATTATTAGTATCAACTGGGCTTTAAGCAAATTGTTATAAATAGTGATAATTTTACCACATACATGATTTTAAATTAAAATTTTATAATTACTTTTCAACATTTCAAATTCCAAATGTAATAATTTCAAAAATATAACACATTTTTTTTTTTGAGATAAGAAATGCAACAAATGTGTAACAAATGCATCAAGTGCGTAACTCCTAAAATTTTGAGATATTAAAGGACCAAAGTGAAAATAAGTTTTATAATCAATTTAACTAATTGAGCTAAATAATTAATGATAGAAGGCAGCGGAGTTTTAATATATCAAATTAGGAAAGTTAGGTAGCTCTCATTTATTATGTACTTTAAGCTCGAAAAAGTAATTTTAAATAAGTCAAATTTCAAATTATAACCGATTAAAACTTATAACTAAACAAAAGTCTAAAAAGGGATTAAGCTCTCTCTCTCTCTCTCTTCTCTTCTCTCTCTCTGCACAAGCATTAAAATACCAACAATCCACCACGAACTTAACAAAACTAAACTACTATTGAGCATGTATTTAAAAGCAACTGTAGAAACACTCAACCTATATAAAAATCCAATCTTCACGAGTTCATTAAAATATTCCTACAGTATTCATATTATTATCGCATAGGTAATATTTATTAATGCTTAGATTACCACACGAGAAATTATTTAATTTTTAGTAGTCACTTGTGTGCTCTTTACAACTTTTATGCTCAGACCTGCTCAATTCGAAAGGTCAAATAACTCAATCATAAGTACTAAAGTGCTATGTGCTATAAGTTGTTATTTTACTGCCTTTCTAGATATTGTATTTATATATAAAATTTAATAACCCCAGTTCGCTGCTCATTTGAGAGAAAATACCAATCAATCCATGGGAAACACGAAACTCAACTTTCATATCATTGCCTAAACATGGTGTGATAATTTTAAGTCTATTTTGTAAGATAAATTTACATGTGTTAAACAGCATAAACACTCAACTCACTAAAATCCATCTTCATCGAGGTTCATTAAAAAATTTTTCCGGCAATGATTAATGCAGTTGGATAATGTGGTGATTGGTGAAGTCAAGCAAAGCCACACGGGTCGCGTAAATTTACTATTGTCTTTATGATGTTTGAATTACATAGGGACCATTAGCCATTTTTGTGTACTTGTGTACATTAGACTTTTGTTTTAAACTTTGCGTTCGAAATAGATTTCAATTTATTCTACGTACTAAAGTGAAGTGCTATTTGATAAGTTGTTTTCACGTCTTTCTAGATATTGTATTTATATAAAATTTATAACTTGATTCGGTGCTCATTTGAAGAAATTATGAATCAATTCGATTTAACATTAAAGGTTAAGAGATGAAAAAATTCAACTTTCGGCCAGTAGCTTACTGAATTATTATTGTCATGGTGTGATAATTTTAAGTTCATTTAGTAAGATAAATTTACATGTAATTGATATTTAGGCAGTTATGGAATAACAAGCATCTCATTGAGTATAATTATATAAATCCCTTACATTAAAAATTTTTGGTTGATTAGCGTGTTGGATACGTGGTGGATTTAGAAGGTACATTGTCAGCGAATTAAGCTAGAAAATATTTATATTTTCTTTATGATGTTTTAATTAATAAGCGATTAAGCGTCACATTTTGATTATTAACATTAGACTTTTTTAAAAATAATTTAACGACTTGAAACTTGATTTTAAATGTTTACAAATTACCAATTGTTTACGCAATTGAAAGTTTTATTAAAGAGACCTTTTAGCAATGTTTTATAAAGTTATGAATTTTAGTAACTCCTGAACCCCTAGAATTTTGGAGCGTTGTAATGGTATCTCGATAAGTGTGGTTTTATACTTATTCTCGACCATCAAAAAGTGGACGATTGTAAGTACTCTTAATGGAATTTCTACTTAATTGTGTGTTGATTTAATTATTTTAGGTCAAAACCCAAATTTGGATGGAATTGGGAGAAAACAAAGCTAAAATAGGGTTAAAAATGACCGAAAGTGCACGAAGACTTGAGAATGGGAACCATCTTGTAAACATCCCAAAGATGAAAGATTTATTGACAGAAATTTTTAGTTTTTTATTATTTTAGTCAAACTCTAATTTGGTAATTCTTCGAGGAAAAGATATCTACCATAAATTTAGGTTTTGGGGGATATGTAAAGGGATCTCATATTCACTATTTGATATACCACATTCAAAAATAAAAAGGGAGAAAATAGAGAGCAAAAAAGGAGAAAAAAAGGAAAAACGATCAAGATCTTGAAAGATTAAAAGCGAAGGCGAAGAATTCTTAGTGTAAGATATTCGACTTCTTCTAAATCTTTTTATTAAAGATCCGGTTATGTATTCCAAATTTTCATATTTTCTTTTCTCCGAATTATGAGTAACTAGATCTTAATTTTTGGATGAACGATGTAGCCTAGTTTAATTATTTATTTTTGACTCTAAAGTTTTGAATTATAAATTAATTAAGTATTTGATTTTACTTTTTTCTTAATGCTTTGAAATAATTGGCCATTATATGTCATAATTTGTGGATTTAACAAGCGATGAGAGGTAAGTTATTAATTCATCACATAATAAAAATCCAAAGAATTGGATAAAAGGTAGATACATTTTATTAATGTCCATGTTGCGAATTAAATTCTTAGGAAATTTAATACATCTAATTAAGGATGTTCGACTTAATAAAAATTTTGTAAAAAATATTTTTTGCCAGCTAAAGTAGCCAAGATGAAGCTAGAAATCTCTACCTTCCAGCAAATGGAGGGGGAAAAATGTCATGAAGATTGGGACTGATCAAGGAGTTGCTTAGAAAATGCCTTAACCATGGCATTAAAAAGGGACAACAAGCTCAATATTTTTACTCTGGACTATCTCCTTAGTCCAAATCGATAGTGGACTTCTCTACAAATGGGTCCATTGCGAATAAAAATGTCAACGAAGCATGGGATCTATACGAGTTGATTGCAAACACACATACCATATTTTCATCCGATCGTACCACTCCAAGAAAAGTAGCAGGTATACATGAGATTGACAGTCAATTAACTACTAATGCACAACTTGCTGCATTGACAAAGCAGGTGGTGCTCTAGCTCAGAACAAAAACGCAAGGAGTGAATGCAATCCAAACAACTATCATGTGCGAGAAATGTAGGGTTAACTACCCAACGTCAGATTGTATGTCATTGGTCTCTCTAGAATAGGTCAATTTTGTGCTTAATAATACACGTCAACAGTATAATCCATATTCACAAACATACAATCCAGGTTGGAAGCAACACCCAAATTTTATGTGGGTTGAGAATCAACAAAGTGGCAATGCCTATAATGCTCAGCAAGAAAGATGACCAAGTTTGGGAGAGATGTTCCAACACTATATGCAGAAAACTGATTAAGTATTGGAGCTGCTGGAAACAAACTGTCAAAATCAATAGGCGTCTATCAGAAAAATAGAGACTTAGATTGGCCAATTAGCCCTACAATTGTCAGATAGGAAATAAGGCAGTTTACCCAGCAATACAGTGACAAATCCAAAAGAACATGTAAATACAATCATTACTGGGAGCGGAGTACAACTGCCAAAAATTCAAGTAAAAAGACCAGAGAAAAATGACGAACAGTTGGTAATTGAGGAAGAAGAAACTGGACAACAACATGATGCGAAATTAGAAGAAGAAGTTTCAAAGAAATCTATTGAATCATCAAAAGTGATGGCGCCAATTCCTGTCAAAGCTTATGTGCCATGAATTCCATTTCCTCAGAGGTTGCAGAAGCACAAGCTCGACAATCAGTTTGGGAAATTTCTTGAAGTCTTCAAGAAACTGCACATCAACATTCCTTTCGCTGAAGCGTTAGCCCAGATGCCACTGTATTTAAAATTTATAAAAAAATGTTGTCCAAGAAGAAAAAACCAGATGAATACGAGATAGTAGCTTTAACTGATGAGTGTAACGCTATTCTGCTAAATAAGTTGCCTCATAAGTTAAAAGATCTAGGGAGTTTTAAATTACCTTTCACAATTGGAAAATTCTATAATTCTATAATTTTAATGCTTTATGTGATTTAGGTGCTAGTGTTAATTTAATGTACCTTTGTGTCTACATGAGAGTAGGTCTGGGAGAAGTAAAAGCAACAATTGTGTCTCTACAGCTTGCTAATAGATCAATCAAGTACCCACGGGGTGGGTTGAGGACGTGTGATCAAGGTGGATAAGTTTTTTTTTTCAGTTGACTTCATTGTTCTTGATATCAAAGATGACTAGAATATACCAGTCATATTGGGCCGACCATTCTTAGCAACGAGTCGAGCCCTTATTGATGTTAGAAAATGTGAGCTAATCTTGAGGGTACAGGATGACGAATAAGCAGTATTCAGTATGTACACTCAACTAGTCAACCTCAAAGAGTATTTTAGAGTTGATGAAGTGGCATATGGAACTTGCTATTTTATTGCCGACCATTCTCTATGCACTTTATCTTATTAGGCTTTTCCAACTATTTTATTGCCTCAGAGAATAGGGCGTATTCGTCATTGTTATCCATCTCTACTAGATGGAGAGGTCTATCTCACATACCTTCAGTATGAAGGTGAGGAGTTACTTATTCTTTAATAGTAGGATCATTCTCTTCGCGTACATTCTTCGCACCATATCTATGTAGATTTTCACTTAGGACAACTCTAGTGCCTTCCAACCTACTAAAGACACTGGCGGACCTAAAAGGTCTCTACTCTCTCTCATGTAGGGAATATTAGTGTGGTTTCCCTAACTCCGCTTTCTATTTCAACAACTTTGGGATAAGGGATTGCAAATCCTTACTGCATGAAAAATAGTCTCATTACAGCATTTTCGTTAGCAAAACGTTATACATTTTCTGCCGTATCAGCAATGGTCCTAGTAATGTCTAGATACTATTCTCGATGGCCTTCGATTTATTATCCAAAGGGAACTTCCTTTTGCTGACACTGCAGGACTTGCATCTTCGAACCCTACATGGGTTTTCATTGTTGTTAGATCCACTTCTGCTCATTTTTTTTGTTTTTCTTTTCTACTTGACTTTTCTTCTTCCTCACATATTTTCTCTCATGATCTTTTTGTATTGTTTCAACACATTGTACAAATTTGCGACCTTAAAATCTAGCTAGACTTCTATGCCAACATGAATGAGCCACGATATAGCCTACATAATGTTAATTTGCACACTTAGAAGACACATTAGGCTACTGAGGCCGATCCCACTGGATGGTACAATTGCCGTAAGCATTCCGATGATAAAGTCAGTGATTAGAATTTTAGTATAAGATAAAGTGGATAGAGAAAATAGTATGTAAATAATTTATGTCTATTAAGCGTACCTTCAAATGAATAAAAATGGAATATTGATAGATAAGTGAGCAAGTATATTTATGACATTGTTTAGACATTTTTAATTATTTGATCAAAGAATATCATCATATTTTAATTTCGAAAGTTCCTCAATATTACAATTTTTTATTGATTCTGGGGAACGGATTTGACATGTAAGCAAGAGTATTCTATTATGCACACAAAGAAATGGTGCATTAATACCTATGTGAAATTGTCAGAACCGGTACAATGAAGCTTCTTCCAACTTCTACTACGACGAGGCTCTTCTTCTATCCTTCCCAACTAAGGCTACAAATTCCACTTTGATAGCCATGGCTTAAGGCAGCTGAAGTGAAGTCTCAGTTTCTGACACATAGACACTTAGATGAATCGCCTAATAGACCCTTAATTTCATGCTCGTTGTACTCTTGGCCTTACATGGCATCTACGTATGATGTATATATGTTTAGATATATCACAAGGGATGTAATATCCCAATTTGTTTTAGCATTGGTATGTTTAGCCTAGCTAAGAGACGAGGCTTTGAGGTTCGGTCCACGTATAAATAAAAACCAAAGCATAACATTCAATTTTAGCCCAAAAGTAAATTCATTTCAAGCTTTATGATTATTTTTTTTTCAATTCTCCAACAACTAACTAGGTTCTTTAGCATAAACCTATGTTCAATTCACTATGTAGATACTTTTTAAAAGGGATTAATTTAACAAATTTAGAGTTACAAAACTCTTCAGCTTCCACTTTTAGTCTCATAAAACCCATGATGAAAACCCACTTCAATTTCCAAAACAAGGGATTCAATTTCCGTATCACGAATCGAGGTATGTACAATTGTTTTACCCGTCGTTTATTGTTGATTTTATGTAAATGAATTGTTTTCATATAGCAGTGAAATGAAATGATATGCTATAGTCATAAGCAGTACTATGTGCATTGGGATTTTTCGGAATCTAGGATTTTACCTAAAATCTAGCTACGTGTTATGATTCTAGGGTATAAATTCTAGTTTTTTTAGGTGAATCATGAATTGATCGATCGAGTGCACTACTAAGATTTTCCAATTGAGTATTCTTGTATTCATTCCTTCCCTACTTTTCTACCCTACAGATTAAGTAGGTTTCGAGGAAGGCATCATATTAATTGGAGTTGCAGAGTCACGAGAATGAGCAAGTCTATGTCCTTAATGTCATGGATTGTTTTAAAGGCCTCTTAGACTATTGTTTTGCTCAAATTTTATGTTAAGTTTGTGTTGGAAAATTGTGTAAAAGACTATGTTTTTAGCACTTAGGATGTCAGATGACATGTTTAAGGTACATTCTAAAATGCTTTGTTGTTTTGTTATGAGATATCTATTTTACTGGTTTTCATTTTTCGATAATGTTAGTTTTGATTTTCGTTCTTACAATTTTGTTTATTAATCTTCGAGGTTAGTGCACAATCGTATGTGAAATGTAGTTACATTCCGCATTAAGATATGTTTGGTTAAAATTCAAAATAGGGATAAAAATGGAGTCACGGGGCACACGAAAATCTGTCCTAGTGAGCTCGTGCCTCGTGGCCGTGTAAGGCAGGTAAAGGCGAGCGCTGCCGCATGGCGGGGACTTGCTAATTCCATCCCATTTTTTTGTTCTGTTCCATTTCATCTTCTCATGTACATTGTAATTTCATCTTCTCATGTACATTGTAAGTTTTCAAAATTAATATTCATGCTATGTGATAATTTACAAGGATTTACCCGTGTCTCAACCGAATTTTAAATTACATTTTTGCTTAAATTTTGAAATGCAACGTAAGAAATGAATCTAATTGATGTTATGAGCTCTTAGAACTCGGGGTGTTACAAAAGAGAAGATTGATCCGTTGTAATATTGGTTGTTGCAATGGCTAAGCACACCAATAGACACTACACTAAGATAATTGCATGAGGAAAGTAACCTACATGACACTTTTTTTTTTTGTAGTAGCTAACAATGCTAGATTGGAGGTATAAATAATAAAATATATGCATAATTTTTATTTTACTTTGGGAGACTGGGTGCCTCCTGATAGAGGCTCATAGCGACCAAGTCCGGATGAGTGTGGGTGACAGACAGTGGAGAGGAAAGCTCGGATAAACACGACATTGATCTGTTGTAATATTGGTTGTACATTTTTTGTTTGCCTCGAGCTTTCCTTACTCAGTTGGATATCAAATATAGAGACTTTGAGTTTTACCTTAAAAGGTTAACCTTATTAAAAGAATTAGCCCAAGTCCTTGTATGTTAGTTATAACTTGAGGAAATCATACCACATGATTTTTGTCTTAAAATTACATAATGATTTTTCATTGTTTTAAATTCAAAAAATATTGCATAAATTTTCGACTACTTATTTTGAAGCCTTAAAACACCTATCCAAATGAGGTTCTCACCCCCAAACTCTAAAAATACTACCCACCACCACCCCCACCACTATTGATTTCTACCACTGTCGAGCACCACCACTGTGACGGTTCACAATCTCGAAATCACCTCTGCCGATGCATTTTCTCTCACCACCGCCACCTTTATCTACTCCACCACCACCAATCGCGTCCAAATCGTGTGATTGGTGACAAGTGACTTCACAATTGATCAAAATGGATCTTGCTTGGTGGGTTTGAGTCATGTTTGCTTCTATTCGTGTTTTTTCCTTTATTCTATTTATATTTTTGAGTTGATTTATCCATTTTTGTGATTTTGTAGTGGTTTGTGGTGTTTATTTAGTAAAGGTTTGTGGTTGTGGTGGTGGTTTGAACGACCATGGCTGTGGTGGTGGTGGTAGAAACAGGCAATCGTGGTGTTGGGCCGTTGGGGAAGGTGGTTGCCGATGTGATAGGTATTAAAGGTGGTAGTGGTGGCAACAACGGCAGTGGCATAACACAGTTTATTACACGTGTTACAAAAAAGTATAACATGGTGCGTTACAAATGTAACACAATATTTTTGTAATAAAAACCATTAAACAGTATTTTAAAAATACTTTGTTTTTTTAGTGTATTTGTAAAAATTGCCTATAACTTTTGTAATTAATTAATGTCAGATTTATGTGATAATTTTGCTACATACTTGATTTTCTATTAAAATTTCACAATTACTTTTTAATATTTTAAACTCTAAAAATAACGAATGTAACATACATTTTTTTATAAGAAATATAACAAACGTAACAAAGGTAACAACAATTATTACAAAAATAAAAACTGTATTTTTAGAATAAAAAAGTTAGATAGTATTTTTTAAATTATTTTATATTTTGTGGTTAATAGTTAAACTATCCCTAGATTTATCCTTCAATATGCTCCCGTAAGATGATGGTTCAAATGGCTAATTCGAGCATTATGTGCCCTTACACAATATAGAAACTCTATCTTCCACCTTAAAAGGTCAAACTTGTTAAGAAGAATAACCTTCACAATTATTTGTTGGTTATAATTTTTAAATTTAATCGATGTGAGATTTGTCCTGTAACATCAAAGTCAACTATTACTCAAGATTATTATCAACATTAATGCTAACACAGCCTACATCACAACTTGATTTTCACGATTACTCTATTATTTATTTAATTATTAACAAATGACGTAAATAATATTTTTAGTGATTTAAATTATCTTGGTATTATAAAATATTTAGTAAAGTTAATATTTCAAAAATGTAACATAATTAATTCGGGAAAACACAGAAATATTTCCTACCATCATTTGGTACATAATAAAATATAGCGTGAAAGCCGTTGATAGAAAATAACATTTTCTTGTAAAACCAATTAATAGAATATCATTATTTACAAAAATACTTATTTTTATGAAAACAACAATTTTTACATTTAGATGAGTCCCAAGTGGTAATTATAGGTCTTCTTCTCCTCCAAGTGCGACGACGGCAGTGGTGGAGACCTGCAAAAGGTGGTGGGGCTTTGTCCCCCGTTTCTACTCCGGCGTGATAATTAGTATAGTATAGACTCAAATATGCAGAATAACAATATTGAGTATGTATGTTGTGTTTGTACCTGGAGGGTTGATCTCCTATTTATAGGAATGACCCGTAGTTGTATCTTCAATGGTCATTAATGGCGGGTGCCTTTTCATCTTTTTCATAATTAGGATTTAATATGGGATGTTTCGTCTTCTTCAACTGCAGGTGTTTCATATTCCGAATGGATGTGGGTGACTGTTGTTCTATCTACTGTAGGCGGGCAAATAAGAACAATGAGGCGGGCGGACCAATGAGGCGGGCAGACCGACGAGGCATCCACAGGAGAGCATCAGTCATCTACCAAAGTATAATCATATTTATCATCACAAGCCCCTCTACTTTTCATGGACTATTGTCAATGAGAAGTAGAAATATTGTCTTTTAATCATCTACCTTTGGCTAAAACTTTTGAAAAATAATTTGTGTAATAAATAATTCATTATTTATTTATAATGAAAAATATATGGTAATTAACTGACCAAATATAGAATAAATATTATGGGCCTAATTTGAAATTGGTATGGGCTTAGATCTTAGCCCCATTTAGAAGATTTTATATATATATATATATAAGAGGTAGAGGGGATATTATTTGTAGTATTCCCATATCTCTCAGTTGGCTGGAACTCTCTTCAGACTGGTCTCCTCTTTTCTGTCTAAACCATAGAGGTTTTTCTTCTTTCGGCATCTAAGGTAATTTTTTCATTCTTGTGCCTTTTTCTTCGAAAAAATTCCGGCCTCTTCATAGATGTATAAGACGGTGGTCACCACTATTAGTAGTTCTTCAACCAATAACTCTAACAGCAGTTCCTCTTATCGCGCCCTATCTATAGGAATAGATGATAATTTTCCAATAATTGAAGAATGGACATTTGTTAGTTCTTTAGGACGTGGTGGGCCACGATATTTGAATAATCTTGTTGATGAACTTGACGCAGGTCCAGACGAAGAAAATTCATTTATAGTTCAAAATTATTATACTCGGGATGAAAACGGGACGGGACGGCACTCAAACCCAACTCCCACCGGGGGCGGGCTGCCATGCCTGCTCCCTGCCAGGGGCGGGCAGTCGCTCCCAGCTAGGGCTGGGCGGCCGCCCCTAGCTAGGGGCGGGCGGCCAAACCCGCCCCCTGTTGGGGGTGGGCGGGCGGCTTCGCCTGTCTTTACCTGATACTGACCCTATAATTGACTTTTCATCCTCTAATGGATTGGTAGATTCTGATGCCGATTCTTCTACAGTATCCCGCCCACTCAATATTCAAACTGAACATTTTCCAAGTGCCAATTTGATAGAATTAGATATACCAAAAGATGCCAGTATTTACAATTCAAAAAGTTTTATGAAAATGTTGAAAAAATATGAATTACCTCCCGGTCATTTATACCGAGTTCCCCATTCTAGTGAAAGAATTCCATGATCGGACCCTTTGGAGGTGGTAGTTTACCGTGATAGCATGACAGCTGATTTAAGATTTTCTCTTCATCCTTTATTTGTTTCTTTCCTCAACGAATTTCATGTCACTCCTGGCCAATTGACCCCTAATTCTTGGCGCATATCAACTTACTTCTTGTTACCACCCGATTTTGGTAAAGCCTCCACGTCAGTAAAGTTCTAGTAAAAGTCTCATCTAGGCCTCGCTAAGGCCTTATAGGCCCAGCGAGGGCCTTCCAGATTCATAAAGGTTTTAGAGACCCGGCGAAGGCCTCGAGGGCCCAGCAAGGGCCTCGTAAATTCCCATGAGGCCTCAGAGGCCCATCGAACATCTTAGCATTCCTGACTCAGAGTATTGCGAGGCCCAGGAAGGGCCTCGACATTCATGGCCGATCCAGAGAGCCTCGCCGGGCTTCGTATTTATTATGGTCCGCACAACTAAAAGGATATCTCAGGGAAGATTGTATTTGATTGTCACAAGGAAACCATATCCCAATCTAATAAAATCAGCAGCACAATCTTAGAGATTGAGAGAGATTGGGATGCAATCTCGGAAGATCACGGCGAGATTGGAACCTACCTTATCTGATAAGGAAAGAGAATTCCAATCAGAATTCTAATTGATCGCTTCCCTAAATCAATTAGGATTCTCCCCCTATAAATATCAGACTCCGATTATTCCAAGGTACACACTTCTGAGTACGCATATTTTAGGATGCACTTTTTATGCTTAAGAATCCCACCCTAAACTCTGCTTAAATCTCTGCCTGCTTGTCTCTCCCACACTCCTTTTTATTCCGCCCCGTGTATCTCTATATATCTGTGAGTTGACTTGATCGTCGGAGTGCCAACGATCGCCGGACCCTTTTTCTCCAGAGATCTTGGTGCCTAACGGTCGTCCTAGTGTACAGGTAACATACGAGTTGGCAGAGGAGTGACTGGAGATCTGTTGGCACGTGGACTGGTGCAGGTTCCGACATCAACACTTCTTATATTTGTGCCTTACAAATAATATCGAGCCGTGTTTAAGGCTTTTTAGAAGTGTGTTTGACATGTATCCTGTGCTTGGGAGTAACTGTTACGCGTATATTCAACTTAAGGTAAAATTGTTATTACCTCACTTTCCCAGTTCAAATAGCGGTTGGAGGAGACGTTTCTTTTTTGTTCGACCTGAGGTAGGACAGTTCCCTTTAACTTGTTGGAGAACTCCTTTTTGCAAACATTTTAACGAGCCCCTGGATCTTGATCATGAATTGAAAACAAGATTAGATAAGCTTTTACGCTTGAAGCCTCCGGGATCACAAATGAGCGAGGTGTTATCTAATGAGAACTTGAGGTGGGTTCACATTGGATCACCTGAGGGTAGGCTACTTTTATGTCTTTATTCTTTTTGGACTCTTCATTTTTGCCTACATTTGTTTCATCAACTTCTATTTTTCTTACAGATATGGATAATTTTGACTTTGGAGGCGTGATGGATGTGGCAGGATTCGCCACTGATGCTGAAGACCCATCGTTATCTCCTTTAAACAAAAAGAAAAGGAGGGCTGATAAAAGAAAAGCTACTGCTGAGATAACTGTTGCCCCTCACTCCGCGTCGCGCACTACCAGGGGTAATGATGCCCATGCTTTCAAGGAGTTTGGATTTCCTCTTGTTGATTTGACTATTGAAGCCGAGATCATGTTAGGCTGTGTGAATGAGAAGCTCATTGATAATTTAAAAAATAAAGAAGCGGATGCCATGCGTCGTATTATGTATACCAACCACCGCAGGGTAAGTTGTTATATTTTGATAACACTCTATTGCTTTCTCATTTAACTTTTATCCTCCATTTAATTTCTATTTCTTCTGTTGTACAGATGCTTGTCATGGAGGAGAAAGTATTGCTTGATTTGGAGAAATTTGAAAAGTGTGCAGCCGATAAAGACCACGACAAGAAAAAAAATGTCAGAAAGAGAGATGCGATCTTTGTTGGACAAGGCAACAGCTTCGTCTAAGAAAAAAGATAATGAGAATTCTCTCCTTCAAAAATAGGTAGACCAGCTTCGTAAAAAGTTGGAGATTGCAGATGATGAGGCCATAGCACGGTAGCAGTTGTCTGCCGAATACAAGGGTAACTTACACATATATGGTGCAGAATCTTTGAAGGCCGCTATCAAAATGACTAAGGAGTGGCTAGTTGATGATCATCCGGAGATAGATCCAGATGAATTTGATAGGTATCTGAGGAAACGTCGAGCTACAGATTTAGCTGCTCAGAAAGTCAAAGTGGCTAACCATGGAGGAGTTGGATCTCAACCTGCTGGCTCTCATGATGATTAAATAGTAGTTTTATTTATTTTAGTTTCATGGCGGTTGTCCCGCTTAATCATGAAAATTTTAATATTCAGTCTATTTCCTTTCAAATACTGTTGATTACTGCGAATTTCAGTTTTGTATATTCGTCATAAAACATACATCATTAATAAAATTGTTTTTCAGTTTATAATTTGTTGGTTGCAATGTATAACATATTATTTATACCCTCCCCCAAACAAAATAAGAAAGTGAAAAACATGTTGAAAATAATCGAATGGCTAGGGACCAAGGTCGGGGCGGGGAAATTTGGGAGTTGGGAGGTTGGGTTTTCGGGCGCCTAGCCCCCTGCTGGGGGCGGGCGTGCGCCCCCCTCCCTTTTTTTTTTTTTTTTTGCAAGCCATAGGCGTATCGCCGTACTCTTAGAATTATAAGCTTATCGCTCTGGTCTTTTGATTAAGGTTCATCACCTTAATATTTAAGACGTAGCTCATCACCTTATTCGTTTCATTGAGGTTCATCACCTTAATTTATAGGCTTATCGCCTTGTTCTTTTGATTAAGGTTCATCACCTTAATTTATAAGATATAGGATCATCACCTTACTTTTCGAGCCATAGGCTTATCGCCTTGGTCTTTTGATTATGGTTCATCACCTTACTTTTCGAGCCATAGGCTTATCGCCTTGGTCTTTTGATTAAGGTTCATCACCTTAATTTTTAAGACGTAGGCTCATTGTCTCGTTCTGGTTTGATCGTAGTAGCAGGTTGAGATATTTGTATTGCTCGATTAAACGTTGATAGAGACTATGTCAAATAACAAATGATTGCCGTAGGTCGAATTCAGTAGGTGCACCAGGACTTCCCAGCTAGGCTGATCCTTCCGTAGCACCCTCATCATTCATCCACCTTGGCATTTTATTGACTTGGTAATGAAACGTAGTAAAACTTATGCAATACAACTTCATAAAAAAAACTGATAAATTACTGATAATATTTCTTCAAGTGCTCTGCATTCCATGGTCTTCCCAAGGGTTTTCCGTTCGCATCTTTTAGACTGTATGCTCCTTTCCCTATCTTCTTGATGATCTCGAAGGGACCATGCCAATTAGGCTCCAGTTTAGACGGTGCATGTCCGGCAGCTGCACTGCTCCTTAACACTAGATCATGTGGTTGAAACTTCTAGGCTTAACTCGGCGATCGAAATATTTAGCAGCCTTACGTTTGTAAGCCATTGTCTTGATAGTGGCTCTTTCTCTGACTTCTTCAAGTAGGTCAACTTCTGCCGTTGTGATGTCGTCATTCGTCTGTTCAACCTCCATTCTCAAAGTTGGATTTACAATTTCAGCGGGTACAACTACTTCCATACCAAACGATAATTTGAATGGTGTCTCTCCTGCTGGTCTCATAGGAGTGGTGTGATACGCCCATAGTACATTTGGTAATTCATCTGCCCAAGATCCTTTTTCTTTTCCCAGCCTCGTTTTTAGATCCCAAAGTATGATACGATTAGTGACTTCAGTTTGGCCATTGCTCTGAGGATGTGCTACTGAAGTGAGTCGGTGCGAAATTTTATAACTGTCACAGAAATTCTTAAAGCTGTGGTTATCGAATTGCCTTCTGTTATCTGTGACCATCACCCGTGGTATCCCAAAACGGCATATTATATATTTCCACACGAAACTTTGTATCATGGCTGTAGTTATAACAGCTAGAGGCTCAGCTTCAACCCACTTTTTGAAATAATCTATGGCTACTAACAAAAATTTTCTTTGACCTCTAGCAAGTGGTAAATGACCTAGAATATCCATCCCCCATTGATAAAATGGACATACTGCGTAAATTGCTGATTGTGGCTCGGCTGGTTGATGAATTATATTGCCAAACCTTTGACAAGCGTCACATTTCCTAACCAGTTGCTTGGCTTCCTGTTTCATTGACGGCCAATAGTACCCTTGCCTTAAAGCTTTAAAAGCAAGGACGTCTCCACCCAAATGATTTCCACACAAACCATTGTGTATTTCAAACAAGACCTCAGCTGCTTCTGTTGGCCTGAGGCACTTCTGATAAGGTACAGAGAATCCTCTTCGGTATAGTTTTCCATCAATCACAGAATACATAGCTGCTCGTACTCTCAATCGTTTTGCTTCAATTTGGTCTGTTGGTAGAGTACCTTTCGTAAGATAGTCCAAGATGAGGTCTATCCACGAAGGTTCATTATTCAATTCCAAGACAGCAATTAACGACACCGTGTTAGGCTCACTAAGCACTTGAACACTAGCAATGGCTAGAAGATGTTTGTGATTGGCTGATGCTAACTTGGCGAGAGCGTCAGCCCATTCATTCTCTTTTCTTGGGACCTTTGTAATCTTGAACTTTTCGAATTTTTTCTGTAGATCTCTTACTTTCATTAGATAGGCAGCCATGCAGCCATCTTTGGCTTCGTATTCTCCCAAAATTTGCCCAACAACCAATTGCGAGTCGCTGCAATTTTCTACAACTGTCACTCCTAACTGTATGGCTAGTCCCAGCCCTGTTATAACCGCTTCATACTCTGCATCATTGTTAGTGGCTGAAAATTCAAAGCGAAGTGAGTATTCAAGTTCTTCAGCATCTAGTGAGAGAATTATGACCCCTGCTCCAGAACCCTCTCTGTTGGAAGATCCATCTACATATATTACCCAGGTTGCTTTGTCACTCATAGGTGGTTCTTCAGGAAGAGTGAGTTCTGCAATAAAATCTGCCAAGGCCTGTGCTTTTATAGCTGTACGTGGTTTAAAATCAATATCAAACTCACTTAGTTCAATAGCCCATTTCAAGAGACGCCCGGATGTCTCCTACTATGCGAGATCATTTAATTGGTTGATCGATCATCACCATATCGATGAGCACGGAAATACGGATCTTAACTACGGCCGCCACGATCAGAGTTAGAACCAATTGCTCAACTAAGTTGTAGCGTGTTTCTGCCCTTCTCAATACTTGGCTTACATAATAAACAGGTTTCTACCCCTTCGAAAGGTCTTTCACCAATACCGCACTGACCGCGTGAAAAGATACTGCTAAGTAGAGACTTAGCTTGTCCCTGGGGTTGGGACGTGCCAACACTGGTGGTTGTTGCAGTGATTTCTTTAACTGTTCAAAAGAATCCTCGCATTCTTTTGTCCATTCAAAATTTTTGGACCCTTCTCTGACGCTTGAAGAAATGATGACATTTACCGTGCACGCAACATAAAAGCGATTGAGAGTCGCCACCCTTCCGATCAACTGTTGAACTTCTTTCTTGGTAGTCGGGCTTTTCATGTCTAAGATAGCTTGTATTTTGTCAGGATTTGCTTCAATACCTCGGTGTGTAATCATAAATCCTAAGAATTTTCCACCCGATGTGCCAAACATGCATTTCTTAGGATTTAACTTCAGTTTAAGTTTTTTAGCAACATCGAAGACTTCCTCGAGATCCGTTATGTGATCTTTCGCTAATCGGCTTTTGACTACCATGTCATCCACATAAGCTTCAATATTACGACCAATGAGCCCATGAAATCCCTGATTTACCATCCTTTGATAAGTAGCCCCTGTATTTTTTAGCCCAAAAGGCATAGCGGTGTAGCAAAAAGTTCCACTATCAGTTATGAAATAAGTTTTCTCCTGATCACCTTCAACCATAGAGATCTGATGGTAACCAGAAAAAGCATCCAGGAAGCTTAGCCTTTCATGCTCTGAAGTTGCGTCCACCAAATGGTCTATCCTTGGAAGAGGATAAGAATCCTTGGGACAAGCTTTATTCAAATCAGTGTAATCTACACACATCCGCCATTCTCCGTTTGATTTCCTTACTAAAACCACATTTGCCAACCATTCAGGATAGTGTACTTCTCGAATAAAACCAGCTTCTAACAATTTTTTTATCTCCATAGAAATAGCCAGTTGTCGTTCTAGAGCAAATTGTCTTTTCTTTTGTTTTACCGACTTTATTTCAGGAGGAATTGTGAGTATGTGCTTGGCAATCATGGGGCTGATTCCATCGATGTCATGGGGTCCCCAAGCAAATACATCTATGTTGTCAGATAAACATGCCACTAGTTTGTGCTTTTCCTCAGGATCTATCCCGCCTCCGATTTTCAAAACCTGACCTTCAGCTATCACCATCTCCTCAGTGAGTTCCAACGATTCTATTCACCCCTTAGGCTGCTCAATATCAAGCATCATTACCGTATTTTTGATAAGTATGTTGTCTACATAACACTTCCTTGATACCTGCTGATCACCTCTTACACACCTTAGTATGTGGAAACCACGGCCCTAGCTGCATTCAAAAGTGGGCGACCATAAATTGCATTGTAGGCCATAGGAGTTTTTACCAACAAAAAGTTAGTCATTATCACCACACTAGTTGGGTAAGTACCCAAAGTCACCGGTAATTCAATTGTTCCCTCTGGTATATAACTGTAGCTCTCCCAAAACCATGGAGGGGAGTGGTGACAGGTTTGATCTTACTAGGTGATATCTTCAATCCTAGGAAAACTCCCCAGGACATAACATCAGCTGCACTACCATTGTCCACCAACATTCTTTTCACATCGAAATCTGCAATATCAGCGACTATTACTAGAGCATCATCATGTGGACAGGTAACACCATCCAAATCCTTATCACTAATGGTGATATTCTGGCTGAAACTTTCATTCTTATCTACCTAAGCAGATCTATTGACTCGAGCATAGTTCTTCCATGTCTTTGAATTGAGAGTCACCCCCGCAAACAATGCCACCCACGATGACATTTATAACTCCAGCGCGAGGAGGTGGTTGTTGTCGGTATTCAGCCTCTTCTCTTTATTTGTTTTTACAAATTGGACAGGTGTCCACTTTTTATAAGTCTTTCTATTTCTTCCTTCAGCTGCTGGCAATCTTCCGTATCATGTCTATGATCTCGATGGAATTTACAATATTTAGTCTCATCTCTCTTATGTGGTGGTGCCCACATCTTTTTGGGCCATACGAGCTCTTTCATATTTCGAATTTCCATCAAGACATTAGCTCTGGAGGTGTGCAGTGGTGTACTATACGCCTCCTTTCCAGTACTAGGCCTATTAGGGTCTGGATGAATCATTTTTTGCTTGCCTCTATCTTCACGGGGCCTTGGTTCATCTCGGCCCTTCCTTTTGTTGAACTAGACTCGGCTCTTTTCGATCTTTCATGCCCTTAGTAATGAAAAAGCCTCTACGCATCCACATATTTATCACCTCTTCTTAACAATTCATGCATCGTATCTGGTGGGTTTTTAAAGAGTGACATTTTAAAGGCATGACTACGGGTTCCATTCATCATAGCGGTAACTACAGCAGACATCTGTAGATCCTTAATTGCCAAAGTGGTCCTAGTGAACCGGGCTATAAAATCTTTCAACAACTCATCTTTGTCTTGGGTCAATTGCATCAGGCCAATAGCGGTTTTCTTAGAACGTTTGCTACTGGAAAAGTATGCAGCAAACTTCTTAGAAAAATTATCAAACGTGCGAATTGACTTTGGGAGGAGAGTAGCTACCTAATCCCTGGCTTCACGCCTGAGTGTGGGCGGAAAAGCCCTGCACTTGATTGCATCAGGGGTAGCCATCAACCTCATCAAATCGACAAAAGCTCTGAGGTGATCGATTGGGTCAGATGATCCGTCGTATTTCTCTATTTTTGGCTATTCGAAATCCCGTGGCAATGGAACTACCATCACTTCTAGGGAAAAAGGGTCTTCTTCCAACACCATAGACTGTTGTCTACTGCCTTTTTTCAACATAGTCTCAGCTATTTTGCGACTCATCATGTCCTCCAGTCGCTGTTCTAGGGTTAACATAGGTGTCTCAACCAGAGTAGGCGTTGGTACCCACGACGGTTGTCCCCAAAGTGGATTTAGACCAGATGCCAGTGAATTGAGGTGAGGTGCAGAAAATGGAGCTAATGAACTTGGAACCAACAGTGGAGCTGTGGTCGGCGGTGTTTCCATCACTGGAAAATTATGAGCCAACAGAGGAGCTCGCGGTGGTGCTTCCATTGCTGGAAAATTATGATTCTGGAGAGGAGCCTCTGGTGGTGAGGGTCCTAAAGGCGAAGGGTTGGGACCACAGGATGGGGCGTCGGTGAAGGTCTGCTGCGAAGGGCTGGGACCTTGCGGTAACTGAGAAACCGTAGTGTTACGACCCTGGAGCAAAGCCGTTAAGACCGCCACTTGAACTTGCAACGCCGTAAGTTGAGCAGCAGAAGCAAACTCTTGCTGTGGATGATTAATGGCGGCATTAGACTCCATATCTGCATCCCTGACAGGGGCTGCCGGGGCCGTTGCATTCTTAGTTCTTCTGGTTCGAGCCATGATTTCTTGTACGGTTTCCCACAGACGGTGCCAATTGGTAATTATAGGTCTTCTTCTCCTCCAAGTGCGACGACAGCAGTGGTGGAGACCTGCAAAAGGTGGTGGGGCTTTGTCCCCCCGTTTCCACTCAGGCGTGATAATTAGTATAGTATAGACTCAAATATGCAGAATAACAATATTGAGTATGTATGTTGTGTTTGTACCTGGAGGGTTGATCTCCTATTTATAAGAATGACCCGTAGCTGTATCTTCAATGGTCATTAATGGCGGGTGCCTTTTTATCTTCTTCATAATTAGGATTTAATGTGGGACGTTTAGTCTTCTTCAACTGCTGTTGTTTCATATTCCCAATGGATGTGGGTGACTGTTGTTCTATCTACTGTAGGCGGGCATATAAGAACAATGAGGCGGGCGGACCAACGAGGCGGGCAGACCGACGAGGCGGGTAGATTACTTAAGATAGGCGTCCACAGGAGAGCAGCAGTCATCTACCAAAGTGTAATCATATTTATCATCACCAAGATTAATGGTCATCGCCTAGAGTAATCATCCATACTATAAGAACTAGCGCTAACCATTGATACTATAAGTAATTCCTACCTAAAATGTTATAAAAGTGGAATGAACAAATGACATGCCAAGTGCACAATTATAGTGTATATGTGAACTGAGATGCATGTAATGTCGTGGACGGCATAACTGACTTTGTTTCTTTTATGTTGAGCTCTTACGTTATTTTCCGTTCTACACCGAATGGACATCATGGACATTGTCATACATTTCTACCTTTCTTAATTTTTCCAATCCAGTTAGATATTAAAAGCAATTTGATCGAATGAGTGAACAATTTTTTCTTACCTATCTATTCTGTTGAAAAGAGGAGGAAATGGGATGTGCTTATGGATACTTCTTAAGCAGGTGCCTTATTGAAGTTAAATGTTAATTCTCACTTATAATTTCAATTCAATTATTTAAATTGCTACAAGTTTGCAGCAAACGCTCTTGGTGAAGCATTGCTCTTGACTAGATCTATATATTTGCCTATTTGGCCGTGTCAGCTCGAGTAAATCTTTTTTCATTTATTTTTCTATTTAAGAAAATTTAAAATCTATTTGACTTCTATCTATGACATGGACCACCCATCCCTTTGCGGACCAATAAGGGTCACAAGTACGAGAATGACCCATGCAATTTGGCCTTAAAATTTTGGATATCTCCAAAGTTATCAAGTCACAAAAACGACTTGGAAGAGTGTAAGTCAATAATGCTCAACCTGTTCCCCAAACAAGTCAGATTCACAACATCAACTCATCGAGCCATTATATTCTTGGGCCTACCCCTTCACCTCAAGTGATAGCCAAGTAAGAGGCATGGCCTTCCTCATTTGACTAGTAGACGAGGAAAAGTAATCATTTAACTTTTCCTGTAAATAGAATGCACATTATTCACTTCAAATGCCTGTTTCTAAAACTCAAAACTTGTTAAAAGGTTGAGATAAAAGTCAATAATTAATTTTATTCATATATTTAATTGGATTCACAATTTTTATCAACTTTTTAACTATAATTTCATTAACTTTTATCGAAATCTATGAAAAAAACTAATTTTTAACAAAATCAAATGAGTTTGAGTACATACAATTGACTTTACCACACTACTCCAAATAATAATACGACCAGATCCTATGAGAGTTGAAAATGGTTCAACATCGACTCATGTTACTTCTAATCGAATCTTAGCCTGCCTCTCTTGCTTTCTTTATTGTACAAGGACACAGGCAAAGTCAAGGGATTTCCATCTAATTAGTCATCCAACTAAGTGAAGATGAACAAAATTCCTCGTTACAGATTTTTGGAAAATATTGCACATTCATAAATAAATAATAGAGTCAAGCTTCATAAATAATATTCTGTTTAATATTAGTTACATGCCAATAGCTTGCAAAAAAAAATTAACTGGACAGAATACCAACTTACAAATGTTAAAAAATACATAAAATGAATTTGATTGAGGTAAGCGGTTGACTTTCTTTTCCTCAAGACAAAATTGCCCCCAATTGGTGCTTACTCTTTCACATCTCCCAAAATACGATGAACTTTCGTAATAGTAGCACTTCAAATTACGAGAACAATGAAACGTATACTATTTTTCAACTCTATATATGGACAAAAAAGAAACTGCAAAATTTATTTGGTCTAATTTGCTAAGGCAAAACGTGTGGGGTATAGTATGCAAGTGGATGAGAGTTGAATGAAATTCTGCATAGACAGATGGGCCAATTTATAATTGCTGGAATTGTAGATGGAAAGATAAAACTCTTTCAAAGGATAAGTCTTAGACATATCTTATCTAAACTGTCTCAAAAGGACATATCTGAAACAGACATTTCTAAAAAGTCGCCGATGCGTGGCGCATTCTGACTAATTCAAATTTTTAAGTATTAAAAATATTAAATAAAATAAATCAATAAATAAAATATAGGTGCAGATGAATAAATATGAAAACCAAAAATTGGAGCATCTAACATCAATCAACGAATTGATGTCACAATCATACCTGACACGTGTTAAAACCGAAAACTTTCGACTCTACTCGTCATGGTTGGATGCATTTAGGTAGAAAGGATACTAATATTTATTTTGTGTTTTCTTAGCCTGCCTCTCTTGCTTTCTTTATTGTATAAAGACATAGGCTATGATCTCCAATAAGACAACTAATAGAGCTATCATCTCCGAGTACCGAATGAGACAACTAATAGAGCTATCATCTCCAATAACAGCAATAAACGAATTCGAGTCACAATGATTAGCTGGCTGAACTTCCTAGGAACAATCGCAACAGGGATTTCCAGTATGAGAAACTGGACTAAAATAAGAAGGAATAAAAAATAAGAAGAAGATAGATATGGTTCTCATCCGAAAAGATATCAAGAGTGAAAAATTGGTCAATAATACCAAGCAGATCATCTCCAGTAGATGACAAAGAAAGAAAGGTGACCTTGGGTAGTTAATCAATTGTGTTTTATGTTCGAAAATCCTAAGTTTTCACTTATTTTTGGTTATCAAACATGCATAAACCAAACACACAGCTGAATCACAGTTAAAATTTGGAACAATTTAGAAGCCTGTACTAAGCTTCAACTGGAAAGATAGGGACAGAATATTTAGGATCACCCTTTTTACAAATTTCTATTCGCTCTAAAAGGAATAATAAATTAGGAAAGATTTGGAGAAATGGGAATAAATACTTGCTTGGTCATGCTTAAAAACTGTATTTTCAAAAGGTAGATAAAGTAAAAGCCACAATTATTGTGTGGGACTCACAATTTAATTTGTTTATTTTGAGCCACATAATAGTGAGCCCCAGTACTTAGAGTTAAATACCTACGTTACTTTGTCGAAAGTGAATCTCATATGCCATTGTACATTAGTACGTATTGCTAAACAATACATCATAGCTTTTAGGTCATTCATTGTTGTTGTACAAAAATCAATCCAAATAGAGTCCAGACCCCAACAACTGTGAACTAGATTCGTTTATGAAGGTGTTTAAACAATCCATGACCATGTGTGATGAGCGAAAATTCAAGAAAATGAAAAGAGTTTTTTTTTTACGAAAATAGAAACTTAACTATAGAAACTTAATTCATAATAAAAAGATTTAAACTAACAAAATACTAACTTTATCGAAATCTCCATAGTATCAAGTCACAACACGACTTGGAAATTTCTCCAAACAAGTCAGATTCACAACATGACCCCTGCACCTCAAGTGATAATCAAGTAAGAGTCATATCCTGCCTTTGTTTGGTAAAACTTAAAAATGCTAAAAAGTTGAGATAAAGTCAACAATATTAATTTTATTCATATATTTTGTGGAACTCACAATTTTTATTAATTTTTCAACCACGGTTTTATTAACTTCTATCATTTATTTGGGCTGCTTCTTGTTTTGAACATGTGCCAAGTTATGGGATTGAGTTAGGTTCAGGCTACGGCGCATTGAGGCACTTGTTCGACGGTCCCCGTACGCCTGGCCTTTCAGCCCGCTGTGAAGAATTCGTGAAGAATTTCCTGCTGCAAAAAGATCCACATATTCATGAATTAGGCTTTCATTCAAATGCTGGAAGTGTAAAGAAAGACTCAATGGAATATGTGTCAACCCCCCGCCACCAACTTGGTCTATGTTTATGATAGGGGCAGAAAAAAAATGTTATCAAAATCTACTAAAATTTAAGTTTTAGCAAAATCAAACAAACACTAAGTAAAAAAAATTTATTTTCTTAGTCATTGGGTTTGAGTACATACAATTTCACTTTACCACACTACTCTTAATAGTAATATGACCAGATCCTATAAGAGTTCAAAATGGGCCAACATCGAATCATGTTACTTCTAATCGAATCTTTGCCTGCCTCTCTTGCTTTCTTTATTGTATAAAGACATAGACGAAGTCAAGCGATTTCCGTGTACATAGTGATCCAACTAAGTAAAATTGAACAAAATAATAGAGTCAGGCTTCAAAACGTTATGCATTCCTGTTGTATAAATTAGTTCATAAATAATATTATATTTAATATTAATAACGTGAGAATAAATTGCAAACAAAAATTTAACCAGACAGAATACCACCTTACAAATGTAAAAAAAATACAAACAATGAGTTTAAATTGAGGTAAGAGGCTTACTTTTTTTATTTTTTCCCCCTCAAGATGAAATTGCCCCCAATTGGTGCTTACTGGTGCACGTCTCCCAAAATATATTTCATAATAGTAACACTCTAAATTATGAGAACAATAAAATTGAACTATCTTTATGGACTAAAAATAAAACTGCAAAATTTATTTGGACTAATATGCTAAGTGCAAAAAGTGTAGGGTGTGTAGTATGCAAGTGGACGAGAATTCATGAATGAAATTCTGCATAGACAGTTGTGCCTAATTATAATTGCTGGCAAATTGTAGATGGAATGACAAAACTGTTTTGAAAGGACATGTTAGAAATGTCTAAAGAGGACATGTAGAACATGTAAGACATGTCCCAAACAAACATTTCTAGAAAGTCGCCTACATGTGATACATTCTGACTAATCCAAATTTTGAAGTAGAAAAATATTAAATAAAATAAATCAATAAATAAAATATTGGTGCAGATGAATAAATATGAAAACGAAAAATTGGAGCTTCTGACACGTGAGAAAAACACTTCTTACATAGGAGAAGTTAAGGATTTATGTCAAAAGTCTCTATTTTTCATTTATATTCTTCCCTGCATGTGTGAAACTTTGAATTATTTTATCTGATACCTTTAATAACTTAAAATTTTATCAATAACTCATCTACGTTTGTATTCATGCTATGAGGTTCTATCCTAGTTCCTTCCTGAAATTTATAGAAGCTTAAACCAACAATGATATTACATAGTGAGTTGTAGCCACTACCTAGTATTGCGATCTCTCCAAGGTAGTGCAAACCTAAAAGGATGCCTAGGTGCATATGTACTCATTCTACATTACTACAAGATTGTCGACAAACTGAATCATTATATTGCATGACACATAAGATCCACGTTCTAAAAACAAGATGCTTAGTCCCAAAAAACTAAAAATTCCTAAATAGAAAACACATAATAAATATTAGTATCCTATCTACCTAAATGCATCCAACCATGACGAGCAAGTTATCCTCTCTAGTCGAACGTTTCCGTTTGAAGTTTAATAATTTACCTCTCGGTTCATTACAATCCACAAATCAATGACAAATAATGGCCAATTATCTCAAGCATTAAGAAAAGAAGTAAAATCAAATACTTAATCAATTTATAAATCAAAACTTGAGATCCTAAATTAAAGAATTAAACTTAGGCTACATCGTTCATCCAAACATTAAATCTAGCTATTCATGACTTGGGAGAAAGAAAAGATGAAGAGAAGGAAAGACATAACCGGATCTTGAAAATAATAGAGGAAGAGACGTTGAATATCTTGCACCAAGAAATCTTTATCATCAAGCTCCAATCTTCAATTCCGCCTTTGTTCTTCGTCTCTTTGTATCTCTCTTTCTCAGTATGATTTTACAAGATTTTCCCCTCTTTGTTATGAGAGCCTCAGTCATATTAATAGGTCTCTCAAGATGACCTCAAAGATCCCTCAAAATCATCAAAATCGTGGACTACAAGTTTCCTAATTGCATTGGGACTCAAAAAAAGGAAACAAAATAATCGGAAAATTCGCATGTGAGATTTTGGCTGGTGGCGAACGCCTGAGCATGTTCTCAAGCGAGCGCCCAGCCGTGAAGTCGCCTCTGTTGCCTTGGAGTGTATCTCAGGCGATCGCCCGACTTTAATCTCGGCGTTCGCCCGGATCTCTTTTCTTCATATTTGCGCTCGTGGTCCTTCAACTTTTGATTGTGGTCATTTTAGTCCTCGATTTATTCTTTTATTTCACTTTAGTCTCTCTTTATTTGCGATCTGTGTCCTTCAACTTTTGTATGTTTGCAAATTGATCCCCATCTCCAAGTTCTCGTACACTTTCAGTCCTTTTCACCTATTTTGCTTTGTTTTTCTCCAATTCCATCCGATCTTGGGTTTTGACCAGAAATAATTAAATCAACACACAATTAAGTCGAAAAGTACTTATGAGCACTTACAATTGTCCACTTTTAATGGTCTAGATAAGTGTAAAATTACACTTATCAAATACCCCAAACTTGAACATTTGTTCGTCCCTCGAACATAACTAATCACTTAAACAAACAAACAAATAAAATTAATACATACTATAGTGGATATCTTGCCGCATTTGCCTCATGTTTTTGAAACAATCACACAATTCATAATAAAACTTCTAAGTCATGCTACCAAAATCAATCATTTTGACTTATCCGATGCTTCGATGATATCGATGTGTACGCATAGTCACTTCAATTACCATAAGCCTTTAGGTTGGTGATATTATGCCCCCAATGGTCAAATATTTCCTTTTCTCGCTCGTAAGAATACACACCCCCAACCGATATTCAATTTTCTCACCTCGGGTGTTAACTCTAAAGTTGCCCTCATAACACTTATTCTTTTATCGCTCAAAATTTGGTTAGGTCTGGCCAATACAATTGCTATCTAGATCTGTGATGATTCTCCTTTTATCGAATGCTCTGGACATCAAGCATCCACTAGGTAAGTCAAACCCACTAGTTATCTATATCCCCAAATTATGCGCACAATGGTTCAATCTTGCTTTTGCTTCTTTTTTTTTTTTTTTTTGAATATATATCTTATGTGTAAGACCTCACTCCCTTAAGCTTTCTAGATGACCCTTGTAGCGAGCTTTAGGCCGATGGCTCCCAGGTCTGTTAAACCTTAGGGCATCGAGTTTTGAGAACTCCAACGGGCTTTATCACTCGAGTCAACTAGGCTACGAAGAGAGGTATAAGATAATACAAGTGCAACGCCTTTCATTTTCATTTTTTTTTTCTCATTTTTTTTTTGGCAAGATAAATAAGCGGGGATTAGATTCCTAGCATTCGGTCAATACCTAGATTCCACCTAATAGTCAAATACATTCCACACAACTATTACTCAAGCATGGAATCAACACATATCTAAACAGCTTCTGCATTGGTTTAACCACCCCCAAACTATTCTCTCAACTGGTTAGGTAATTGAGTTGTCAATTGGTAGTTTTAGTTTTCTCGACTAAGATTCACTACTCTTTCACTGTATTCTATTCAATATACCAACCCAGTGTAGTGAAATTCATGACCATAAATCACACTTAATCGTATCTCACATGGATAAGTAAAGTCTATAAAACGAGCATAAGTAGCATAACCTAGTCATAATTCATGAATTGATATCAGTTTCAAATAATATCATCATAGCCCGACAAGGCTATCCAACATACATGCACACAAATTATTATTATTATTATTATTATTATTATTTTTTAATAACACACAAAATAACAAAAAAACTCAAACTCACCCCAAACTTAAAGTTTACATTGTCCTCAATGTGACAAAAGAAAGCAAAGTAAATAAGAAATAAGGAAAGAGACAACCCGAATCAAAAGGCGTGGAGATAACAATCGAACTTTTAGCTCATCAAGTGTGCATTGGTTTGGAATGACGATGTGCAACTTTGAAATATGAAAACAATAATGATTAAATAAACGTAATCACTAAAAAAAAATGGGAAACATGCTCTACTTTCTAATGGGTCCTAAAATTCTACATGCAATGCAATAAACATATAAAAGATAGAAAAAATGGGTTGCCTCCCATTAAACGCTCGAGTTATAGTCTAGAGCTCGACTTTTTTGCAAGTAACAGTTATGGAGGCTTGAATTGATCTTTGGAAGTCTTGCATTGCTTGCAATTGCCAGTTTTGCATGCTTTTTCCTTTGCTCTCCATATTTTAAATCGACCCTTTTCATCTTTAATTGGTGCAACTAGTCCACCTGTGTTCGGTTTGCAGTTTTCTTGGCTACTTATTACCCCTTCATCAACTCTAAAGCACTCATCGAGGTCGATTGGTTGCTCGGGTATGGTGTACATACTGAATACTGCTCGTTCATCCTGTACCCTCAAGATTAGCTCACCCTTTTCAACATCAATAAGGGCCCGACTCGTCGCTAAGAATGGTCGTCCCAAAATGACCGGCATATTGCGATCCTCTTCGATGTCAAGGACGATAAAATCAACTCGAAAGAAAAACTTTTCCACCTTGATGAGCACGTCCTCAACCACACCCGTGGGTACTTGATCGATCTATCGCCAAAGTCGTAGAGATACACTTGTTGCTTTTACTTTTCCCAACCCTAATCTCTGTGAGACGTAAAGAGGCATTAAATTTACACTTGCACCTAAATCACATAAAGCATTAAAATTATAAAATTCTCCAATTGTGCAAGGTAATTTAAAACTCCTGGATCTTTTAACCGGAGGTAACTTATTTAGCGTAATAGCACTACATTCCTCGATTAAGGCCCTTTGTCTCGTTTTCATCGGGTTTTCTCTTCTTGGACAACATTTCTTTCATAAATTTCAAATACAATGGCATTTGAGCTAGTGCGTCGGCAAAGGAATGTTGATATGCGTTTCTTGAAAACCTCAAGAAATTTTTCAAAGCGCTTGTCGAGCTTGTTCTTATCATTTCTACGAGGAAATGGAATTGGCGGCACATAAGCTTTGACAGAATTTGTGCCCTCACTTGTGATGATTCAATAAATTCTTTTGAAACTTCTTCTTTTTTTGATTTTACTTTGTTTTGTTTGATTCATCTTCCTCAATTACCAACCGTCCATCATTTTTCTCTGGTCTTTTCACGTGAATTTCCGCGGTTGTACCCCGCTCCTTGTAGTGATGGCATTTACACATTCTCTTGGATTTGTTTACGTAGTCTTTGGGTAAAGTGCCCGGTTTTCTATCGACAATTGTAGGGCTAAGCGTAATCTGAGTCTCTATTTTTCGATAGACGCTTGTTGATTTTGATTTGTTGATGTCCAATCGCTCTAATGCTTTATCGGTTTTACGCATATCTTGTTGGAACATCTCTCCTAAACTCGGTCCTCTTTCTGTTGAGCATTATCGCATTACCACTTTGTTGATTTTCGGACCATCTAAAATTGGGGTGTTGCTTCCAACTTTGGATTGTATGTCCGTGAATATGGGTTGTATCTTTGATGTGTGTATTATTCTCGCACAAAATTGACTGCTCTGGAGAGGCCAATAACATACAATCTGATATCGAATGGTTAGCTCCACAGTTCTCACACATGATGGTTGCTTGGATTGCATTCACTCCTTGCATTTGTGTTCTGACCAAGAGCTCCACCTGCTTTGTCAATGTAGCAAGTTGTGCATTGGTAGCTGATAGACCATCAATCTCATGTATGCCTGCTACTTTTCTTGGAGTGGTGCGATCAGATGAAAACATGGTCTGTGTGTTTGCAATCAGCTCATAGAGATCCCATGCTTCGTTGACATTTTTATTCGCAATGGACCCGTTTGCAGATGAGTCCACTTTAGATTTAGATTGAGGAGATAGTCTAGAATAAAAATATTGAGCCTGTTGCCCTTTTTTAATGCCATGATTTGGACATTTTCTGAGCAATTCTTTGAATCTGTCCCAAGCTTCATGATACCTTTCGCCCTCCAGTTGTTGGAAAGTAGAAATTTCCAACTTCATCTTTGCTATTTTAGCAGGTGAAAAGTATTTATTACAGAATTTTCTGGTTAACTCATCCCAAGTGGTGATACTAGCATGTGGTTCTGAATCTAACCATTCTAGAGCCCCCTCCCTCAATGTATATGGAAATAACCGGAGTCGATGGCATCTTCATTTACTCCTTGAAACCGAAAATTATGGCACATACGTAAGAATCGGAGAGATGAGTATTAGGATTTTCGATCGCCTTTCCATAGAGCTGCGGTGATTCTTTGAAGAGATTAATCAAATCGCCCTTAATTGAAAGTCATTCACCAAAATTTGGATAAATAATGCTTGAACGATCGGGAGCTGCACGGATTTAGGAACCGAGCCATTGGCATGTTTCCATCGTCATCTTCTTCACCTGTTCTTCATGTTGTTGAATTCTTTGAAATGCCATTCGGTCGCTTCTACAATGGACGCTCTTGCGACCTCTTGTTCAAACTCTCGTCTTATTTGTGCATCCGCCATCCGATTTTGTTGCTTTGGTCTTTCTCTTTTTGGTTGTGTTCCTTGCGTCTTAAATGCAAAATACGTTCAATCTCGGGATCGAAAGTCTCAAGATTGCCGCCTTTGCGTACGGAGCATGCAACAAACACCCTTTTCTGTAGTATAAAAAAAAAGAAAAGAGTATCAAGATAAAAACAACTTAACTATAAAAATTAATTTAAGACTGATAATAAATAAGAAATAAACATAAAAGAAAATAAACAGAAAAGAAAGAAAATAGTAATAATAACAATAATAGAAAGAAATTAATAATAATAGTAATAATAATAATAAATAAATAAAATAAAACTAACACGAACGATTAATCTACACTAATATTAAATAAGAATAGTCCCCGACAACGGCGCCAAAAACTTGTTGTGAAAATAATGTGATTGCAAGTGCACAATATCGTTAACAAGTAATAAAGTGGACTTTTTGAGTCCGAATTATCGTTCCCACGAAGACTATCTTATTTAGATACTAGTTAAATTAATTAAAGTGCTAGTCTATTGACAACAATGTAAAATCAATTGAGTTGAAAGATTTAAGCTAGAACTTTAAATTTTTCGAAAATAATAATAAGGAAAACTATCAATAATTAATAAAATATGATGGTTGAAGCGTTTGGACAAACGAATTCACCTAGTTATCCTCTCTAATTTCTCATCTCAAGATTTATTCTTAAAGTTGTATTCGGTCGAATTCACAAATTTAACCTAATTTACCTCTCTCGAGTTCAAATTAGTCCTATCTAATTAAGTCAACTTAAATCGAGTGGTCCTTAATTAGATGCATTAAATCTCCTAAGAATTCAATTCAAGACCGTGACAATAACAAAAGCGTATCTCTACCTTTTATCCAATTGCCAGATTTTACTACGTGGTCTAGATTAATAATTTACCTCTCGATTCATTACAATCCACAAATCAATGACAAATAATGGCCAATTATCTCAAGCATTAAGAAAAGAAGTAAAATCAAATACTTAATCAATTTATAAATCAAAACTTGAGATTCTAAATTAAAGAATTAAACTTAGGCTACATCGTTCATCCAAACATTAAATCTAGCTATTCATGACTCGGGAGAAAGAAAAGATGAAGAGAAGGAAAGACATAACCGGATCTTGAAAATAATAGAGGAAGAGACGTTGAATATCTTGCACCAAGAAATCTTTATCATCAAGCTCCAATCTTCAATTCCGCCTTTGTTCTTGGTCTCTTTGTATCTCTCTTTCTCAATATGATTTTTACAAGATTTCCCCCTTTGTTATGAGAGCCTCGGTCATATTAATAGGTCTCTCAAGATGACCTCAAAGATCCCTCAAAATCATCAAAATTGTGGACTACAAGTTTCCTAATTGCATTGGGACTCAAAAAAAGGAAACAAAATAATCAGAAAATCCGCATGTGAGATTTTGGCCTGGGCGAACGCCCAGGCATGTTCTGGGCGAGCGCCCAAGCTGCGTAATTCGCCTCTGTTGCCTTGGAGTGTATCTGGGCGATCGCCCAGCTTTGATCTGGGCGTTCGCCCAGATCTCTTTTCTTCATATCTGCGCCCGTGGTCCTTCAACTTTTGATTGTGGTCATTTTAGTCCTCTGATTTATTCTTTTATTTCACTTTAGTCCTCTTTTATTTGCAGTCCAGGTCCTTCAACTTTTGTATGTTTGCAAATTGATCCCCATCTCCAAGTTCTCGTACACTTTCAGTCCTTTTCACCTATTTTGCTTTGTTTTTCTCCAATTCCATCCGATCTTGGGTTTTGACCTGAAATAATTAAATCAACACACAATTAAGTCGAAAAGTACTTATGAGCACTTACAATTGTCCACTTTTAATGGTCTAGATAAGTGTAAAATCACACTTATCAAACATGTGTCAGAGATGACTGTGACTTAAATTCTTTGATTGTTGTTATTGGCGATAATAGCTTTTTTAGTTGTCTCATTTGGTGCTCGGGAACTAAAAATGCATTAGTTTTTCTTTGTGTTGCAGGTTTTTGCTCGATTACATGACATTGTGAGCCTTCATATTGAGGTAGCAAAATGGTATGATCAAGCATTCAGAATTTATTTTCTGCTAGGTGCTTGAATGGGAAGTATTGGACCTCGGTTGTTGCCGTTGGATCTATTTACCTAGAACCAGTTCCAATAATTTCTTTGTGTATTTTAAGATAAGCAACCTTCGGCTGTGTGCACTGAGCTTCTAGTTTTTGAAAGAAATCATATATCTCGTGTCACATTTCAGTAAAGTTAGTCTTGTGCACGCCTGAAATAAGTATGAATACACTAAGGCTTTTCGGCTTTTCCTCGCTCAAGGTCTATCGATCGATGGTAGCGACTCAACGGTAATACCCCTATGTTTGCAAAAGGCGTCTACGTTATGAGAAATGAACTTTGAAAACACTTTTGAACAAACATAAGAAATGTCTTATCTGGTCTTCATGGATGGAAAATTTTATGTAACACGAGGGATTGGAATAATGTATTCAAAACTTCTCATAAGCGCATATGAATATAATATGAAAACAAAAAACTGGAGCATCTAACACTTTTGAGAAAAACACTTCTCGCCAAATTTATGTGTCCCTATTTTCCAATTATATTATTCCCCACATTTGTGAAACTTCGAATTATTTTTGTTGATATTTTTTAATTATTTAAATTTTTATTGGTAACACATCTACGTTTGTTTCTTCATGCTTTGGAGTGTTATCCTAGTTCCTTCTTGAAAATTATAGAAGCCCAAACAAACGATAATACCACATAGTGAGTCGTAGCCACGACCTTGTACTGCATTATCTTCAAGGCATCGTAAACCCAAACAATTGCCTAGATGCATTTGTAATCATTTTAGATAACCATGAGTATGTCGACAAACTGAATAGCGGTATTGTATGAGACACAAGATCACTTCCAAAAAAAACCAGAAATTCTTAAAAAGAAAATACAAAACAATTTTAGGATCCTTTCAAGCTAATTGCATCAAACCATGATGAGTAGTGTCAAATGTTTTCCATTCGAACACGTGTTGGGGTTGATTGTGACTTGAATTTGTTGATTGCTGTAATTGGCAGTTATAACTCTATTAGTTGTCTCATTCGGTGCTCGAGAACTAAATAATGCGTTACTGCGTCTTTGTGCGGTAGTTTTTACCTATCACTAGACATTATGAGAGACCTATAGATTGTGCTACAGTGCCAATTTTTTTTTTCAAGATAATTAATAGTTGGCATTTGCGATGAAGCTTTTTTTTTCCGGATGAAATTATATATCTCGTCACATATTAATAAATTTTGTCAATAAACTCGTGCTTGCATGGAATACATCTAGGTGTTTTTTTTGTTTGCTTCGTTCACGATATGCTAGTTAGTGGTAGCAACTCCAACAATAACATATAACGTTCTACAAACTTCTACTTCATGAGAAATGAACTTTGAAAACACTATGGAGAATGAACAAACATAAGAAAATGTATGTATTGTCAGGTCTTCATGGATTGAATATTTTATGTAACATGAGGATTGGGAAAATGTATATTGAGCTTCTCATAGCATAGAGGAATGTAATTCGGAAACATAAAAGTATTCGAACACGTGTGAGGAAAACAATTCACGCGAAGGAGATGTTACGGATTTACATCAAAGTCTCTATTTCCCAATTATATTATTATCCACATGTGATAAACTTTGAATTATGTTCTCTAATGCCTTTAATTATATAATTTTTTCCCCTTAACACCAATACATTTGTTTTCTTCATAATGTGGAGTTTTATCCAAGTTCCTTCGTGAAAATTAGTAGCCTAAACCAACGATGATATTACATATATAGTGAGTAGGAGGGACGGAGCTAGGAATTTTTGCTTGTGGGGGCACATGGCGTTTAGCGGTGCTAAAGTGCTGGGCGGGATACTACGATGACATGTAGCACATATAACAGTCGGCGACACAGTGTAGCCAATAGAAATAGCGGCATTTGAAGAATACAATAAAAATACTTAATTAAAACAACAACTTCGTTATTTTATAAAAGTAATCGACTTTAGATTACTCGTATATAATAGAATAAAATGGTAAAAAATAAAAAATAGAATCAATATTTTATTTTAAACAAAACTTGAAAAATAAAAAAAAATTAATAATGTAAAAAAAAAATCATAGTTACTCATGTGCATATAAATATAAAAATAAAATAACCAAAATACAAAAAAATATATTCCCGAAAAGTGAAGAAAAAATAAAATTATGTTCGAGTTAAATAAAAAAATTTAAAACTCAACCATATTTTGACCAGATTTGTACGTAAAAAAAGAAATGATATTTTGTTTTGTTTTCATATTTTGAAATTGAAAATCAAGGAAACGTTATAGTTAAAGATTAAGTTCGGTGTTAAGCATATTGTTTTGCCAACTTTACCTTTCTAAAACGTGAGAAAATTACGCTAAAGTTTACAGAAATATGTAAAAAGACAAAATATGCAAATGGAACAAAAGTTGGAGATTTAAAGATCATTTTTTAAAGTTAGAAGATTAATTGCACAAATTTCTCAAAAGAAAATTTTAACATAGCAACTAGGATTGGAACCCAAATCCACCTCATCACAAAAAGAAAGCTTTGCCACTAGGCTAGAGAAAATTTATTTAGTTTAATGTAAATTTATGGTTTTTTTTTTTGTTGGGACAAAATTATAAAACTAAAATTTTTCTTAAAACAAAACGAAAATCAGAGTGGGCAGTTGCCCACCACTCTAAATCCGCCCTTGGTGAGTAGTAGCGAAGACCTAGAATTATGATCTCTCCAAGGCAACGGAAACCCAAACAAATTCATGGGAATATCTATACTTATTGTAGATAACCACGAGTTTGTCGACTCCAAGGCAACGGAAACCCAAACAAATTCATAAGAATATCTATACTTATTGTAGATAACCACGAGTTTGTCGACAAACTAAATCGATATATTGCATGAGACATAAGATCACTTCAAAAATAATAAAGTCAGTCCCAAAAAAACAAAAAATTTCTAATAAGAAAACATGAAACAATTATTAGGATCATTTCTAGCTAAATGCATCCAACAATGACGACTAGAGTCAAATGTTTTCCATTCAAACACGTTCTATGGATCATTGTGACTCCAGATTCATTGATTGCTGTTATTGGCAGTGATAGCTCTATTAGTTGTCTCATTCGGTTTGATTGAGGCGGCAAACAGGTTTGAAACATTGGACCTCCGTTGTCGCAGTTTGATCTATTTACCTAGAACTAGTTCCAATAATTTTTTGTGTATTTAAGATAAATAATCTTTGGCCATTTGCACTTGGCTTTTTGTTTTTGGAAGAAATTATATATTTCATGTCATATATCGATAAAGTTTGTAGATAAACTTGTGCTCACCTAGAATTAGTATGAATACACCAAGGTCTTTTTGGGTTTTCCCTTGCTCAAGAACTATATTTTAATGGTGGAGTCCAATGGTAATATCCTATTTTATGCAAACGTCTAAGAGAAATGAACTTTGTAAACACTCTGGGGCATGAAAAACATAAGAAAATGTCTTGTCTGGACTCACTGGATTTAAAATTTTATATAACACGAGGGATTGGAAAAAACGTATTCAAAGTTTCTTACCTCATTCCCTTATTTTCCTTTTTCCTTCCTCTTTTCTTCTTCCTTGGACTATTTGTTTCTTAGAATATGCGAGAGACACATGTAGTGCCTTCTCCTAAGACAACTCGACCATCAAGACCATTTAGACCTTTCCTTGAAGCAGTGACATAGTTTGGGCTAGTGTATATGACCATTGTTAGGATTAGATCAATAAATAAAAGGGAGAAAGAATAAAGAACACGAGGATTTATACAGGTTCGCCTCAATGTGAGACTACATCCTGTCTTCAGCTGCTGCAATATTTTCACTATAATGAATGATCAATTTTACAAGAGACTAGTTATATATATATACTAACCCAATAGGAGTTCTCTAATTATAATGTAACTCTAAGGCAAACCAATTAAGGTTTCCTAATTATAATGAAACTCTAAAGGAACCTAATTAAGGTTTCCTAGTTATAATGCAATACTAGGACAACCTAATTACAAAGACAAATCTCGAAAACACTTGGAGACTAATTAGGCTCCACACCTTAACAACCATCAATTTCATAAAAGCAGGCATGTATTAAAGGCCAATAAGATTCAAATGTCTAACAGAAGATATAAATGTAGTTAATAAAAGAAGTCGATGAGGAGGAAGTAAAATAGACTTGTAAAAAGCATTGAAGACATCTAGAGAAATCAACTTGTAAACTAAGAAAATACAAACCAAATTTCATCGATTGGATGTTAGATGACTTTACAAACACAATATATAATTTCCATAAAATATGTTGGAAACTAGCACCAGAAATAGCTAGAAAATAAAAAATTTCCTTAATTCTATAAATCAAGATCTTTGATAGATGTTCATGTGTTTTTATAATTCGAAAACATAGATTTAGAATTATACCTAAACCGATATTAGATTACGCAATCACAATCTGATTCGCAAACTTCGCGCTCCCAACCTTCAAGCCTTATATGGTATTCTCTAAAGTATAGACTTCACGGGTGTGTGAGTACCATTTTAATTAAAATCAAAAGCTAATTTCTTATTACAATATTAATATTTATTTGACTAAAATAAGAGAGTTTATTGTGCATATCTTTTGAATAATATGTTTCCTTAATATAGTCTTTGTATTTTAGGTAAATGTATATTGGTGATTATGAGGATTTTAGGAGATCAACCGAGTCTTGAGAGCAAGAATTCTTGGCAATGTTTTGTAATATATATACTTCATTATTGTGAATGAGAAAGGGATGTAAATTGGGGTAGAGAATTTATCATGGTATCGAGCCATCGTAGGGAGATCCTAGGGCAAACACAATTTTTTTCTCTTTTCTTTATATAGTATTGTAGCCTCCACGAGAGATCATGGTCGGCAAAGAGGGAGAAAAGAAAGGAGATCTGACGTATCATCTTGGATCGAGTGACGGTCCGGGCAACATCATTACCCCGATTCAATTACATGGTGAGAACTACGATGAATGGGCGAGGGCAATTCGAACCTCGCTAAAGGCAAAAGAGGAAATTTGGCTTTGTGGAAGGGACGGTTCCAAGCCAACAACGGAGAGGAGAAACTTGAGGATTGGATAGGCTGTGCATTTGATGTTGGTGTCATGGGTGACCAACACCATTGAGCCGACTGCTCGGTCGACACTTGGAGAATATGATGATGCACAATTCCGTGGAACAATCTCAAAAACAGTGTTTTGTGTGATAAGCGACACTTGTATATGTCGATTAAAGATGTCCTTGGAGAAGTGCAAGCAAGGAAAAATCGAGATCTGTGGCAATTTATTTTGGTCGTTTGTCAAAAATGCGGGACGAACCGACCCATAAGTGAAGGTGCGGTTTGTAAGTGTGGAGGTTGCACGTGTAGCATAGTCATGCGGTAGAAAATTGAGAGAAGAGGACTATCTACATCACTTTCTTATCGGCCTCAATGGAGCATATGCTTCCATTCGTACTAATCTTCTTGGACAAGAGCCATTGCCGACGCTTGATAGAGCATATCAACAAGTGATTCAAGAGGAAAGATCTGCGTGGAGGAGAGTTGTCCTCATCCAAGGACGAACGAGATAGTATCATGGCCTTCGCAATTTAGCTCTGATACCATGATAAATTCTTCACCTCAATTTCTATCCCTTTCTCATTCACAATAATGAAGTATATATATTACAAAACATTGCCAAGAATTACGAGGAGCGGTGGATATATAAAATTAAGGATAAGTCCGATGGCAGCATAGAGTGGCTCAAAGCAAGACTTGTGATCTATGGAAATCATCAGGTGGAAGGAATTGACTATAACGAGACATTTGCTCCTGTGGCAAAAATGGTGACGGTTCATATTTTTCTTGCGATTGCTATTGTTAAAAATTGGGAGGTACATCAAATGGATGTGCATAATGCTTTCCTTCACGGTGACTTAAGTGAGGAGGTTTATATGAAGGTTCCTCCAGGTTTCAAGAATACAAATCCTAACATAGTTTGCAGGTTGAAAAAATCGTTGTATGGTCTGAAACAAGCTCCCCGATGTTGGTTTGCAAAATTGTCACAAGCATTGAAGAATTATGGATTTGTGCAATCCTATTCAGATTATTCGTTGTTTGGGTTGTGCAGGGGAAGAACTCAGATCAACGTGTTAGTTTATGTTGATGACTTGATTATTGCAGGGAATGATAAGATTGCATTGACAACTTTTAAAGATTACCTTGGCAGGTGCTTTCGTATGAAGGATCTGGGAGTTTTGAAATATTTCTTAGGGCTAGAGGTAGCCCGTAATCCAGAAGGAATCTTTCTTTGCCAAAGAAAATACACACTCGAGATAATTTCTTTAAACGGGTTTCATGGGAGCAAAGCTGCGACATTTCCTATGGAACAAAATCACAATTTGGCCCTTGCAAAGGGCGAATTCTTATGGATCCGCGCCAGTATAGGCGACTTTGTAGGGAGATTGATTTATTTGTCTGTGATGAGACCTGATCTTGCATATTCGGTTCATATTTTGTCACAATTTATGCAACAACCTCGTGAGGATCATTGGGAGGCGGCTTCAGGGTCGTGAGATATTTGAAGAAGAGTCCGGGGCAAGGGATTTTACTTCGTGCCGAGAGTGACCTAAGTGTAGAAGGGTGGTGTGACTCAGATTGGGCTAGTTGTCCACTTACGCGGCGTTCCTTGACAGGATGGTTCGTGTTACTTGGTTGTTTTCCGTGTTGTGGAAGACCAAGAAGCAACAAACAAAGGTGTCTAGATCGTCTCATGAGGCTAAGTATCGATCAATGGCGGCAACAGTGTGTAAGTTAAAGTGGCTTAAACAACTTTTGGGTGACTTGGGTGTGCGACATCCGAAGGGTATGAAGTTGTATTGTGATAGTCAGTCGGTGTTGTACATTGCTCAAAATCTAGCTTTTCACGAAAGAACAAAGCATATAGAGGCTGATTGTCATTTTGTTCGAGATGCGGTGACTGAAGGGATGATTTGTCCATCTTATGTATCCACTAGTGTTCAATTGGCGATATATTTACAAAAGCTACCGGGAAAGCGAAATTTGAGTTTCTCCTTCATAAGTTGAGCGCTCGAGATCTACACGCTCCAACTTGAGAGGGTGGGGGGGTATTACAATATTAATATTTATTTGACTAAAATAGGAGAGTTTATTGTGCATATCTTTTGATTAATATGTTTCCTTAATATAGTCTTAGTATTTTAGGTAAATGTATCTTGGTGATTAGGAGGATTTTTAGGAGATCAACCAGAGTCTTGGAGAGCAAGAATTCTTGGCAATATTTTGTAATATATATACTTCATTATTGTGAATGAGAAAGGGACTGAAATTGGGATGGAGAATTTATCATTTCTGGACTAGACAAATCATAATGAGATAACTATCACACCATGCACGAAAATCTCAGCTTCATTGTAAGGCCTCATGCTGTAGTAAGGAATCCCAAAAGCTTTTCCTAATATTTGCAAGTCCAAATAAACGAAGTTCAAATTTGTCACGTGCATTCCTGAATTCGAATTATGTTGATGGGGTAAAAAAATGTAATAGTAAATGATCTGATAAATGTGTCAATGAAGTTTCCTGTTTGAGTCTTGACATTTATATAAAATTTCTTTTGATTATATCAATATTGGATATTGTATGATCATTCCCAGGGAAAATCATTATACATGAACAGCTAAAAATTGCTTGTTGTGGACATTTAGAGGGAATATCTGAAGAAGTGCCTTAGAATATTCTTCAGTTAGCCAAGTCACGAGTCGGGGAGAGAATGAGGGCTCGGACGCCAGCCTGTGGCACGTGCTGGTGGAGTTTCTGGAGCATAGGGACCAGAAACGCGGCCGTTTTCCCCGTGCCAGTTCGGGCCATAGCCACAACATGGCTTCCAGAAAGTATTATGGGCATTGTCTTCCGCTGAATAGGTGTCGGAACTTTATAGCCCTTCCTTTTGACTACCCTGAAGACATTGGAGCTAAGGCCTAGCGACTCGAAGCCGCCGGATTTTGACTTCTTGGCTTGTTTTTGCTTCTTGTGTAGCTCGGATATTGAGCTAACCAGTATTTTATTGCCCTTCGCCATTGGTACCCTACCTGTACATTGGCAGCAGGCGGTGCGTAGTGGCGGAAGCGGTCGTTTTTCAGGTTTGGGTTTTTCAATTGAGAAAAGAGGAAAAGTACACGTTTGGGCTGATTTTCAAGAATTTTTTTTTCTTTTCTAGTTCAGCCTCTTCCTTATTTTGGGCTTATTCAGCCCAATTAAAAATGCTCTTGCATCGGGCAGCAGAAAAGCCTGGCCCGTTAATTAGCGTAGAAGCAATTTGGCTGTATCAAGTTTTGAACTTGAGCAATCCCTATTGTACCTTAGCACTAGTATTTATAATATTTACTTTTCTATTATATTGTTTAATATTTCCACGGATAATATTACTAATTTTGTCGGCTCGAATAGTTACGATGAATATTTCTTAATTATTTTTTAAAAAAAATTATATGTTACTAGAAATTAAGTTCGATCTATTTTAAAAAATTTACATACTAATTACAGTCGTATTTGTATTACTATTTGTCATTCAAACAACGACTTCATTATAATTCTTCTTTTAGCTCTATCAAGCGAAGCTTTAAGTCTTAAACCCCATATTCTCTTTCTGTCTTTACTTCTTTTTTTGTAAACATGAAAGTATCTTATGAACACGATGCACATAAAAACAACCAATTGATTATGAATTTATCAAAGAAACAAGTTACGTTCTAATAATTTAAATTCAGCAGAACAAGTATTCACTCTTTATCATGTTTATTTTTCTTCTTTACTATTTATTTGTGAAAAATCATGATCGTCAATAATGGCCACAAACAACGACATCTAATCAAAAAAATGATCAGAGAATAAATAAAGTTGTCATAATTCATGTATGATGTAAGATTTAATGACTGAGAAATCAAATTTGAAATAGTAATATGTAGTAATGATAAACACCCATTATCCAAGCATTAGCTCAAAGAAGAACAAATTCATTTGAAGAAGAGAAACATAGTTATTATGAAAAGGAAAAAGAAAAATGAGAGCTTTAGCATGCTTTATGAAACTTTATGAATTCTTATGACACAAGAAAATATAATGCAAATCCTAACGAGAAAAATACATGAATGCTTGAATGTGTAATTGACACAATCATAATGTTCTGCAAGAAAATAAAATAAAATTGGCAATTAAGATTCAAGAGTAGCATGCCAAAGTAAAAAGGAACAATAAAAGTAGTTCACGGAATTGAAAAAACTGATTGAGCATGTGAACATTTCATTATCTATTTAATAAACTCTCAAACTCAAGGCACAAAAAACCTCCCATGAAATGTGAGACGAGAGTTTGCAACGCAAGTCAAACATCCTAATATACAATTTCAAACCAATAAAAACTAATCAAACGAAAACAAGTCAATATAAATTCAATCAAAATAACTCACTCTTTAGCAGATATACTTTGGCCATTGCAAAGTTGTCCAACTCAATTGTTTTATTCGCATCAAAGAACGACTTCAGGCCGATCAAATTTTAGAAAAAAATAATTACTAACCTCGAAATCATCTTATCAGATCACATAAAAAGACAAATAACAGAGCAAAATTAAAAATTAAGACCAACTAAAATATTCTTATGATGAACACCACAAACTCTTCAACAAAATATGAACTCATAAAGCAATAACATCTCTACATTCGCTCTATAATTTTATAATCAAGATTTCATTTTTATGCTGATGTTAGCACTCAGTTTATCGTCCACTACATCTAAAGTCCAAAATATACCCAACAAACACAGATCAGCCAAAATAGCTACTTTTGGAAAAGATATTTTCCATAAATAGCAAAGGACAAATCAGTTCAAAGTTCAGCATTATTCACAGATTATAAGGCTACGTTTGATACACTACTAACCAATAATCCAAACTCTAATTTAAGCCAACTCTAATTATAAAAATTAAGAATAACAAACTATAATTTAAGCCAACTTCAATACCCAGCTTCAAAATCAGAGAAAATGAAAATAAAGTACATAGAAGGAAAACTAAAACCAAGCAAAAATATCCAGATTTTTTATAATAACAAACTCTAATTTAAGCCAACTTCAATGCCCAACGTCAAAATCACAGAAAATGAAACATAAAGCATGTAGAAGTAAAACTAAAACTAAAGCATATTTGAATTCAGCGTGTTGTTAAGTTTTATTAGGAAGAAAGTTATATTAGTGTGCTGTACTTAATTTGTTCGACCTTTTATCTAATCAAAATGTCAGTTAAATACTCAAGCAAATAAAGGTTCTAATTATGGTCCACATACAATATGATCAAATCGATCACTCCTTAAAGTAACAATTAAACATGCAAGTACGCCTTATAAAAGTTATAATTGAGGTCGACTTAACAAAAACATCACTAGCATTAATTAAATCAGTCTCACAATCAATTAATAACGGGACTCCAGCATATCCTATCATTTTAACTGGAATTAAGATAAGTTGATCCTCTTCTTTCTGTAATTTGTTTGCAAAATGAATAAAACAATATTTGAGAGATAGAAAAAATAGTCACAACTCATAATTAAAAAAGGGACTCAAATATACAATAACTTGGTAAAGAAAGAATAGTAAGAATATGTACAAGGATTACCAACTTTGCCATTGCACGAAAATGATAATACAAGTCGTAACTAAGATCCTTTCCATTGTATAGTCTTGTCTAGTCCAAAGATCCCATCCAGTCGTATATTCTAGTCTAGTCCACTTCAATATTCCATATCAAACATGTCCCCCTGTAAAATTTGTTATCCAACACTTATATATGTGGCACGATTGTAGGATTCATACCAGAAAAGCCATTTCACATGGGCGAGATACTTGATGTAGCTAGTTCTCGTATTTAGTTATCATCATGGAGAAGAAGATAGTCGAGGAAATAATATGAGAACAATGGAATTAGAAATCACATCAGTAATGAGAAATTTGGGAATTGAAAGGTAATTTTAAGAACTGATCTTTTAATATGTGTGTTCTAACAAATTCATTATATGTTGATTAATGTGAAGGGATCTATTAACTGATCTTTTAGGCCAATTGGTTTTGAATTCTTCTATTTTACATTTTCATAGAAAGTGATGAAAAAATTATAAAAACTTATATAATTAATGAAAAATATGTAGCACAGAAAAGCTGCATGGATGTTCAAAAATGCGCTTGTTTACAAAGGCCATGGGGAAATGGTTTTGGTGAAGTTGAAGAAAAATGTTAAGTTCATTATTGTGCGACCAACAATTATAACAAGTACTTATAAAGAGCCCTTCTCGAGTTGGATTGAAGGTATAAGGTAGGATAGATGGCACGATACAAATTATTTATACATATTTTCAAATTACTTCATTTCTTTTCTTAATTAAATGTATTAAAATGATTCAAAATTTTCCAAAAACAGAACTGTTGATACCATCTTCGTTGGTTATGGCAAAGGAAAATTAGAATTATTCGTTAGTGATCCCGACTCAACACTTGACATGGTAAGCTAATCATTCCCTTTATTTCTTTTCATCAATTATTAATGAGATTCTTTCTTGGCGTTGCATGCAGATACCTGGTGAATTACCTCAATGAAGGACTCACAATATTCACTGCTTAATGTCTTTAATTATGACCCTACAGTGTGCCTTAAAAAATAAAGTTATTATTAGTTGTATTAGGGACATGATCATATATAGAAATTTGAATAGTAAAATCCAATTAAATACTTATACCTATTTATCAAGAGAAGGCATTCAACTTGTCTTTTCCTCTTTTCCATAAATACTTCTACCTATTTTTAACTTCCTTGTAGCTAATGACTTTCATCACGGTTATTATTGAGAAGGCATTCATCCCATTATTCTTATTTCTTAAGAACTTCAAGATTTTGATATGTCATGTTTGGCTTGGAGATTTAGAAAAAAAATTATCGATTATATTATCAAGTTTAGAATTGTATATCGAACATGTAATCTATCCCCGCTGAGAAACACAAAGACAATAGAAAAAGTGAAACCCATATCTTTTCTTCTTGAAAGCATTCACATCTGCAAACATTAAGATATGCACAATACAAATCGTTCAGATTAAAAGTGGGGTCCAATCAACTAATATAATGCTTGGAATTGATTCTATAGATTGGGAAACAGTTTTCCTACTTCTTTTCTTGTTCATTACTCAACGTTTAAAGATAAAGCACACAATACTTTAAGTCTAAGGGCCGTGGAACAAGGGATTATCTTGAATTTGTATTGAAGTATTAACAACTGATTAAAAATAATTATCTTTCGATATCTATTTTATCTATTAAGATTTGTTGATTAATGTAAGATACAAAATGAATAGAATTGAAATACTGTCCCAAATATCCATTTCTAATCAAAACAAATTCTACATTCTGCAAACTAATTTTCAGTTAATTTAAACTAAATGATAGTAGACCTATAGAAATCTCTCTTTCCTATTCAAGTATCTACTTGAACAAGTTCATTTTTTATTTCATTCTAGAAAAGCCATTTTTTTTTCTCAACTATATCTTTGTCCTTCTTTCTGTACTTGCATTGTTTATATATGTTTGATGGTGCAATCCTTTATGCAATCTATTTTGTATTCCTTTTTTCTTTTTAATGCACACTTCAATTATTTCATAGTTTGAAAAGTTGATACAGTCAGACAATATTATTCCTTGTCCTAAATGAATTTCAATGTGATTCTCTTACCACCAGATAATGTCCTAAATTCCTCACCAAGAAATGTAAGTAGAATAATGGATAGCCTGTGTAAACATGGGACCTCTTCTTGTCACCCATCAATTCACTTTTCACAATGAACAAATCACATACACACACATATGTAGTTGCACAACCACTACAAGAAATGAGGTCAATAGCGGCGACATTTGTCGTCGCTGAATATTCATAAGTCGTCTCTTTAAGGTTTTAGAGACGACAAAGTCATCGCTACATGTCGCCGCAACAAGTTAGTGTCTCTAGAGTTATAGCGACGACTTTATGTCGTCTCTATATAAATTTGTATCTATAGCAACGACAATGTCGTCGCAATAGTGTCGTGACCATATCTCGAAAACGGACTTAAAGGGGCGACTACGTCGTCACAAAACTCATCACTATTTACAAAATAATAGAGACCATTATCTACGTGCATATACGTACATCTCTTTCATACTCACGACAAAGTCGTCGCTACTACAAATTATGTAATTTACTATAGCGACGACGATGTAATGTCGCCGCTTATAAACGCTTTTGAATTTTTTTTTAAATTTTTTTTTTTTGTTTCCAAATAATATAAATAATATATAAAAATTCAATAAATCTCTGGACCCTCTAAACCGTCGTCCTTGTCCCCGTCCTCCTCCTCATGCTTGCAGCGCAGATGGTATTTTACTTTTCGTAAACTCAATTTCTTTGCATTTGGCGAATGATCCTCGCACATGGCAAACCGAAGATCATTATTCGGGGTGCGCAGAGGGTGATGGGAAGTTCCTTGTGGGGCAAACAATGCAAAGCGATCGAATCTAGCGAGGAGAGATGCCCTTCTGAACCGACCAACCCCATGGACGTGACCTCGTCGTTCTCTCGAGAACCTCCTTTGCAATAGCACGCCTGCCTAATGACGCGCTATTGGAGGCGACTTGTGTATGTTGAGTCTCTCTCAACTCAACAAGTTTATCCTGCTCGATGAAAAATTAATAATAAATAATAATATCATGCATGTCGATAAAATTATATTAACATAATTTAAAAATTCTCACATAGTCACCCAAACTGCTGGGTTGACCCAATTGCCATCCCGGAAGGTGTGAAACGTCCGGAATGAATCAATAATCCCGGCCACTTCTGGGTCTCGGGGTCCCTTCACGACAATTTAAACGTGAAATGTAGTTAGTATACATTTTTACGTAATGTAGTGAAGATATTTATAATGATATTGAAAATTTATATGTTGTACACGATCGTAACGCGTGGCATAGAAGCTCTTCGACCCCGCTGCGCCGGGTATTTAGCCTTACCCCGATTGGTTTTATTTTTGGAGGACCGTTCCTCAAGGTATAACATATAATTGATTAGAAAAAATGTATTAGTTAAAAAGTATATAAAATACCGTAAACAATATATAAACAATACGTACCACGAAAGTAGACTGGTGAAGAAGTCAATGCACTTGGCCACCCTCGTGGACATCTCGCCGTATGGTCGGCTCGGTCCATGCGCTTTTAAGTGATTATGCGCCTTGAGTTTGTAATCGCAATAACGATCGGCCGCGCAGACGATCTCATCGCGCGCACATCTCGCCGGCAGATTGTCAGGCACCGATCGCCTCGCAGATCAAGTAGCTTTGCAAGAGTGAAAAAGAATACGTTCATCGTAGAAGTCGTAAAACAAGTATTTATTAAGTGTACTAATAACAAAACTAATTTAAGTTCATACCGATAATGCTACGAAACGCGTGCGCCGCTCCTCCTGGAACCTCTCGTCCATGAAGGGTAGCACGCAAGCACGGTGAATCTCATTTGGTTCCTAACCAAGCGCGTGAAATACTTGCGTTATTCTCGATCGGTCAGATTGTGCGTTCGACATTGTCGAACGCGATAGGGAAGTGGCATCTTCCGTTAGCTCGCCAAACCATCTCAAGGTTGATGCTCGAGAGATACCCCGTCGCTTTGGCGGGGTCTTTGAAAAATGAAAAAATTGTAAAGTCTTACCAGACTCGCATGTCAGAAGGAAAGCCGGTGAGATGGCTGGCTGTGGAGGATCTCCTACACCATCACCTCCGTCGACATCACATCGTACCATACTAACACATGACATAATTATGTAACATCGCGTCACCATACTAACTTTAAATGTATGTGAAAATTTGAATGTATTATATTTTATTTCCAATTGGTCCCTAAACTTATTTTATTGGTAAAGAAGTCCATAAACTTTGAATTTATGGAAATTTTTGAAGTTATTATATTTTATTTCAAATTGGTCACTAATTAAACTCATTTTATTGCAAATAAGTCCCTAAACTTTAAATTTATGAGAAAATTTGAATGTATTATATTTTATTTCACTTTGGTCCCTAAACTTTTTTTATTGCTAAGAAGTCCCTAACCTTTGAATTTATTGAAATTTTTGAAGTTTTTATATTTTATTTCAAATTGGTCCCCAAACTTTAAATTTATGAGAAAATTTGAATGTATTATATTTTATTTCACTTTGGTTCCCTAAACTTATTTTATTGCAAAGAAGTCCCTAAACTTTGAATTTTTGGAAAAATTTTGAAGTTATTATATTTTATTTCAAATTGGTCCCTAATCTTATTTTATTGCAAATAAGTCCCTAAACTTTAAATTTATAGGAAAATTTGAATGTATTATATTTTATTTCAATTTGGTCCCTAAACTTATTTTATTGCAAAGAAGTCCCTAAACTTTAAATTTATAGGAAAATTTTTGAAGTTATTATATTTTATTTCAAATTGGTCCTAATCTTATTTTATTGCAAATAAGTCCCTAAACTTTAAATTTATAGGAAAATTTGAATGTATTATATTTTATTTCAATTTGGTCCCTAAACTTATTTTATTGCAAAGAAGTCCCTAAACTTTAAATTTATAGGAAATTTTTGAAGTTATTATATTTTATTTCAAATTGGTCCCTAATCTTATTTTATTGCAAATAAGTCCCTAAACTTTAAATTTATAGGAAAATTTGAATGTATTATATTTTATTTCAATTTGGTCCCTAAACTTATTTTATTGCAAAGAAGTCCCTAAACTTTAAATTTAGGGAAATTTTTTGAAGTTATTATATTTTCTTTCAAATTGGTCCCTAAACTTATTTTATTGCAAATAAGTCCCTAAACTTAAAATTGATGGGAATATTTGAAGTTATTATATTTTATTTCAATTTGGTCCCTAAATTTATGTTATTTCAAATAAGTCCCTAAACTTTAAATTTATGGGAAAATTTGATTGTATTATATTTTATTTCAATTTGGTCCCTAAACTTATTTTATTTCAAAGAAGTCCCTAAACTTTAAAATTGAGTTTTTGTAAAATTGATCCCTAACTTTCATTTTAATGATGAATTGGCCCCTAAACTTAGTTTATTACAAACGAATCCCTAAATTTTGAGTTTTTGTGAAATAGATCCCTAACAATTATGTTCTTGATGAATTGGTCCATAAAGTTAGTTTATTACAAATGAGTCCATCATTGATCCCTAACTTCCTAAATTACCAAATAGATTTTTGTGTATGATTTTGGATTAACTCATTACAACTAGACAAGGTTCACAAGTTAAATAAAAGAATATGAAATAACACGTAAATCTGTTTGTTCATTGTTATATCCCGCTTAGCAAGCAAGCATGCCTTGAGAATCCAACAGTATATCACAAAACCAACAACAATGACAATGACAAAACGAACTTTAGAAGTTACTAGTTAGAACCTAAAACAAACTTTCTGAATTACTCACAAAACCAACAACAATGACAAACTAAGCATCGTTCCCACTAAATTCCAGATCGACTTCACAAATCCCATTTTGCCGCTCCGATTAATTGCCAAGAGTGTGCTTAACTAAGCTTAAAAAATTTACTTATGACTAAATAAGTAAGTTCTGATACTTTATTATAGGTGAAAGTAGGAAATAAGTAATTTACTTATCTTGATGGTATACTTTTAAAAAGTACTTTTTACTTATAAGTGAGCAAAAGGTAACTTAAGTTGGTTAAAAGTAACAATGCTTTTTAAGGCTTAGCCAAACATGATCTAAATCACAAAGTAACCGAGGAAAAGAAAAGAAATCAAAGCACTTTTTCTTTAAATTCATCTTTTTATGTTGCTTCATTTTCAAAATGACAACTTTCAATTCCTCCCCTCTTCCATTTTAACTTTCCCGATCAATAATCCCAAAAGATCATATACTTGGGCTTCTGGAACAGTCACAATTAAGTCAAATTCCATTTTACCACTGTACTTACAAACCAAACAAAATGACAAAATAATCAATAATAAATAATCATATTCAATCAAGATCCAATAACCCAGAAACCAAAATAGATCCAAAAAACCAAAAACCCAGCTCAGAAAAGGAAATCCCACGTCGTGTAAACACATAACAAATTATAAAAATTCACAAATTAAAGAAAATATAACGAAAGAAGAGCACAAGATTACCAGTTGGTTGTTATCACAGCCAGAGAGAAAAAAGGGCTATCTTCCTTATCTATATTTAACAGAATGTCATGTAATTATTTTCCCATAAACTGTATCAGACTCAGTTGGAAGAAGACGGCAGATGGCAGACGGCAGACGGCGGCGGCGACGGTCACGCGAAGGCGCTGGAAAAAGAACAAGCAAAGCCAAAATGGAAAAGAAGAAGGTTACATGCGAATTAAAAGGCCCCGACTTTATAATGACGACATTTGTCGTCGCTTATAATAATTAATAAGCGACGACACTTTTTCAGCTTTTTAAGAACACACGCGCTAAAAAGTGGCGCCTAATTTTCAGATAATAGCGACGACATATGTCGTCGCTTATTGACAATACAATACGTAAAATTAAATGTTGATTTCTCATTAGAAGGGGATTTTTAATTGAAATAATTTTTATAATTATTAATTTTCCCGCTTTTTAATAATATGAAAATTTTTAATATTTAATATATCAATAATTTTTAATATTTAATATTTATTGATATTTAATATTATCAATAATAATTTTAGTATTTAAAATTTAATATTTAATATTATTGATATGTAATATTATCAATAATAATTTTAGTATATAAAATTTAATATTTAATATTTATTGATATTTAATATTATCAATAATAATTTTAGTATTTAAAATTTAATATTTAATATTATTGATATGTAATATTATCAATAATAATTTTAGTATTTAAAATTTAAAATTTAATATTATTGATATTTAATATTATCAATAATAATTTTTAGTATTTAAAATATAATATTTAATATTATTAATATGTAATATTATCAATAATAATTTTAGTATTTAAAATTTAAAATTTAATATTATTGATATTTAATATTATCAATAATAATTTTTAGTATTTAAAATTTAAAATTTAATATTTATTGATATTTAATATTATCAATAATAATTTTTAGTATTTAAAATTTAAAATTTAATATTATTGATATGTAATATTATCAATAATAATTTTAGTATTTAAAATTTAATATTATCAATAATAATTTTTAGTCTTTAAAATTTAATATTTAATTTATAATATTTCATATTTATTGATATTTAATATTATCAATAATAATTTTAATATTTCATATTTATTGAGATATAATGGGAAAATTAAATCATGTTTTGTACAATTGTAGAACTTTTTTGTTCTACATTATGTAGACAAATGTTGAAACTCCATCCAAACTCGCTTTTTGACCAATAGCAATGATAGTATGAATGACAAACATTCAAGCCGAAAACAAGAACAACAATTTGAACATGCGTTTTATAAAGTAATTTCATTGCAAATTTAGTGACGCTTTAATAACATTTCAATCTTATTCACTATCATGATACGATTGATCCTCATCATCGCCACCGACGTTCTCATTGATTTCACTCGATGTTTCTTCATCCTCGTATTCTATATTTGTATCGTCTTCAACATCATCGCCGCTTATAAACGAAGTTTCTCCCGCTGATGTCGACGAGGCTCTCCTGATAACCAATGCTTCGATCTCATCAGCTTCATCATCATCGCGGTGCAAGGATACATACTCTATGTTGCCAAGATCAACGATTAGAGATAAATCGGAAGAGTAGTTATTGTGGAGCAGGTCAATCTCTCGTGATGTTAGCTCCCTCGTGTCCCACGTGCTCGTGATGGACAATTTGTACTACTCTTGATTCGGACCACGGGATGGATCTTCAATGTAGAACACTTGTTGTGCTTGGCTAGCAAGTATGAACTGATCATTCTTGAATGCCTCTGCACTGATGTCAATACTGGTAACGTTATTCTCAGTTACCATCCGTCTCCCATCACACCTAAACTACTTGCATCGGAACAGATAGACTGAAAGTTTCGGTCCATATTGTAGCTCTAGTATATCTTGCAGCTGCCCGTAGTAAATCTCACCCCCAGTCCCTAGGACGGACACACCACTATTCTGAGTTTTTCTTCGAATATCACGATCATATGTCACGAACCGAACTCCTTTGACAACACAAGCCGTGTATGACATAACCTGCTGGTAACATCCACTGGCCAACGCAAATAACTCATGAGAAACTTGATGGTTGTGGCTTTGGCGCATTACATATAGCTGCATGACGAGAATTATTCTCAGTTATTGAAAGCAATTATGTTGAAAACTTGCAATTTTATTCAGTCGATGTTCGTTTACCTTTCTGTAGAACCAACCGTGAAAGTCTCTTCTGTACACTAGTTTGATGTTTGGACAACCATTGTTCAGTAGTTCCTGCCTATGTTCCATGAACAAAGTATTGAAGATCAAAGTTCATTAGTTCGTTTCAAATGATAAAGTTAATTCGAGATAAAAGAATATTAATCCGGGAATTAACGCCTGCCTTATCGCAAGAATGGCTCAACTTCATAACAAATTGCTTCAGACATAAAAATTGCTTGATTTCGAACTTGAGTAGGAAACGTCGTTGGTGATCGCTTCCCAGTGGGTGACATCATGATCGAAAAATGTAAAGTTGTGTCTGTGGAACAGTAGCATCCTCGTTTCTGTCTGGTCGGTCGAACCTTGTCCCTATGTCCTGGAAGTACCTCGAACAAAAGGTCAATGCCTCGTCCACAACATACCCTTCAGCTATTGATCCCTCGGGCCGAGCTCGATTTCTGACGTAGCCCTTCAATTTCTTCAGGTATCGCTCGAATGGATACATCCATCTCATGTGCACCGAACCTCCAAGGATTGCCTCTTCTGGTAAATGCATTATGAGGTGAATCATGATGTCAAGAAGAAGTTGGTGGCGGAAATATCCTTTCTAACTTACAGAGAATGAGTACAAGGTGATCGTGGGATGCTATCATGTCACTAACCTTTAGTGTTCTTACACAAAGCTTTCTAAAGAACGTGCACAGTTCAATAATTACCGTGGAAATTGTTTTATTCAAGAACGCCCGACATCCGACTGGTAATAACCGTCGCATGATAATATGGCAACCATGTGACTTCAACCCGATAATACGGCTGTCATTTGGAGTAATATTCTTCCAAAGATTAGAAGCGAAGCCATCTGGAAACTCAACCGATCGGATAAATTGACAAAATTTCTTACGATTTGAAGACGACATGGTGTAACATGCGGCAGGCTTCATCCACCTATTCCCGTTCTTATACAAGTGCAACTCCCTTTGATCCCTAATTGCATTAGATCGCTACCGCATTGATCGTGTCTTTTGATTTGAATGGATCGTCCATAATTGTGCCGAGCAAGCTATCACAAACATTATTCTCACGTGCATGACATCGATGTTATGTTTGAGCTCAGAGAAGTCCAATACGGCAACTCATAGAAAATGCTCTTTTTCTCCAATTGAGCTCGTCATCACTTCTCGAATTGTAGCGCCACCGTAATTTGGGTGCTTTCCGGACTTCTATATCGACACGACTTAATTGTGGTAAAATGTCTCAGAGGCGTTAACCGACGCGAGGTGGTCTCCTATCTCGCCCTTCCATCAAGTCTAAATTGCTCCGAAAATGATGCCCGGATGGCGTAAACCAACGATGACCCACATAAGTCGTCTTACCTATCACACGGATTGAAGGAGTATCCTCATTGCACGCGTCGGACATGCCTTGTACCCCGACCACTCCAACCATACAAACTACTACTCGGGAAATCGTTAACGCCCACAACAAAGCTACACGCACCGATCGAATACCGACTTGCCGTTGGTTCCACCGCTCCTCGTGTCAATCCCATCGCCCACAACTCCCTTCAACTCGTTCACTAATGGTCGTAAAAATACATCAATGTCCTTACCGGTGCTTTAGGACCGGTATCAACAGAGTAAGCATGAGGTATTCGGGCTTCATGCATAACTGTGGTGGCAAGTTGTAAATCGTTACAACCATCGCCACACGTTGCATTTACTGACTCATGTAACCGAATGGATTGAATCCGTCATGCAGCCCAAACCTAACTCGACATTCCTAATCTCACTTGCGAACCTTGGATGTTTCATGTCAAAATCCCGCCATGCCTTTCCATCAACGGGATGTCGCATTTCATCATCGCCCTAGACCTTTCTATACTTGTGCCACCTCATAAGTTTTGCAAGATCCTTCGTCGCGAACATACGTTTTAGTCTCGGGGCCAAGGAAAATATCGCAACACCTTATGTGGAACATTCTTCCTGTTCACTTTCCCGTAAGTGTGCACCCAACGACTTTTTCCGCAAATCGGGCAAGTTTGTCTATCAAGATGTTCACCCCAAAACAAAGGTACGGTCGTTCTTGCAGCATGAATGGATTTGTAACCCAAACCAAGCTTCGCACATCGCCTTCTTAGCTTCAGAGGAGAGTCAACTGTGTTCATGTTTGGGAATGCTAACTTCAAAGCAATTTCAAAAGATCTTCGATGAGACTTGTTTGTCCATTTGTTCATAACTTTAATATGCATCAACTTGACTAAAAATTTAAGGATGAAATGATGAAACTCCTGCACAGTTACGAATGGAGAGCTCCGAAGCAGTTCAATATAGTAACCATCGGTGCTTGTACCGCATGCTCATCACCAACTACGCCGTCTATTATATCCATCATCTCATCTTCCACACCATCTCGCTCATTCTGCCTATACACATTCGCGAAGACGAACATCGATCTCGCCATGATATATCTAGGTGACATAATTCTCCATAAAACCATTACGAAATATGTGAGCCTCGACAATTTCCAATGGATGTGTGAGACCGTTTAAACATTTTTTGCACGGACATTTAATTCTTCCTCATCGTTAACGTATGGCCTCGCCATGTTTATAAATGCTTGCAAACCGCTCCGAAAATCTGCAGATTTTGTGCGATTTCTAATTGTTGTCCAACTTTTATCAATATCCATATTTGTAAAATACTATATTCTTACAAATACAGAGATCGATAATAAATGGAGATGATTATGAAGAAATGAAGATGAAGAAACGGAGATGGAGAAGAATTTATTTCGTGTGTAGTATGCAATACATAAATGCGGAGATGGGAAGAAGATAAAGAAGAGTCTATAGCGACGACAATCGATTTTACATTGTCGCCACTATAGATAAATATCGTCGCTAAAGGAGAATTCCCATTTTACGAGGAAAGTAATTAGTCACGCTACCGCAAATTTGATCAACATAGGTATAGTGACGACATATGTCGTCGCTTATATATAACATTGGGCGCCAATTTTCCGCTTAAAATGATGTTGGTATATAGCGACGACATATGTCGTCGCTATAGACCTCATCACACTTTACGAGAAAATTCATGATTCACGTGACTTACATCATCATCCAAGAATCAATTGCGGCGACATTTGTCGTCGCTATTTATGCATCAAAATGCCGCCATTTGTTTCCCGCTTTTCCGAATCTTAGTGGCGGACGACATGGAAAGACGTCGTTATAGCCTCTACGTAACAAATGACGATGTATAGCTCAGAAGCGACGACATATGTCGTCGCAATAATTTTTGTTTGTATTATGGCGACATTTCTTGGTCGTCTCTACTATGTAGAATCAATAGAGACGACTTTGTGTCGTCGCAATAGATGTCGCCGCTTATAGACCTCTCTTTGTTGTAGTGAACAAACTAGCATTTTTATGAGCCCAACCTAATTTGTTTCATCATCGAGCAATAAATTTGTTGCACAAAGATTGTAATCGGGGACGAAGTTAACAAGGAGCAATTGGTTCAAAATGTTGAGAAACTACTCGAAGACAATAGGCCATTACTAAAAGAGGCAAAGATATCACAAATAGAACTAAGACAGAGGCCATTTACATACATATGTTATATATCCTATTACCTGGAGAGCTCTCTTAATTAATCACCATTGACCCCATCCAGTTATGTATTCTAAGCCCACTAGATCCATTTTTATACTACTATCCAGATCCAAATCCAAATCCATGTCACTTTCTCAATGTGGGATTCTACTAAACATATTCTAACTTCAATACACCCTTTACCACTACAAGAAAAAGGAACTATAGGGACGACACCAAATTCGTCTCTATATATAGCATTTATAGGGATGACAATAAAATGTCGTCTCTAAAGATTGTAATAGATATAGCAAGGACAAAAGTCGTCTCAATACACAGTAGTCGTCCCTATAGGTCCAGCATCTATAGAGACGACTTATATTGTCGTCCCTATATAGTACATACCTATAGGGACAACACGGAATATCGTCTCTAAAGAAATAGAGTCAACTAATATCGTCCTTATAGCTTAAAATATTCTTCCCCGTGGGTCATAAGAAATGGCGCAATTTCTTCCCGCTTTGTAAGCTACTGGGACGACTGCAGTCGTCATAATAGCGTTAAATTTCGTTCCTATAGGCCCAGCATCTATAGAGACGACTTATTTGTCGTCCCTATAGAGTACATACCTATAGGGACAACACGGAATATCGTCTCTAAAGAAATAAAATTGATTAATATCATCCTTATAGCCTAACAAATTCGTCCCCGTAGGTCATAAGAAATGGAGCCATATTTCCCGCTTTGTAAGCTATTGGGACGACTGAAGTCGTCCTATTAGCGTTAAATTTCGTTCCTATAGGCCCAGAATCTATAGAGACGACTTATTTATCGTCCCTATAGAGTACATACCTATAGGGACAACACGGAATATCGTCTCTAAAGAAATAAAGTCGACTAATACCGTCCTTATAGCCTAACAAATTCGTCCCCATAGGTCATAAGAAATGGCGCCATTATTTTCCGCTTTGTAAGCTACTGGGACGACTTCAGTCGTCCTAATAGCGTTAAGTTACGTTCCTACAGGTCCAGAATCTATAGGGACGATTTTTTTGTCGTCCCTATAGAGTACAGACCTATAGAGACGATGGTGGATGTCGTCCCTACAGAATCAAAGGCGACTATTGTCGTCTCCATAACCTAGATATTCGTCCCGGTAAGTCCTAATACCCTCAGCATATTGGCGGGATTTTGATCATCATAACTGATGTATGTTGTCAAATTCAATAATCCAAATAAAAGAATTAACTAATACAAGTGAATTTGGGAGAGAGGTACTTTTCTTTCTCATATTTAAAGTAATTTGGCGTGAACTTGCAATATTTTAGTTTTTTTAAATTATCATTAGTTAGTTCTTTTAGGTTAATACGTTAATTAGTTATTAGGCATACAAACATCAAAAGTTAAATCGTTATTCATTTGATAACTTCACTAATTTAATTATACTATCTTACTCAAGTTTAATTATCTTCGTCTTATTTTCAAATCACACCGATGTTTTAGGTTAAATTAGTTTATTTTTTTAATAAATCAACTATTATTTTTTAATTTAATTATTACATTATTTACACTTTAAAAGTTGTGAAATTCATTTCCTCTCATTTCTCTCTCCCGCTCGCGCCCTAAAATTCCCCAATCATTTCAATTTCCCTCGTTTCTCATTATTTCACTCACAGTCACTCTTATCATTCCGATTTTCATGGGATTTCTCAAGTAATTTTGCTACCATATTTTCGATCATCTATCACAACTATTGTTGAAGTCATTGGCCATTGCTGTGAAAGGTTAGTCTAATTTTTTTTAGGGATAATTGCATCAAAGGTCCCCAATGTTTCAAAATCGTTGGGGATATGCCCCCAACCTAAAAAAATAGCACCACACATCCCCAACGTATGAAAACTTTGGCGTGGTAGGTTCTTTATGACCAAATTGCCCTTCTCTTTAAATAAATAAAAAAAACAAAAAACAAGAAAAAAGAAAAACAAGATTGAAACTAACCAAATGTACCCAAAAAAAATAAAAAGTAAAAAATATACCTCAAAAAAATAAAAAGTAAGAAAGAGGTCCATCTTCTCCAAAAATCCAAAATCCAACCCCAAATTCCTCCTCTTACAATCCAACACTTGTGTTCATTTGCTATAATAATTAAACAACAATGGAGTTTTCAAATTTTTTTTTCATTATCTCGTCCTTTTGTTTTATCTACTATCTTTGTTCAACACTTCACGTCCGTGCATTCCATCGGAGTTAATTATGGTACTCTCGAAAATAACCTCCTCCGGAAGAGGATAATTCAGAGGGTAAGTAAATTTGCAATAGAATAATTCAGGAGGGTAAGTGAAGAAAATGGAATGCTCCAATGCAAAGATAGTCTCCTTCCCAGACAATCTCAAGCTCCACTTTTCTCTTGCACCCTTTCGTGTTCTCCTCTTATCAATGAGTTCAAAGTTATCCAAGGACACCTACAAACCGGGTTCGAATCATTGTAACCGCATATCTCCATATTGCCAAAGAATCCATAAACTCGAACCGGTCATCCACCGCGCCCACCTCTCAATTTGAGTTCGATCGCCGATAATGAATCAGATGTGCAAATTTCCAACGTTATCCAATTTGAGAACCTTAGTATATTGCCTTCCTCCGCGTAATCACCTGCTGTAGGCTAAGTCCAGAGGATTCGGGAGCGTGGATCGGAAAGTGTGAGAATCCCAGTAGATCGAATGTCTAAAATTGGGTTGGTAAAGCTGGAATTCGTGGTGGAATTCAGCCCGGAATTATAATACTCAACAGTATCATTCCACCAAAGTGTCAAGTTCCCATTTTCCTGGAGCTTAAATGAGTAGAGCCTAGATGAAAGTGTATGTCTTAAAGTGAAACTTTGCGTCGGAACAATCACGTCGGTGGGGTGGTCAAAGGAGGTCCACACGATAGAGCTAGAGGCGTTCTTGAGGATCAAGTTGCCGGAATTTTCAAGTGCAACGGTGGTGACGCTAAGATTACCAGTGCCGGAGGACCAAACAGGAGTGGTAGATGTGGAGGAAGCGAGGAGACTTGATGTTGGATTGTAAAAGGAGGAATTTTGGGTTGGATTTTGAGTTTTTGGAGAAGATGAACATCTTTCTTACTTTTTATTTTTTTGATGTATATTTCTTACTTTTTATTTTTTGGGGTACATTCGGTTAGTTTTCAATCTTGTTTTTCTTTTTTCTTGTTTTTTGGTTTTTTTATTTATTTAAAGAGAAGGAAATTTGGTCATAAAGGACCTACCACGCCAAGATTTTTCACGTTGGGGATGTGTGGTGCTATTTTTTAGGTTGAGGCATATCCCCAACGATTTTGAAACGTTGGGGACCTTTGATGCAATTATCCCTTTTTTTTATAACTATACCCATTTTTGGGTGGGGTTTTTATTATATATAGTGTTGGGTGGGGCTGTTTGAAGGCGGTGGAGTGGTGGTGTCTTGTACGATAGAAGGGTTTTGTGGGGTAGGATTGTAAATGTTTTGGTTTATTTGCGTGTTTGGAAGACTTGAGAATTTTTGGGGGCTTAAATCAATCATGTTTCTTGTCCTTCCTCATAAGGTAAAATGCTCTGCAGAAGTTTGCATTTTCCTTCCAAAACTGAATGTTGTGGTCTTATATTTGTTTACTGGTCTACAGGATGGTAATCCCTGGCTCTCTTGCTTTGGTCTGATGAAGAATAGTAGAGATGGAAAAAGTTATAGTACAAGCTTAGCTTTCACTCCTCCAGAGTACTTGAGAACCGGTATATAATTGTTTCCTATGAATTTGTAATATTGCCCTATGAAGCTCTGAATACACGTGATGTTGGATATTGAAGGTTAAGAGGGTGTTCGACAAATTGCACATGTAATTCACATATATGAGCTCTCTGGTCAATGTGTTCTTCTTAAACTGCTGTATTAAGTTATGCATCAACTACTTGTACAAATATGATGCAGCTATTTGAGTTTAGCTTTTGGTAATTTGTCTCCAATATTTGGCACGAAGAGTGACCCTAGAAAGTGTAGTTTACAGCTCGAACCGTGCTGCTAGATCTTATAAGTGGCAAGCATACACCTCCAAGCCATGTAAGTTCATAATTGATTAAAAAGACTAAGATTTGTTTAAGAAATAACTACCTAATTCTTGGAAATTTAACCTGTAGCTTGCACGTGCTTCTGCTTCTGCTTCAATTCTTTGTGTTGATTCA
>CM042668.1:11768155-12039834 GCA_023638005.1 Forsythia suspensa
CAAACTTCATGCAAAATTTCTGCCTTAAATGGTTAAAATTGATGTAAAATGGTTTCTGACATGGTTTGCATTTTGTCAGTTCACATGCTCATGTTTAACGCGAAAGGCACTTATGGTTCAAAAAGCTAAGGGGGGAGGGATGGTTCTTGGGTTAAAATTTGAAATTGGGCCTTCGGGCTTGGGAAAATTTTGGCTAATTTCTTGGGTGGCGAACAAATGTCGTGATTGTAAAAAATGGTTTTCCAAGTTAGCCTAAATTATTTATTAATGGGCGTTAACTTTGAAAGATAATTACATTTTGGCGTGCCCGCCCGGAATTATATTCCCCTTTCGTTGTTCGCGGAAATTTGGCCTCCAAAAAAGGTCCAGTTGGATCCGAACAATCATGCGGTTAAGGGCTTCAAAAAGGGGTGTGGGAGGGACAAGGATTTCATTTTGGGGTGGGACCTTCTTCCCTTGGAACAAAGGGCGTTGTTTTATCCGAGTTTTGATTTGGTAAAATTCCGGCAACCCTTTTATGAGAAATCATTCCCAAAGGATTGATTCCTTTCACGGGATCCGTTGCGTTTTAAATTGGCGGGTGAAGTCCGTGCAAACCACCGACCTTTTTAATTATTCTTGTCATTCCCTCTTTATGGTTAAATTGTGATTTCGGCCTATGGTTTGCATCGGGGGGTAAGCTTGATTTGGGGGGGCCCGGTGGAGGGCCTCAAGCCCTGGGGGGAATATTCGACAAAAATTGGGCCTTCGGGTTGGAGGCAACGTCACCGTTTTAGTTTAACTAGCCCCATCCCAACCATTTTTTGGGCTGGGGGGTTTCCCATTTGGGGCCTCGGTTTTTAGGTGGTTAAATTTGCCTAAATTAGCCCCAAAATCAACTTAGGGGTGGGGTTGGGGTCGGGCGGTGGAAATCGGGTTTCCCCGGGTGGGACCCCCCGGTGACCAGATAGGTTGGATCCTTTGTACCCAAATTTCATTCGATGGGGCGTGGGGGGGAAATATGGAATAAGATTGATTTCCCGTGGAATAAAGGTTCGTCTTCAATGCGGGAGAAATTACCATTTGGTTTAGGGTCTTATTCAACCCCTTTCCATGTTACTTTTGCTTTAACTTCCAACGGCTCGGGGAAAAACGGGTTTGCGGGGAGTGGATCCCGGTGTCGGTAAACACTTGGAAACCAAAATTGAAAGCTTACCACTGCGGGGGGGATTTTTTAACCTCACCTCCCGGCGTTTTGGGTCTCCATTCGGAAAAGATACCCTTTTTTGGTTATCCAAAGCCCCAAATCAATTAGGGGGGGAATGTAGGTGTCTTTCCCCCAGGCGGGCCCTCCAGGTGGGTTAGTTCTAGCCCCATTATGTCGGGCCCAAGGGCGGGGGTTGGGTTAATTGGTTTTTGCTTGGAGTGAAAAAAGGCCGACTTCCTTTTGCAGAATTTTACAACGTTTGACCCGTGGTCCCTCCTTTGCGGGAGCGTTGGGTCTCCCTGGGGGAAACCCCAGGGTTTGGAGTGGCGTCGGCCCCTTTTTCCCTTGGGCTTATCATTAATTTAACTCCCAAGGCCGGATGGACCTTTGATTACCCGGTTGGGCCCTTTTTCGCCTAAATTAAATTAAATAGGGGACCTTCCCCCTTTGGGAGGTGTTAGTTCTGCCCAGGTTCGGGGGGAGGCGAAATGGGTATCCTTTCGTGGGGATGGGCGGGGTGTTAAATTGAGGTGGGTTCGAACTTATCGCGGGGGAAAGAAACCAAAATAATGGGGGCGGGTCCACCCCCCTTCCCGGATCTTTTTGGAAGGCGGTGGTCCGCGTCTGAAGTACCCTGGGGGGTCTTGTTCAAAAAGGCATCTCCCTTTGGGGTGGTACTGAGGGATTGAGAAGTTGGCGAAAGTAAACCTCCTTAGCAAAATTGGGTGTATAAAAGTTGGGATAGGTTGCAAATCAGCCCCTTGGAGGATAAAATTTTAATTGGGGTAACCGGGGAGTTTTGGAAGGGGGTGGGTTACGTTCGGGTTCGAATGTTTGCCCGGAAAATCGAGCTTTGAAGTTTGCGGGTATGTCTGGCGAAAGGCCCATTTGGCAGCGCGGGAAAGTTACAAAATGGGGGATTTAAAGGTGGGTTGTGAATCCCTTTCCCTTTGCGGAATTTTATGGGTAGGTAAAAGTTTTCGGGTTTTAATGTTTGGCGAACCACTTATTTGTCGGTTATTTACCGCTTCTTCGCGTATGTTTACGGATTTAAAGGTTGGGGGAACCCTCCCCGCGGTAATTTGTACTTGCTTCTTCGTAAAATGTTTACCCTGAGTTAATAGAGTTGCGAACCACCTCCCTTTTCCTTAATTTTTGCTTTCTTCGGTAAAATGTTTAAGTTAATAGGGTTGGAACCACACCCCCTTTCGGTTTGTCTTGCTTTCTTGCGTAAAATTTTACCCGAGTTAATAGAGTTGGCGAACCACCTCCCTTTGCTAGGTAAATTGTATTTGTTTCTTTGGTAAAATGTTTACCCGAGTTAATAGAGTTGGCATAACCACCCTCCGCCGTTTTTTACCCCTTTCTTCTGCGTAAATGTTTACCAAAGAGTTTAATAGAGTTGCGAACCCACTCCCCGCTAGGTTTTTGTCTTTTTTCTTCGTAAAATGTTTACCAATGAGTTAATAGAGTTGGCGAACCACCTCCTCTTGGGTTGTTTTGGTTTCTTCTGGCGTAAAATGTTTACCAGGAGTTAATAGAGTTGGCAAAACCACTCCCTGGATGTTCTTTTCTTTCTAAAATGTTTACCAGGAGTTAATAGAGTTGGCATGAACCACACTCCCTCCCGGGTTAATTGTACTTGGTTTCTTCTGCGTAAAATGTTTAATGAGTTAATAGAGTTGGTAAACCACTCCCTTTGCCGTTCTTTACCCTTTCTTCTGCGTAAAATGTTTACCAGGAGTTTATAGGTTGGGCCCAACCCTTTTGGGTTTGTACCTTTTTCGCGTAAAATGTTTACAAGAGTTTAATAGAGTTGGGAACCACCTCCCATTTTGGGTTAATGCTTCTTTCTTTGGTAAAATTTTACCAGGTTAATAAGGATTAACCTCCTATTGCCGGTTTTCCCTTTTTAGCGTAAAATGTTTGGAGTTAATAGAGTTGGCCGAACCACCCTTTTGGGTTCTTTGTACCCTTTTTCTGTAAAATGTTTACCCGAGTTTAATAGATTGGCGAACCACCTCCCTCATTTAGGGTTTTGTACTTACTTTCTTTCGTAAAATTTTACAGTTAATAGAGTTGGCCGGAACCACACTCCCTGTTGCGTTTTCTTGCTTTTTCGGGTAAAATGTTTACAAGGAGTTAATAGAGTTGGCCGAACCACTCCCTTTCCGGTTCTTTGTACACCTTTCTTCGCGTAAAATGTTTACAAGGTTAATAGATTGCGAACCACCCTTTGGGGTTTTTTACCTACTTTCTTTGTAAAATTTTGAGTTAATAGAGTTGGCGAACCACTCCCTTTGCCTTTCCTTTTCCTTTCTTGCGTAAAATGTTTACCAATGAGTTAATAGAGTTGGCCAAACCACCTCCCTCTTTTGGTTCTTAAACCCTTTCTTCGCGTAAAATGTTTACTGAGTTTAATAGGTTGGCGAACCACTCCTGTCGGGTTTTGTACTTTTTCTTTCGTAAAATTTTCCCGGGTTAATAGAGTTGGCCAAACCACCTCCCCCTGGGTTTTGCCCTTTTTCTTCGTAAAATTTTTGGTTTTAATAGAGTTGGCAAACCACTCCCTTTTGCCGTTTTTATTCCTTTCTTCTGGCGTAAAATGTTTACCGGAGTTAATAGAGTTGACATGAACCCCTTCGGGGTTATGTACTTGGTTTCTTCTGCGTAAAATGTTTACCGGAGTTTAATAGAGTTGGAACCACCTCCTTTCTTTGGGTTTTGATTGCTTTCTTCGTTGTTTGAGTTAATAGAGTTGGGAACCACCCCCTTCTTTGGGTTCTTTGTACTGCATTTTACCGTAAAATTTTCAATGAGTTTAATAGAGTTGGGAAACCTCCCATTCGGGTTAATGTACTTACTTTCTTATCGTAAAATATTTACCCTGAGTTAATAGAGTTGGCATGAACCACACTCCTATTGGGGTTAATTGTCTTTTTATTCGCGTAAAATATTTACAAACGAGTTAATAGAGTTGCGAACCACCCTCCTTGGTGTTCTTTTACCTTTCTTGCGTAAAATGTTTACCAATGAGTTAATAAATTGGATGAACCACACTCCCTCAGCCGTGTTCTTTGTACCTACTTTCTTTGTAAAATGTTTACCCGAGTTAATAGAGTTGGAACCCTCCCTCGCTCCGTGTTCTTTTAACCTTTCTTCTGCGTAAAATGTTTACGAGTTAATAGAGTTGCGAACCACTCCCTTTCGGGTTCTTTTACCTTTCTTGTAAAATGTTTACCCGAGTTTAATAGAGTTGGGGAACCACTCCCTCATTGGGTTAGTACTTACTTTCTTTCGTAAAATATTTACCCAGTTAATAGAGTTGGGAACCACCTCCCCATTTCCGGGTTAATGTACTTGTTTTTCTGGTAAAATGTTTACCAAGAGTTAATAGAGTTGGCTGAACCACCCCCCGTGTTCTTGTACCCTTTCTTCCGTAAAATGTTTACCAGAGTTTAATAGAGTTGCGAACCACACTCTCTTTGGGTTAATTGTACTTGCTTTCTTCCCGAAAAATGTTTACCAGGAGTTTAATAGAGTTATGAAACACTCCCTCCTTTATTGTACTTGCTTTTTTCAAAATGTTTACCAGGAGTTTAATAGAGTTGGAACCACCTCCCTATTTTGGGTTAATTGCCTTTCTTTAAAAATGTTTAAATGAGTTTAATAGAGTTGACATGAACCACCTCCCTTTGCGGGTTAATTGTACTTGCTTTCTTCGGCGTAAAATGTTTACCAATGAGTTAATAGAGTTGGGGAACCACACTCCCTCGTTGTCGGGTAAATTGTACTTGCTTTCTTTGCGTAAAATGTTTACCCGAGTTAATAGAGTTGGCCGCGAACCACAATCCTTGCCATGTTCTTTGTCACCTTTTTCGGCGTAAAATTTTTACCCAAGGTTTAATAGGTTGGCGGTGAACCACCTCTTTCTGGGTTAATGTACCTTTTTCTTCGGGTAAAATGTTTTGAGTTTAATAGAGTTGGCGAACCACACTCCTTTTGGGTTAATGTACTTGGTTTCTTTGGCGTAAAATGTTTAAATGAGTTAATAGAGTTGACGAACCACCCCCTTTCTAGGTAAATTGTATTTGCTTTCTTCGCGTAAAATGTTTACGAGTTAATAGAGTTGCATGAACCACCTCCGTTCTTTGGTGTTCTTTGTACCTTTCTTACATGTAAAATGTTCCAATGAGTTTAATAGAGTTGGCGGAACCACTCCTCTTGCGTGTTCTTTTACACCTTTCTTCGGGTAAAATGTTTTTAAAGTTAATAAATTGTGAACCATCCCCTTTGCGTTTTTTTGTACCTACTTTCTTCCGGTAAAATGTTTAGAGTTTAATAGAGTTGGCAAATCCCTTTTTGGGGGTTTTGTATTCTTTCTTGCGTAAAATGTTTACCAATGAGTTTAATAGAGTTGACATGAACCACCCTATTTGGGTTAATTGTCTTGCTTTCTTCCGTAAAATGTTCAATGAGTTAATAGAGTTGGTGAACCACACTCTCCATTGGTGTTCTTTGTACCTTTCTTTGCGTAAAATGTTTACCGGGGGTTTAATAGAGTTGGCCGTGAACCACCTCCCTTTGCCGGGTTAATTGCTTCTTTCTTAAAAATGTTTACCAGGAGTTTAATAGAGTTGGCGAACCACACTCCCCATTCTTTGTTTCTTTGTACCTACTTTCTTCTGCGTAAAATGTTTACAAGTTTAATAGAGTTGGCGCGAACCACCTCCTTCTTGGTGTTCTTTTACCTTTCTTACCCAAAATGTTTATCCGGTGAGTTAATAGAGTTGGCAAACCAAACCCCTCTTGCGTGTTCTTTTAACCTTTCTTACTCGTAAAATGTTTAATGAGTTTAATAGAGTTGGCCCCCTCCTCCTCTTTGGGCGATTGTTACTCTTGCATGTAGAGCACTTTGGATTATAAAGGAATATTATAACCGCGGGCGTTTCTTGGCGTCGCGAAAAATTGTAAAAAGACAAAACAATCTAAAAGCGGTATTCGGTGATATGGCCTCAAATGGGCGATGTTCGGTGTCTTGCCTCGTTCGGGATCTTCAGTCATAAGTTAGGCGAATTTCTTGATGACCTTGTAGGTCCTTCCAGTGGGCCCTAGGTTCGGTCCCGCTTCCAAACTTGGAATATCTTTTGGGACAAAATCATTGACAAAAACACCTGACCTTGGGTTATAATATTGGACCATCTTTCGTTGGTAAACCGCGGATTGCGACTCCGTGTGTCTCATCTAGCGGTCGAGGCCGCTCTTTGTGAACCTCGTTGGCCACCGTTGAAGTGTAGGTGTGCCGGGGTATTCCTTCTCGGGGGATCATTGCTTGTATGCCATGGAGAGCGGGTTTCGCTTTGGCCGTCGGGAGGTGGTTGGACCAGGGGTCTCGGTAGTTCTTCCCATCCCCTTTGGATTCTAGTTTTCGTTTGAGTGTGTTAATGATTTTATTCCGGCTTCACGCGTTGGATTGTGGGTAATAGGGTGGAGAAATCTCTTGGATGCAATTCTCACGATTCGCGTTAAACTTCATCCCCAAATTGCGTGCGTTGTGGAGGCAGCAATGGAGAAGGCGGCGGACAATATTTTCCCACAAATTTCTAGGCATTCTCCTGTGATTTTGGCGAGGCTCGGCTTCCAACTTGGTGAAGTAATCTCCCTTCAATGGCAATTGCCCCCCTCGGTCGGGAGGGCCAATTCGATCCCCTTTGGCGAAGGGCGGGACTAGTTGGAGTAAGGTTACGGCGGGGAGCGCCGAACCAACATTGGCACCGGGGGAAATCTTTTTTGGTGGATATACCCTTTTTGGGTTTTTGCATGAGCCATCCCTCTCGTGATTCCCTATCTCTTTGTATTTCTTTCATCATATCTTGCTTCCTCTTCGTTAGGCGGGTAAGGGGTTGAATCTCCTTTTATTAAAAATTACTCTTGTCAAATTTGGCACCCCCCGGACCTGCCTCAATTTGTCTTTGGGTGCCGACTAATTGATCGGTTCCCCTCCATTTGAGTGGAGTGGTTAAGGGTCGGTGGCGTCCTGGGAAGGTCTTAACTTCTAGGGACCCATTGGTGATCCCCTTGGGTTTGGAGCTCCTGCTTTTTCCTTCTGGGTCCGGAGAATTCGTATTCTTTGGTGGGACAACGGTTTAGCTTTTGTTAATAGGCCCATCATTGTTCGTCCCGCAAGGTCCCATTAACTTTGTCTTCCCGACCCGGGGGAATCGTATGAATTTGGAGCTTCCTTTTATCCCGTGCTAGTTCAAAGCTAGTGGGCCTCTATCTATTTCGGTTTTGGAGGTTTGAATTGGGATTGTTAGAAACCATCGGGGTTTGGAAGGATTGGCTCGGCCCCGGGATTATGACTTTCCATGCGGTACCTCCGGTCGGGCTTTACGGTATGGGGATTGTTACCCAAAAAGCTAATTGCCTTTTACAGGGGTTAAGCGATGTTTCATTCTGGGCCTTTATCAATGTGATTTTGGGAGCCATAGGGGGGTTCGTGAAACCCCTATTTTTGGAAGGAAGTTGGGATTCGGGGCGGATTAATTGAGCGATTTTCCATTTGGATTCTTGTTTCCGCTCTGCGGCTTTTTTAACCCGTAAAGGGGGCTTTGGACCCCCTCCGGTTAACCAGGTAATTGCCTTTTAAGGGCATGGGGCGGGCTTTCCCCATTCGGGCTTGGTCAATGGTGATTTTACAGGGGAAGGGTCTTGGAAGGACTTTTGCATCCTCGGTCCTGACCTTCCCCCCCTTTTTTTGGTTTGAAAAAATTTGGCGATCGGTCTTGGATATAGCCTTGGGCGATCTCCTCCGGCTTTGGACTTCCGGGGGGATGGTACCGCTTCTCGATGGCGCTCGACTTTTTTGGCCTTACCTCTGATTGACCTTCGGGACTTTGGATCCCCAATTCAAGGGTTGCCGCGATCGAAGGGTTTGAAATTCCCCATGGCCTTGTGGTCCTCTGCGTTGGCGTCTTCACTTGTCTCCCTCGCCTTTCCCATTTTCCGGCAACATCGTTTACAGGGTTGAATGTGGCTCCCGTTTTAAGCGAAGGATCACTTATGTTAGCCCGTCGAATAACCTTATCCTCGTCCCCTTGAACATCGGGTCTATTGAGGGTTCGTCCATGAAACTAAGCCTTGGGCGGGATCCATCGGTAGGAAACTTCTTTAGGCCGGGTCTGGTTTGAGGATCCCAAATCCCTCCCTTCCTCTTGAACCCGGGTTGGATCCCGCTGGTTCGTTCTCGTAATCCCGTCTTTCCTTTGGGTGGACCCCGGCACTTGGGTTTTTTAATCCCGGCGCCTTTTATCTATTTTAACTGGGCGCGATGTGGGCGATCCGCCTTATTTGTGTTTCCACTTGACGCTGCGTTCTCCGAAAAAAGCGGTTGACTCTTTCTTCACTTTTTGAGTCCCTCCACCAACATGGGGGTTAGGGGGCTTACGAAATGTTTCCGGCTTGGTAAGGCGAGAATCTGGGTTTGGGGTCAACCCTCCGGGGATCATTCTTCATCAATCCCCCTAACTTGTTGATTAGAGTGGTGGTCCTTTCCTTGGGGGGTCCCGGCGCCCGGCGACCTCCAATCCATCCCGTCATGGGGCCGGTAATGAAAGGGGGGGCCTCGGTGCGACTCCGGCGGGTCCCCCGGGGAGGGGATATCCGGGCCCGCGCGGTCCATCCGGGCACCATCGGTCTGTGGTCCCTATCGTTTAAGATATTAAACCGGTTCTTTTGGGAGAAACTGTTTTACCCGCACGGTTGTAGTTTTGAAGACGGCGTTTGGGCGCGAACTGCCGTGGTGCCGGGATTCGGTTTCTGTCTCTCGATTTATTGCACACAGGGCGGTTGGGCACAATTTGGAAAAAAGTCCCGGGATCTTGGATCCGAGTCAACATGCCGAATGGGGAATACAGGGGGAACAAAAGGGGTTGGGAGGGACAAAGCAATTTACATTTGGGGTGGGACTCTTAACATAAAAAGGCGTCCTTAAAACGGAGGTTTTTTATGCGAGTCAGATTATTTAGGTAACAAATAAATCGGATCCCAATTTTTCTTCCTTATGAGATAGGGATCATTCCTTGTCAAGGTCTCAAATTACCTTCCTTATCGAGGTTATCCGTTGCAGATTTAAGGAGATTGTGATTGGTTTCCTTGTGAAGATCGCGCTAAACCACGCGACCTTTCCACTTCTCTAGTCATTCCCGTGTCATCGCTTCTTTGGTTATAATTGATGTATGTCGAGGGCCATGGTTGCACGGGGGGGGCCCTCCCATAGCTCCTTTAGGGTCGAAGGCCCGCGGGGCGATAGAGCTTGGATTATGACGGGCCCTGCGGGCTTGGATGGGGCTTCTGCGTGCGACCATGTAATCGTTGGGTAACCGGTAATCCGGTCACCCCGGAGAAATAGAAATCGAGATTTGAGATATACTGTGATTATAGGCGCACTATACGGATATCCGTAGTTATTGAAGAATAGCCTAATTGGATTCGATATCAAGGACTAGTCTACCGGTGGTTGTATTCACTTTGGGAGGTCGGGATATCGTGGAAATCCTCTAAACAAACGTTATTAGATCTACCATGGAATCAGGGTTTATAGCTCGGATAAATGTGGTGAAGAGGTTTGAATGCTCCAATTTCTTAGAGGATATTCAAGATGGTCAAAACCACCGAAATTTGCATACATTGTGATAGTCATATCCGATTGGAAGGGCACAAAGCAACATGTACAATGGTAAGTCTAGACCCGTCGTAGACATAAAATAAAACAGTTACTCTCAACGGAGTTATTTCTATTGACTATGTAAAGTCTAAAGATAACATTGGTCGCAACCAAAGGTTAAATAGAGTTAGTTGCAAATTCATCTAGAGGAATGGGACTTAAGCCTGAAAGAATAAGTTATTGTAATGAAACTCAACCTAATGGGAGATCCCGAATCTAGGTTCAATGAGAAAACCTAATTACAAATACTTAATAAGATCCAGGGTTAACTCCTCCATTCTGTAATAAGGTGATGCCCGTGGAAGAGGATAAGCAATAGGCTTTTAATGATTCTTATCGTCGAACCGAGGGAATGCGGTTACTCTTAATTAAAAATCACCTATGTGAGGAGAAGTGGGGCCTTGAAGGTTAGGCTCATTCTTTAACTCTCCTTTGAACGGGCATATGTTCATGGCCGCGACGACCAATGAGCTGAAATGTGTTGGAAGAATCGTGAGGTACATCATCGTTTACAAAAGGGAATAGTTCAAAGACATCGTGTCTACTAATCATCTAGTAAAGTAAATGTCTTTAACAAGAGAAGGTTCAAGGTAACTCCTACCTATCCTATGTAGGTTTCAACTATGGAACTTTATCATCAAGTATTGTGTCTCTTCAATTTCCTTTCATTGGGGATTGTTGGAAAATATATTGGGGAAAATAGATTTTCACTAATGAAGTGAAATTGAATCCCACATTGCTTGAGAAGTGGGATTGGGAGAGGACTTAAAAGGGATTACAATCCACATTGGTTACAAATGGAATAGTGGGAATTTATGGGAAATATAAATAGTTCCATCCCACATTGAAAAATGGATAAAATATGGAAATGTGTGGAAAATTAAATATTTGTCCCCATCGGATAAAAATAAGATTGTGGACCAATTTATATATGGTTAACTTTGTAGGTGTAACCAATTGTTGCATAGAGAATCCTCCGGCCTCACGCGCTCTCGCCAGGGGTTGAAACCTTGAACCGTTGGCCTTCGGCCTTGAATTGGGTGCGTACCTTTGATTTCGGAACCAAAATTAACCAAAATTGCCAACAGTTTGTAACTACGTGGATTTAAAACGAACTTCAAAAACTTTTCCTTTATTCTCAAACACAAAACCTTTTAACCCCAAAACCTCTCGATAACGCTATTTCAATGCATAATCTCTTGGCCATATTTACGAACAATCTTATCCAAAACCAACTTTCTAAGAAACCTTTCAGGTTCTCTTCCCGGATATTTCCATCCTATGATTTCTTTGCTGCATTTTAACGCAGGACAGCGTTTGTTCCTGGGAAGAACATCACAATTGGTTTGAGGGGGAATTTGCTTTGGAATGTGTTGCCATGTTTCGCCCAAAGGCTGATTTAAATTTGTAACCTCAAGAAATTTTTGTTAAAACGTCTGCTGGGAAACACCTTTTGTTTTGTTCCTTTGTTTAAAATTTAGAAACCCACCAACCGTTGTGTTTAATGGGTTTAAGAAATTTGAGAGTGGGAGATTTCAAAACCAAGCATACATGTGACAATTTGAACTCAAAAGAAAATTTTTTTAAAGTCTGGCCGGGAAAATCAGTATTGTTCTTTCCGAATTTTTTACTTCTAATTTAATTAGGGAAAAACCCCGCTAAGGTTAATTTTTAATTTAAAGAAAAAAAATAAAAAAAAAAGATCAATGTTGTTTAAAGAACGTCAAAAACAGTAGGGCACAAGGGCCTGGTTAAACAATTTCCCAATGAACTGGGATTTTAATTATTTAAAAATTTTTTGCTCAATTTTTCCTTTAATTAAATTAAAATTAAAAAAATTTAAAATTAAATTTTGGTAATTTTTGGTTGAAAAAGTTAACGCAAACAAAACATTAGGGGCTGGTTGCAACTTTTAAAAATTTTCCAATTTTTGAACCTGGGATTAATTTAAAAATTTTTCCATCAATTTTTCAACTTTAATTAATTTTAAAATTTATTTAAAAAGAATTTTCCTTGAAAACAAACCTTTTTTGGAATTTTTTTTGCAAAAATTTTCCAAATTTTATTTTCAATAACAATCTTGGCAACAATTTTCTGAAAATTATTTTTTCCACTTAATTTTTCCAATTGATCCCTTGAAACTTTTTTTCAAAGGAAAAAAACGTTTTTTTCAATTATTTTTTAACTATTTTGTTTATTTCTTTTTAAATATAAACTTTTCTCCAAAATTTCTTATAAAGGAAATTTTTTAAAAAAGGAAAAAAATTTTTATAGGGGAAAGGTGTTTTATTTTTAATAAAATTTTTTCAAATTATTATTTTTCAAAAACAATTTTTGAATTAATCTAATTCAATTTTCTTTACCAAATCATGTTCAATTCAAATGAAAGAAATTGGGTTTGGTAAACACCAAAAGAAAAAAAATTCTTCCCAATCATTTTTGCAATTGGGATTTTTTGTAAGTTCATAATTTTGTTTAAACTTTTTGCCAATTAAAATTGAAACCAATTTTTTCCAACAAATTTCAATTTTAGAAAACCCGGAAATCTTTTAAAACTTAAAATGGAAAAAAAAAGGGAATTTGGAAGCGAAAATGATTCAGTGGCAAGGAAGAGATGAGAGTATGATAAAAATAATGCATCCAAAGATGTTAAGAAAAATGTGTGTGTGTGTGTGTGTGTGTGTGTGAGAGAGAGAGAGAGAGAGAGTAGAGAGGATGTCTACCAAATACTCAAGTGGAAAAACGCAAGGAAAATTCAAGCCTCCTATTCATATCTAATTTGGTGCTAGCTAGTACCAAACTTGGTTCATGGAGAGAAAAACCAAATATTTCAAATGGGGTACTTTGTGGAGAATGTATTCCTTATCATCCAAACATTATTTCAATGACATTGAATAAGACTAAGAAGTCATAACTCATAACTTTGCAGGTCAAGCAAAAATAAAAATAAAAGATATATGTACCAGTGTTATATATTAAAGGTACTCACTATAAGTTTCTTCAATGACAAAAAAAGAAAAACACTTCCTCTGTTTCGACACATCCATTACATGGTACAACATTATTTCACAACACAAAAGTACAAGACAAGCGCACATAGCAGTATTTATATTTTATCAAAAGATTCACTAGCATATAGGCGAAAAAAAAAATAGAAAAAAGAAGAGCGAAGAAGAAGAAGAAGAAGTGAGGAATAGAAACATGGAAGCTAAAGAAGGAAGGTTAAAGACTCTAATCTGGCATTCTTCATATCATTTCGGTAAAGCAAGAGACAGCTTAAGTGCTTCCATGTGTTAAAAACTAGATAAGAGAAGGAACAGAATTTTAGATCTGCAAACTAATAAAGTAAATGACAAAATAATTGCCTATGAACGATTGTTGGAAAAGTAGGAAGCAGGACTCCAGAAACAGGAAACTGCATCATTTCTATGCCTGAAAACCAGAAGCGAGATATAAGTTGGACTCAATTATAATGAATTCTTTGTAAAGTAAGAGAAAAACATTACTTCCAGATCTGTTAAACCTAAAGAGAGATATAAAGGTTGGTTCTCATTAAACTCAATGGAAAAATATATACCAGCATGGGCAGAATACTAGGCCAAAAATTGTGCCAAGAATCTTCCTAAATCAAGGAAAGATAAAGAAAATCTACATAATCAATTCTACAATACATTTAGGAAAGAAAGAGATATATACTACTTCTAAGCTAAATAGTAATCGTTGAGATAGATCTACTTCTTACCAAATAATAATCATTTCTTCGATACAATACTATTGCTGTCAACTAGAAAATCTTCTACCTCGTTTAAGACACTTACAAGCCAACAAGCATTTTCTAAATTCAGATTTCAATCACCAACTAGAAAAAGACCTTTTGAGTGCCTAATTAAGCCCTAAATTTTAGATTCACACATACTCTTAAAACCTATGATGCAACGAGACGGATACGTGTATTCGATGCAACACATATTGAATACGTCGACCTGCGATTTTTGAAAAACTATCGACATCGACATGTCGAATTTTTTTTTTTTCTTCTAATTTTATAGTGTAAAGAAAATAAAATTTTCTCTACATATTTCATAAAAAAACAAATATTCAAAAAATGATTTACTCATTTTAACATTAACAAACAACCATTTAAAATATTGACTAGCCTATAAGGATTGATCTATTTTTTATAAACCCTAAACAAATATCCCAAAGTGTTTGATACGTATCCGACACCGACACGCCGATGCTAGTGGCGTGTCCGTGCTTCTTAGCTTCAAACCCTTAAACATTTTAATTCAAAAATACCCCAAAAATTTGAACTTTTTTTTATTAAATGTTCACATATAACAAGTACAAAAAAAATTCATTAGAGCTTTGCACAAACATGTTTGGAGAAATATAAAATTGTTGAGGGGTTAAATAAATTGAAAAACAATACGGGGTCATCTTATTGGCTATTGCAGAGGAGAAGTTTCAGGCCTAATGTTTCTTTCAAAAGCCTCAAGGCGTAAGCCTCACCACACAAAAAAAATTAAGTTAAAAAATTAAAAGAAAATACAAAATAAGCCTGTAATAATCCATAAACAATCATGACAATTCTCAATAGAACAAACACAAAAATAAATCAACAAAGTAGTAAAGAGAACTTGGTACCAAAACAAAGAAAAATTAAAAGCAAAGAGATAGTTACCTGCTGCCGCCTGCAGGAGTTGTTGTCTGTGCCCGCCGATGTTGCCAAAAAAAATTGTAGTAGTCGTTGGTTTGTCTTGGAGTTGGGCGTGGTGTCAAGAATTGCAGGAAAGGTTTTTTTTTTTTTTTTTTTATATCCAAGTATCAGGATTCTGCAGCATTACCATTCCCGACCACCCATCACCGGCCTCATTGATAGGTGGAAGTAAATCATGATATATGCCCAAGTTGAATGGGGTTCGTGCACCCTTTATACTCAGCCCCTGTGGGAGCCTTCCTCCATAGATATTACATCACCAAGCTGCTCCCACCCATAATTGAGTATTACATCACCCAATTTGCTCCATCCAGGAATCGAACTCCCACCACGAGATTGCGAGCCCCGCAATGCCCATCCGTTGCCAACTGGGTGTGTGCGAGGCGGTTTGCCTTTGTTTGTCTTGGGTAGCATTAGGTATGGCAAAATAGCAAGGCCGACCGTCGGCTGGCCCTTGAAACTCTGGCCGTCATGGGCGGGTTAAATCAAAGACCGGCTCGGGCTAGGGGCGGGCGAGTCCCGTGGATTGGTTGCCTTTGTTTGTCTTGGGTAGCATTAGGGATGGCAAAGGCGGGGCTATCTATCGGCTCGGCCTTTGAAAGTCCGGCCCGTCGTGGGCTAGAGCTCGTCCAAAGATCGGCCCGGGCTAGGGGAGGGCCGTGAAAAAAAAAGGGCCGAGCCTCGTGGATTGGTTCGTGTCCACGGACAGCTTAAAGCTGGGGACCGAGCAACGGTCACATTTTTTACTGTTTAAATTGGTACTTCAATTTATTTTTATTTTTTTCAAACGCCTATTTTTTTTCTATAAATACCCTTAAACTTTTCATATTCTTCACAAATTCACAATTATCTCAACCTACAACAATCTGAATAAATTATATTGTCAATATAAGCTATTTTATTGTGTAATTTATTGTTGAATTTCCACATTTCTAATTTTCTACATGTCTACATTTTTAGTTATCTACATTCTACATTTTTACTTCTACATTTCTATTATCTACATGGATCAATACAATTTTCAAGGAAGTGCCAAGTCTGGCGACAACCAAAATTGTACAACGAAAATAAACTTTAGCAAAGTGAGATACCATATTTGAAGGAATTAATCTACATAACACCAAGTATAATTGAAATAAATTGAAGAATAAATTAAAGAGAAAATAAAATAATATAATTATGGCGTAAGAAAATGATCATGCAAGATAAAATACGAAAAATATTACGATTTAAATTGTATTTGGGAATCACAAAGTTTCACAAACGCTTAACAACCAACTATGATACACATTTTATTCGAATATATTGAATCCCTTGAATCAACGACAAGACGGTTATATTTTATTCTACCTACAATTACGATTGTTCAATACGCAATATTATTGTGAAGAACTGATGGATTACTTATCGACGTCATTTCAATCATGTAAAATGCAAAAAACCAAAAATTTGGATTTTGCAAAAGTCAATAAATATGAATATCCAAATTACAGTAATTGACTTACGAAAAAGAACTTATCCTACATCGTCGAAGTTTTAAAGATCAAATATCCAAATTACAGTAATTGATTTTATTTTGACAAAAAAATTAGGCATCCAAGCAAGTGATTACAGGAATCGAAAAAAAACTCCGGCAAAAACTCCCCCCTGCACAAGATGTAACTCATGTAGATTATGAAATAAAGTATTCATTTTAAGTGTAATAGCCCAATTTACAAGTCCAGTCAAACCAAAATTTCTTGATCAATTTTGTCAAGCTAAGTTTTAAAAAAAAAATAATGAAAAGGAATGAAAAGTCACGCGGTGGAGGTTGGGAGAATAAATAAATCTCATATCCCATCTCTCATTCTTTCACTTATCCGCCAAAAAGGAGTAAAAGCTTCCGCCATATTCTCTCTCACACATAACATGAAATTTGGAGGAAAAACAAAAAAGTGGAAGAAGCAATAGGAAATTTTAAGTTTGAAGAATTTATTTTTCTACTTTGATTACAATACGAGGTAGGAAAAGAATTTTGATTTTAAGAATTTGTTTAATTGTCTGCTTGTAGTGGGCTAAGATTATTAATTCAATTTCTAGCTTTAATTATTAGATTTTACAAAAAGATGAATTATAAGTGATTTTAATTAACTACAATTAAAAGAGAATAAGTTTGGCATCTATTTTAATTATTTAATTATTCTATGAAGCAAGCCAAGTGGAATTACATAAGTGAGTTTTGATTTGGATAATTCTATTGTTATCTCAGGAAGTGACTCAAATATCGGAACAGTCTATCAGCCGATTTAGTCTATAAATATAATTAGGACTCTGCAGCTATAAATACAAGGACTATGGTTATTCTAAGGTAGGCATTTTTCAGTACTCAATCTTTATAACACGCATTCTTTTTATGAGACGCACTTTTTACACTAAAATTTCACCCTAAACTCTGCTCACATCTCGTGCGCTTGTCTCTCCTATACCTAATTACTTTTGCCCCCGTGTATTGTTCCTTATACCGTGATTGACTTGATTGTCGGAGTACTAACGATCACCTTGAACTTTTTCTCGGAGATCTTGGTGCTTAACGGTCGGCCGAGTGTGCAAGTAACATACAAGTTGGCGGAGGAGTATTCGGAGATCTGGCGATACGATGGGCAGTACAGGTTCGATGTCAGCAGATTGGCACCGTCGTGGGAACTAAAAAGCGTTAAATAACCTAAAACTTGTGGTAAGCGTGTTTTCTACTAGGAAGAGCATGGCAACCGAACACTCCATGGAATAAGAAGTTGAGTCCACCACACTTACTTGCGGCGTAAAAAGCGGTCGAGGCCTTCAAAAGCGTAACCCACCGCAAGAGAAGAAGACAACGACAAAGGCGGCGATCGAGCAACACATCCGGACCCGAAGTTGGACAACGCTTGGGATGAGGCGGCGCTTGAACGTTGGAGAACCAATCCCTCAAACATGGACCCAAGTGTAGCCGTGCCGGTGAAGCCCTTCGAGGTCCGGCTCAATAGAAAGTCATCGATCTTAAGATGATTCGCTAATCCTCAGCAGGCGAATCCTAAGAACTAGGAGAGATCTCGTGCCTCGTGAGTGGAAAAGTCGGTCGCCTCTGCCAGCATACTTGATAGGTTGGGGGTCGGGGGTCAGGTCATCTGTGGCTCGACCTCAATTGTTGAGTAGCCAGCGTAGCGAACCCGAGAATGACCACGAGAGATAAGAGAATGGACTCTGGGCTGTGGATGAAATACCAAAACGATTATACGACCTTGGCGAAGACGAGGATCTCCCGTTCTCCAAAAAGTTGAAGGCTAGAGAACTCTCTACATGGTTCAAAATGCCTCATATGGAGAAATATAACGGGATAGGTGATCCTACAGATTCCATTGGAGGTTCGATTTCTAAAGACATTCGTCCTCATTTAATACTCCTTCTTAAAGTCCCACGCTTGATATAAATAATAGGTTTGGACTTCGAGGACTATTGTTACCACCAGATTTTGGTAAGGCCTCCACGTCAGCAAAGGTCCCATAGACCCGGCGAAGGCCTCGGGGGCCCAGCAAGAACTTCATAAATTCTCAGAAGGACACTAGGCCCATCGAACATCTTAACACTCTTGAATCTCTCACAGCGAAGCCTATGAAGGGCCTCGACACCCATGCCCAACCTAGAGAGCCTTGCCGGGCTACGTATTTATTATAACAAACAGACGGCATGATATTTTGGGACAACCAGAGAAGTAATTAAAGAAAGATTGTATTTGATTATCAAAAAGATTCTCACAAGGAAACCAAATCTCGATTTCCTAAGTATTAGGCAACGTGATCAACTCAAATAAGGGTTGAAATCTAGGATATTACTTTGACAACTGCTTGTCCTTATCTCATAAGAAAGGAGAATTCAATCAGAGTTCTAATTGTTGCTAACACTAAATAATTAGGACTATGCAGTTATAAATACAAGGACTACGGTTATTCTATGGTAGGCATTTCACTACTAAAAATCGCCTTTTCACTAGCGAAAATTTACCAACGGATTATTTCCGTTGGTAATCGAGTGATAACAGTTATCCGTTGGTAAAAGTGATGACCTTTCAACTACAATGATTGGCGGCGGCTTTTCCGTTGGTAAAGGTAATAATTTTTCACCAGCAATTTTCACCTTTCACCAATGGAATATCCGTTGGTGAAGAGTGAATCATATATCACCAACGGAAATTCCGTTGGTGATATTAATTAATTTTAAAAACCAAAAAATAATTCGACCTTTCACCAACGAAATATCCGTTGGTGAAGAGTGAATCTTATCACCAACGAAAATTTCGTTGGTGATATTAATTAATTTTAAAATCCAAAAAATAATTCGACATTTCACCAACGGAATATCCGTTGGTGAAGTGTGAATCATTTCACCAACGGAAATTCCGTTGGTGATATTGATTAATTTTGAAAACCAAAAAATAATTAGACCTTTCACCACGGATATTGGTTGGTGAAAAACATCTTATCACCAACGAAAATTCCATTTGGTGATATTAATTAATTTTAAAACCAAAAATAATTGACATTTCACCAAGCGGAATATCCGTTGATGAAGAGTGAATCTTATCACCAACGGAAATTCCGTTGGTGATATTAATAATTTTGAAAACCAAAAAATAATTCGACATTTCACCAATGGAATATCTGTTGATGAAGAGTGAATCTTATCACCAACGGAAATTCCGTTGGTGATATTAATTAATTTTGAAGACCAAAAAATAATTCAACATTTCACCAACGGATATTCCGTTGGTGAAGAGTGAATCTTATCACCAACAGAAATTCCGTTGGTGATATTAATTAATTTTGAAAATCAAAAATAATTCGACATTTCACCAACGAAATATCCGTTGATGAGCGTGAATCTTATCACCAACGGAAATTCCGTTGGTGATATTAATTAATTTTTAATTGCCCTTTTAACTTTCAAATGATATTTAATTGATTGAGGGAAATTTTGTCAAATTGCAATGTAAGTCAAAAAGTGTGTAAGAGGAATTCAGTCATGGCCCACCAAATTTAATGCAAAATGGATTTTGGAGATGAAAAAAAGGGCAGCCGAATAAGCACTCATTTAACATTCGAATTTTCTACAATGAAGTTATATATGCAATTACAATAATAAAAAAGATTCAAACTATAATCTCATACCAATAAAATATAGGTGGAGTAGTTTACCTATTGTACGACATCACTTTAGTTGGACATTTCGTGTTTAAATGTGAAAGCAAATAATGTTGATCATCATTTCATATAGTTTGTCTGACTATAAATTATTTTTCGAGCAATGTAATATTTTAAGTGTTAACACAATGTGGAATTTGATTTTTCACTAATATTTATTTTTAGAAAATGTTGCTCATTGGACTAATATATATTATAAAAACAAAAACACTTACAAGAATTCATTTGTCTCCAATGGTTTGGTTGTAACTTCACAAGTCTTAGGTCAAAGGTTCAAGTCACATTACATCCATTCTAAATTAATAAAATAATAAAAATGCTTGACCACGCTTAGCGGATTGAGTCGGGAGACCTTTGGTGGGTCGAGTTTCAAGCCCATAATTAGTAAGTCGGATCGTGGGGGGTCCACCAAGTATATAAAATTATTATTTTTAATTATTAAAATTTGCACAATATCTACGGAATTTCCGTGAGGTAAAGACTTGGGACATTACCTCACGGAATTTCCGTTAGTAATAGTGTTTGTCATTTACATTGCTATTTTGAGGGTCGTTGAAAGTTACCAAGCGGAATTTCCGTTGGTAAAAGCGCATGTCATTACCAACGGAAATTGCATTGGTAAAGGGTTTGGACATTACCAGCGAAAATGCCATTGGTAATAGTGTGTGTCATTACCAGCGGATATTTCGTAGGTAAAGGGTTGGGATATTACCAACGGAATTTCCGTTGGTAATGACAAACAATATTACCAACAGAAATTCCGTTTGTGAAGATCACCAACGGAAATTCCGTGGGTAATTTTCAGCGACCTTCAAAATAGCAACGAAAATTCCGTTGCAAATAATCCGTTGGTAGCGACTATTGGGCACGGATATTGTGGCTTCAACAACGAAAAATCATTTACGAAGCCACGTTTTTTGTAGTGTTTTCGATTACTCAATCTTTATAACACGCATTCTTTTATGATCGCTCTTTTTTTACACAAAAATTTCACCCTAAACTCGCTCACATCTCACATGCTTGTCCCTCCTACACCTAATTACTTTCGCCCCGTGTATGCATTCTTTATACCCGTGATTGACTTGATCGTCGGAGTACCAACGATCGCTGGACCCTTTTCTCACGGAGATCTTGGTGCCTAACGGTTGTCCAGAGTGTGCACGTGAAATACAAGTTGGCAAAGGAGTGACCGGAGATCTATTGATACGTGGGACGGTGCAGTTCAGGCGTCAATGCATACATCTTGAAACTAACCCACATAAGTTCTATACAAGATTTACGAAAATATTGTGCGGTAGAGAGTATCAATGGATAATTTAACATATTATCATCGATGGCAATAGGACTTGTCTTTTGAGCAGCACAATCTAAAGCTCTTACACCTTCCCGGTGCGTATTTTAAATTTTCTCTCATCGCACGTGATTTTTGCGTCTTGCAGTATCAATAACTTTGTCTAGCATGTCTTTTGTTAAGGTTGCTTGGTGAATGTACGTGTGTTTATCTTGTAGTAGGCATGATAAAAGAAGAGAATGAAATAGGAAGTAAACGGACTGCACACATTCCTCTATTTACATATGCTTGATGTACTAAACTGCATGGATTTGCCCTATAACTACTGCAAATATTAGTAATGGTATAACAAGAGAATTAAATGATGTATGTCTTGAACGAGTTTCACATCTTTTAGTTGCAAACACATCAATTTATGGCGGCACTACTACTTCGATTTTTCTAACATGAATTCTTTCTTTACGATGTGTGTAGAACTTATCGAAGTGGGAGCATGAAAGACCTACACGATAAAAACGTATATAATTATAAACTTAAAAATGCTAATGTGAAGAAATGATGGATTACTTATCGACATCATTTCAATCATGTAAAATACAAAAAACCAAAAATTTATAATCTGCAAAAGTCGATAAATCTGAATATCCAAATTACAGTAATTGACTTACGAAAAAGAACTTATCCTACATCGTCGAAGTTTTAAAGATAAAATATCCAAATTACAGTAATTGACTTTATTTTGACAAAAAAAAATTAGGCATCCAAGTGATTACATGAACCGAAAAAAACTCCGACAAAAACTCCACCATCAGAAGATGTTTAACTCATGTATTCATTTAAAGACTGTAGTTTATGGGAAATGCAGCTGTGATGGCAATTATGATAGATGCAGGAGGAGTTGCACTGGTTGTCAGTGATAAAATTTGCAAAAAAAGTGGCCTTATCTATTCAGGTAAAGGTGAAGAATTTTTATACGTCCTGATTTTACGTACACTTACTCTTCCTCGAACACCACTGTTTGTAAGCAAAGGCCAAATAACGAAATAAAATTGGTAATCATCTATGTCATCAAGAATGGTAGTACAATAAGCCACCAACTTAACTAATTAACTAATTGACAAAAAGTTTATGAAAAACGAAAATGAGCAATATTGACATATCTCATTCAAGTCAAGTGTGCCAGAAATTTAGTTAAATATGAGAAGCAAAAACAATATCATTAGACAACCCACATAAGCATAAAAAATTCAAATGAAGATACAAGAATTTTTGTGTTAGCCCTCAAGTATGGCCATATATAGGAAGTAACAGCATATTAGCAACCACTGGCCGAGGCAGGAGGGGTCCCTGGGGAGACCAGGAACCCCAAATTTTGAGATCCTTTTTTTTATTTTTTTATTTATTTTTTAATTTTTTAATATGTAATATAACTTTGTCCTAACATTAATTTAATAGATGCCAATTAGATTTATTGACCCAATATCAATTTAATGTTAGGCAATTAGACCCATTGGTCTAGTAAAATTAAGTGATAATTTTTCTACATACTTGGTTTTCTATTAAAATCCCACAACTACTTTTTAACATTTTAAACTTCAAAAATAACAAATATAACAAATGTAACACACATTTTTTTTAATAAGAAATATAATAAAAGTAACAAATGTAACAATAAGTGTTACAAAAATAAAAACAATATTTTTTAAAATAAAAAAGTTAGATAGAATTTTCTAAATTATTTTATATTTTGTGGTGTATAGTGAAACTATCCCTAAAATTAATAATACAAAATTATAAATGATTGACTCATTCCTCAATTTTAGTGCACGTTCACTCATCTGAAATCTAAATCTCACATCCCCCCCCCCCTTCTACATTGAGTAAAGTAGAAGTTAAATTACGATATTCTAATATCTACAAATTTCTTCTAAATCACTCAACAATCACCCAATTTTAATTTTCCTCAAATTTTTAATTTTGATACCTAAATCTTACCATAAATCTTCAATTGCTAGACCTTTGAAAAAATCAAGGCGACTTACAAGATGAAGAAGCATGGGATATATTTCATGCTCGTAACTCCATTAGTAAATTCTTTAAGGTAAAGTGAATCTTGAATAACTCGTTTTTGATAAATAAATTAATAAAGGCACTTTGCTTGTGAATGCACAACATGTTCAATTGAATTTTTCCTTTTCTTTTGAGCTTGAATGATATTTAATTTTATTTGTGTACTGGGTCCTCCTATTTTGGAAGATAATTTTATAGAAGGCAATGTGAACAAGAAGAGTTTGACATTTGTTCTTTTTGTGGTCTTATTTTAGACATTGCAAATCGATGGTCTAAGTTTTATGTTTAGAAGAAAAACTAGCATATTGGTGCTAAATCAAGTCAAACAATGGTGCGAGTGAGTTTGTTTTACTGTTTGTGTATAGTATAATGTATAAATAAAATAAAGTATGAGAACTAGTAAGCAATGTTTTTTTAAAAAAAATTCATCACCATTATGTTATTTAATTTTTTTGCACGTTAATTTTGGGATCTCCCCAATTCAAATTCTCTGGCTCCGCCACTGTTAGCAAACATATGATAAAGCAGTTACTCCAGTTATCTCCTCTAATTTGTTTGTAATCATCTTCTTCCTTCTCACTCTTCCCTTTTCTTATCATTTTTCACCTAAAGTGATTCAAAACATGATCGTCTTATAAAATTATTCTTATCATTTTTCACGTCAAGTGTGATGCGAACCCACAAAGATTAAATCTCGAAACTTACAACGAAGATTGATAATGAACCCCAAGAAAGCTAAAATCAAGCAACAAGACCTTGACTTGATGATTTCTTGAATCAAAGAACCAAGTTTGAATAAGCGCCACAAAGATTTCTGAATTCTTTGATAAGTATTGGTTTGTTCAATTAACAACAAAGAAGAAAACTAAATCTCACTTTTATCTAATCTCTCAATGAATCAAAGTTGTCTTTTGTCTACAATGAGAAGTGTTTATATAGCAGAAATCAATGAAATCTTGATCTAATTCAGAAATAACTAAAAACTTAACAAAATTAGAGTTCTAATTTGAAAAGGAAACAAAATTCGAAAAAATCCAAATTTGCCGAATTTTGGCCTGGGCGATTGCCCATTGCAATTCTGATTGATCGCCTAGGCTAATATTTTAGAACTATGATAATAGAAATAAACAAAGAAACTAAAACATAAATTTTGTTATCGTAAAACATTAACTATTCAATGTTAATAATTTTGTTATCGTAAAACTAAAACATAGATTTTTCAAGAAATTACTCTATTTATTAAAAATGAAAAATTCTATCATGGGCGTATGAAGAAATAAAGGGATAGTTTCACCATACACCACAAAATATAAAATAATTTAGAAAATGCTATCTAACTTTTTATTCTAAAAATACTATTTCTACTTTTGTAACACTTGTTGTTACATTTCATATAAAAATGTGTGTTACATTTGTTATTTTAGAATTTAAAATGTCAAAATTTATTGTAGAATTTTAGCCCCTCGATCCCAGTAAAACTTTTGACCAGACTCTCTCAAGGCTTTGAGACATATTTCCTTAGCGATAGCGGAAGAGGAAAAGCGCCATGGTTTGATGCAAGTCATTCGGAAAATGAAGAAACTCTCTAGGACTATCTTGCTCATTTAAAGCAAAAGCCACATTGGGTATCAATGACCTTCAGATGTCAGCTGTAGTGACAACCATAATGAGCAAGACCTGGAACCGATCATTTAATATGTCCCTCTCAAAAAATCCATTGGAGTTAATGCAAGAGTTATTAAGGAAGAGAGATAAATGTGTAGATCTTTGAAGAATCGAAAAGAGTGACTAAGAGAGTCTGCACGAAGGAAGAGAGCCTGAGATCAACAAGGGAAAGTCTCATGACAACCAGCGTGCAAAGACGATAAAGATAAATAGAAGGTTAGGCCTCGAGACTGAGCCCAATCTAATAAGTGGCCCCCTGGCCGGAATATAAAGGTAATAAGGTTTTCACTCCTTTAAATACTTCTCGAGCCCATGTGTTGATGGAAATTCGCAACATGAGAGAGCTTGAGTGGCCTCAGAGAATAGCAACAGCACCAAGTAAGCGAGACAATAGAAATTATTGCCACTTTCAAAGAGACCACGGACATGATACCGAAAGTTGATTTCAGCTCAAGGAAGAGCTCGAATGATTGTTGAAAAGAGGTTTCCTAGCTAGTTATGTGAAAAATGATCTTGGGAAAGAAACAACAATAGAGTCACCAACGAACCTGCCTCCTCGGGCGGGAGTAATAAATGTCATCTCATGAGGGACAATTGCTGGAGGTGACTCGAATTTAGCCAGAAAAAGCTACGCTCGCTTGAGCGGGGTAGGATGTAATCAAAAGAAAACCAGATTCAGTCACGACATAACATTTAGTGAAGAATATCTGATAGGAGTGGTATACCTCCACGATGACGCCCTAGTGATCACAGGCGATATCGCCGATTTTGATGTGTAAAGAGTATTGATAGACAATGGTAACACATCGGATGTTCTGACTTGGGATGCCTTGTTAGGCTTAAAGTCACCACTTGAAAAGTTATGACCGTTCACTACTCCTTTACATGGCTTTGGGATAGCAACAGTAACTCTCGAATGGATCATAGAGCTACCAGTCACCTTAGGAACCTACCTAGCCAGGATTATGATCATAACGAATTTCTTGGTAGTAAAGACTCTCATAGCTTACAACGCCATTTATGGTAGACCTCTCCTGAATGCCGCCTTGAGGCGAGTAGCATCAACTTATTACCAGTCTATGAAGTTTCCAACAAGTCGAGGTGTGGGATGTGTGAAGGGAGATCAATATGTATCCGAGAAAGTGCTATGTAGATAGCATACAAGTTCGAAAGGTTGAGCTGTGATGATGCTCGACATCGAACCCCTAAATGGAAGAATTGAGCGCTTAACACAATAGATAAGATTAGGGTAGCGAGATGGGAAAATGTTGATTATCGATGGATTGCTACAATCGAAAAGAAGGAAAATGTAATAACTTGCCTACGTGATAATTTAGGCGTATTCGCATGAACTCGATCGACATTCGAGGATCGGCCCTTCCATATCACAAAATCGCTTGGGAGTCTTCTGGGATCAAAACCCATAAAACAAAAATAGGAATTTTGCCCCGGAAAGGCAAAATGCAATAAAAATCTGACGTGCAAAAGCGCTCGTGGCGGGTTTCATTAAGGAGGTACAGCGTCGTCTTGGGCGCGAGCCAGGGTGTAGCGTAGTGTGTCGATCTCATCCTCTTGTGCCTTGGCCCTAGTGTCAACCAATTTAGCTTGGCTGGTCATCTCATCCATCTACTTCTTCAAGCTAGCAATCTTCGCTTTCCTCTTCGCGTCTTGAAGATCCATATGTTCCAAGTGTCTCTCCAGCTCTTCGTTTGCTAAGGCCATGGAATCCTACATAGTGATCTCGATAAGCGGGTTCCAAGGTCAAAATCATTTATAAAGTTGACACAAAATAATAATAAAGAAAGGAAAGAAGAGGAAGAGATGAGACATTACCCTTATAGTATACACTACCAAGGTCTTGTTGACAAACGAAACCTTCCTCCGGGATAAACCGGCATGCAGGGGCTCAATTATGCGACCGGACCAACTCGAGGTCCCTGTTGGAGTTAGTGGGTGGAAAGCAAATATCATGGAGAGTAGTCGATCCTCAAGAGGATCATCATCGTGCTAATTAATCAATAGGCGCATCCTTGAGGTGTCTCTCTCGGTCGTCTCCTTTCTCTCGTTGGTGGTGGTTAGAATCTCCTTTCACGAGGCGGATCCTTTGCCTTTGTCGAGGACCTCATCCTCTTTGCTCGATGCGAGAATCCTCCCTTGGCCACCTCGTCGTCGGTGGCTAAAGGAATAGAGTTCAACACAATATTCAAATCATACTTCATACATGTATAAGAAAAGCAACAATTAGTCTAGAAAGATAGCGCATATAATGTGTAAAAGCAAAAAGGTTAGCGAGAGGGGTGCCTACCAGCAGGACAACCGATTCCCGCGATCGACATGTTACGATCTGTTAAAACCTTATTTAGCTCCAAGCGGGAGGGTCTAAATTGATAAAATTTGGTCAATTTGTTTTTAACGATAGGAAGTGGTGCCTATTGGGCTATTGAATAGTCGGTTGTGGATGTTTCCAAAAGGTATCAAGCGGAAAACTACCGATAATAGGCCTAACAAAGAAAAAAATGGGTCTTCCACCGCTCTTGAATTCCTATAGTGGGGCACGTGGAAAAGGACTTGGGCGGAAAAATATACGTAAGCAGAAGGGGGCGAGGCGGCTGAATTTCAAAAATACACCTAAAAGGTCAATAGATGGATCGATATCATGAAGAAGGCACATGCACGAGAAAGTAGAAGGCTAATCTCCAAACATTTAGGCCACCTAGCTAGGAGTTAAGTGAAATTCATGAAACATGGCGGCGAAAAAGGGATGTATTGAAACCCAAGACCTCCATCCATGCTATCTTTATACATGTAAACCTTGAAGGATTCGACCGGGGACTGTTGTGTCGGTGCAAGGCTCTATACGTATGGTCATCAAAATCTTAAATTTTACTAGCATCCTATTTAATTTATTTATGAGTTATACATGATGTAACCTTTAGGAATATTAAGAGATACTATATACCCGAAGGAGACCTACCAATTTGAATAATAGCAGAAGATATCTAATGGGTGGCATCCGACCTCCAGCTCGTATAGCACCATAAATCAGTTGACTGTCATGTAGCCTCTGACACCGGTCGAAGCCCAAGAAATCCGTCGATTGATTAATTTCATGGAACTACTGTGATCGCTCGGTATTTGGTTGACCCATTATGGCTCTCGCAAGTAGAGTCAGAGGAAGACTAAATGCTAGATTCGTTATTAGAGGAAATGACTACCTTAGGCATGGTAGAGAGATGAATTGGAGGTTACTTGGAAACTACAAAGTCAGCCGGGCTATAAAAATAGAAGGCGACAAAGGCTATATACTCTTTTGATAATTTCATGACCGGTTGTCAAAACAAAGCGCTCTGTCGAAGTGCTTTTTAGTAAGTGAGCTGCAAGTCATAAAGTAAAAGACGTTTCAAGTTTCAAAATCTTGAATGAGATTGGGCCATTTGATGAAATTGACGACAAGTGAGATATTTACCAATTTGTGAGATTGGGCTTGGATGGTCGGTCGACCATCGAGGTACACCGATTGACGAGCTTGGATGATTGGTCGACCACCAAGGTAGACCGTACGACCTCTGTTTGAAAGGTCGGATCATTTGGAGATGGACGTTCGGTCGATGGTGAGTCCTCGATCGACATTTCTTGTCCTCGATCAATGACTATTGGAGTCCTCATCGTCGGCGACTATTGGAGATGGTCGGTTTAAGACACCCAACCATGAGTCGAACTTTGGCTTGTTGGAGAGAAAGTGATTTTAGGGAGAAAGCTTTTAAGCCTTTGTGAATGAACCCAAAAATGAAGAAATCCTCTACTTTATATAGAAAAAAAAAAGTGGCGGTGAAAGTTTGAAATTTTCAAATTTTTGTTAAGAAAGAAAATGCGGAAATTGAAAATGTTGAGACCTTTTTTATAAATTGAAAAGTTTGAAACTTCTTTTATAATATATATATATAATGATAATAATAATAATAATAATAATAATAATAATAATAATAATAATAAATAATTTAATTCATGTTAGCCTTTAAAAATGAAGTATTTTAAAAAAGCGATTGCCCATTAAAAGGTAGTGAATGTCTTGTTCAAAGACCGATAAGCTAAACTTCAGCGAAAATGAATGTTCATACTCACTAGTGATAGCAATCACTAATGAGTATGGGCTTATGATGATATTTATGTGTTCAACGTAGAGAGCCCGGCGGGCGTTCAGCGTATAGAACCTAAAGATTGAGGGACTAGAAAGTTGGGAGCTCTATGTAATACTTCGATCGACACGAGGCGTCGAACAACCCTCTGCTTGGGCTCGGTCGGCCGGTTTGAAAATAGGTTGTGATACCCAAAGATTTTTCACGAGTACGATATCAAGCGGTTATGAGAAAGATACTCTCGCCCCGTTCACTCTACCTTTTCGGGGATGAAGACACGTGTCCCCATGATAAGCCGGGATGTTTGCCACGTGGGCGTAGAAATTGTCTATAAATAGCATATCCATTTTATTCCAAGTATTCTCTCGGAAAAACCTTTTTATTACATATACTCTACATAACTCTCCAATATATTTTTCTCTTGCTAACTCTTACACTGGAGTGGGAACGGGGAAGAAGAGCACCGCCACTTTTTTCAGGTTATAAACCCCGTGCGCCTCCACCAATTGAAGAAGAGATTGTGACTGATAACGTCAATAAGTAATCTCAAAGCGTCCATAAACTCAAACAAAAATCCATCTTAACTATGATTTAAGAGCATTAAAAATTATAATATAAAATAAATATTTTAAACAACAACTTATGTTAAAACAGAGGAGGTGGCTCGTGGGCAGACCACTATAAAGAAGGGATCAAATTTGACCAATAAGCTCATGATAAGCCTGTTAGATGGCCTTGGGTCATTGGTGTATAAAAATTTTATATAGCATTATAGTGTACATCAGGACATTGTCAGATGCAAATTCTTGTTGCATTGTTGGGCTGTTTCTTGGGAATTAGAAACTGAAAAACTGGATGCATGGTTAAAGTTGATGTTAAAGTATTTCTCAACAAAGTTAAAGTATTTTTCCACAAAGTTGACGTTAAATATTAGTAATTAATACTGGGTACATAAGACTATCATATATTGGTTTCATTTCTCCACAGATATAGTCTCCACATGGTTGACGTTAAATATTAATATTGTTCCCATTTAATGATTAATTTATTAGTAATTAATATTATATGTCATGTTAAGCACCCGTGCTTTGTGTGTGTGTGTGTGTGTGTATATATGCATCTACCTAGCAGTCGTCTTCACATAAGACACTAATTGAGTTTTAATAATTGGCTATTTCTTGATAAAAGAATTTAATTAATAATTGGCTAGTTCTTTCAACTGTGCATGTCAATTTCACTTGGGAAGAGTTTGGAACGAGAGAAAAACACCAATTTAAATAAATTGAACAGTAGAATAAAATAATTGTCCCGTCTCATGGGAATCTAACAGGAGACAATCAAATAGAAAAATATAAAAGTAAATAATCTGTAATAGCAACAACACATGATTTAACGTTGTTCGACAATGTCTTCTATAATATCGACTACGCAAGTCAAATTAATCTTCCACTAGAATAAAAATAATAGGATCTGACATTCTCTCTTGATAACATTAGAGGCTCACAAAATCGTCAAGAATTGAAATATTCATAGTTTAATAATAGTTCTTCATCTATCAAATGGATTACTACAAATTGACAATAAAGAAAAGAATTTAGAATCCACGACAAGAAGAAAGCAGAGAACAAGAAAGATACGATTGTAGAGGCGTTGCTAAAAGTTTTCAATTAACATTTAAGACAAATCGATAATATTTTGATTTCCCAATCGTGTAGCAAAAGTCTTTGTATTAATCTCACACACGGACAACTATTCATCCAATTTATAAGAGTAATACTATTCATAATCAGCAACGACCATAGTTAGTACATGTGTTTTCCCATTGTGACATATATTTAATTACTCAATTTTAGTAATTAAAAAAAAAAGTCAAATCGCTATTCATATCTTCATGGGATATTAAATATAGTGACTACCGGTTGTTGCTAACTACAAATAGCATTATTCGACTATAAAGCGGAATTTTGTATCAATCAAAACCTTTGGCCTACCTTTTTATTTGTATCAACTGGGCTTTAAGCAAATTACATTGGGGATTTTTTCATAAATGCATCACTTTTCTAAAATAATTCCAAAGGTCATTTTGTTATAAATATTTCCAAAATACTATTTTTAAAAATAATTATTATAATTTCATATATTAATTACCAGGTTGGTAATTGAATATCTAGAAAGAGAGGATTGTCTATTATTTATCTTAAATTGAGTATCTAATTGATTCTTTGCCGTGAATAACATCATTAATTACTAGATTTGATGGAAATTCATATATTATAGAATCTTTTATTGTTAATTATAGTAATCGAATCTTTAAAATCAGAATTGATTAGAATATATATATGACAAAATCTTTTATTGTTAACTGTCAAATATATATTATTTGTATCAGAAATATTTGTAACAAATACAAACAAAACTCATGTTCTTTTCAATTTCATCATTTTGTAACAATCTGTGTTACAAATTGAGATGTAAAATATCAATGATACGGAATATCAATTCATTAACATGTGATGTGTAAAATAACATAATATAATTATAATCTGTAAGATATACAGTGATACAAAATATTATTTGTAACATTTGTATCAGACAGTAATACACAATATCATTTGTAACATCTGTACCACATAGTGATACATAATATCATTTGTAACATCTGTAACAAACCGTGATACTAAATAGAAAATATAACAACTGCAAAACCAACTCTAAATTTCCATAAGTTCGTATTAATATAGACATTGGACTCTAAAAAACCTATTGATATACACATTAGTATGATTTAGATAAGTAACACAATGCTAAATTTAACAAATATAATTATTGATTTCATCATTTGTAATATATGTAACATCAGTGATACAAAATACCAGTTCATGTAACATGTGTTGTATAAAATAATATAATATAATCTGTAACATATTAAATAACATATTCAATTATACAAAATATCATTTGTAACATTTGTGTCAGACATTGATATACAATATTATTTGTAACATTTGTATCAGACAATAATACTAATCATAACTGTTACAAATACAAAACCAACTCTAAATTTCAACAACTTCGTTGTCTTTTTTGTTATTCGTCGGTGACAAGAAGTGTTCTACTCCGGTATGGTTTTTCCTCTAGGCGATGCTGTTTTCGACCTTGTAATTCTGCGATTTAGAGTCTCCATAGTTCAAACGAGATGATGAATTGTGAAAAATGCACTTGATTTAGAGATTTTGGAAGAAGATTTCTTTGAGATTTTTGAAATAATTTGCAGCCAGTTAGTAAATGGGAAGTTTCTTCACGGTTTGGAGATTTTCACTTTATTGTGTGATATTCAAGGAAAGTTACATGCGGTTAATGGTAATTAAAGGTTTAAAACTATTTTTAATTCATTATTAAGTCATTATTAAATTAATTAATTTAATATTAAAAATGCAATATTTATAAAATAAGTAAGTTAAATTGTTAAATTTAGAATTATTTTAAGTTTGGTAAGTAGTGGATGTAATTTTTACATTGTATGCTGGTTCTCCTTCTAATTACAATTACTATTGGGCCTTTGGTTTTAATATGGGAGTGGTATAAGTTGGTAAGTGGGTAAGTAGAAGCTGCAACTGTGTTGATTTTTATTTAATTTTTTTTTATTTTAAACTAAACAAATGCTTAAATTTGTAAATTTGGAGGATGAAACTGTCAAAATACTTAATGTTATGTTTTTATTATGGGTGGTTATATTCACACCACATTTAATTATAAATACACCACATTTTAATTACGTAAAAAGTCCTTAATTTTTATTTATTATCACATTTATGTCTTTAACTTTTTTTCCATCATATCTTATATTTAACATTCTATTAATTAATATATCTTGTTCCTACAAATGATTTTCTCTAAAAATTCTATCAGTCTGCTTTAAAATGAGGGACAAATATTTAATTGAAATCTTATATTTATTTATTTATTTACTTATTTAAAAATACGAGGGAAAAATGAGTTTTTTTATTTTTTCTCAATGAAAATTTTAGATGGGAACCGATATGAGAGTCAATATGTGCTATTTAAATGAAGGTTGATAATAAGAATGTGATAGAAAAAATATTAGGGACATAAATGTAATAATAAGTAGAGTTTATAGACTTTTATACAATTTAAATATGGTGCACTTATAGAAAAATGTGGTGTGAATGTATTTAGCCTTTATTATTGTTAAATATTTCTATTTATTTAACTAATTTTGAGTTTGATTTAAAGTGTTTGACTCTTAATTTTTACTTTTTATGTTAATATTAGGATAGAATTTTAAAACACCGTAAGAACTTGTGGCTCCTTATGATATGTTTGGTAGTATTGATGATATGATAACCACTTGATAAAGTTATATTGTGGAAATTAATAAGTGCATTTACTATGTATTTTTACACGTGGATGAATGGAGGAGCATGGACTCGACACGTACAAATATATCGTAATGCAACATGTAAATTGTTGTTCATTTGTCAAATAAAATAGAGATGGAGAAGAACATTTTCAATAGAATTGTGGATTGAAAAATTATAGTTCACATTTACAAGAGAGAATTGGTAGATAAATTATAAAAATTAGATAAATAATAATTAATACACATTTCGATAAAGATAAATTATAAAAATTAAATAAAAGAAAACTAGCGAGATATTTTCATGAACATTAATTATTATAAAAATAAGTAAAAATATCTATCACGTCGTTCACATTTAGACCATAGAATTTGAAATGATGTGACACTTTTTAATACAATTCACTACTAGTTTTTAAACGAAGTGTGATGCAAGGGAGTTGTGTTCTCGATAGTGATTTTTAAAAAAATTAAGAAAGTTTATTGGTTATAATCAAATCAAATACAAAAGCATCATATAAATAACATGTTATTAAATATTGTTGCTGAAACTTTAAAAAACAACATAGCTAATCCAAATTTTAGAAAACTTCTTTGAACACCACATTTGTTGAATTGGTTAGTTCTTTATCTCTATCACATATTAGTATATTCAATTCTAAGCGATTTGTAATTCTAGAGACTACAACATAAAGTTGTCCATGACTGGAAATGAAAAAACTAAATTTTTTAGATAAAGTCCAACATGCAAAAGAGTTTGTGCATAACATATACTTGTTTAAACAAAGGTACCGGGTGTCCCGGAGAGAAACCTTGTGATGATTTGGATGCTTGTTGCAAGATCCATGACGAATGTGTTGAGAAAAATGGTATTTCCTTTACCACTAGGCATTATTTTGTTTTATCAATTTTTTAGTCAATATCTCACACAGTTAGGTCTCTCGGACAAAGAAAAGAGATTCTTTTGTAATTTGGTTTCTCGAAGATCAAAATAATCTTTATTTGAAATACCAACATGAGTTGCCATCTCCCGATGGTTATATGGTTAATGGCCTCAATGGTACGATATCTTGTTGTGGATTCTATATCTCGCAAGTGTTCTTAGACATATAATATGGCTTTATGGAATTACATGACCAACTTGGTAAGTATGAACTATTAAGAGTTATAATGAATACATGCGAGAATGTGTATAAACAGGATGTGAAAAAGAGGGTCTTACATAGAAAAGGTTTTTGAGGATGCACCTACAATTGAAGCCAAAAGATGAAAAAAGCTTAGACTTGTCTATTCGTAGAAATTCTAAAGAAATCTCATAGACTACCACAACTAATGACATGCATGATTTTCTAGACATCTTGGGTTACTTCTCCAGATGTAGGTTACCCCATCAATTCTCTAAGATGATAAAAATACTTAGATCTATTTGCTTTGTTTTAAAAAAGTTACACTCAATATTTTTAGAATGTAGAAAATGTGCTCACGTACGTTTTCTGAGCTTCTGTTTAGGCTTTTTCTTGATTTGTTGCAGTGTGTCTTCTTATGCTCAATTTGAATGTTTCTAAAAAAACGCTTTTGGTAATGCAATTGAGGGACATCATGATATGTTCGGATTATCTGAATTAGATTAGGTTTTTGATCAAAGGAGAAAATGATTTACCCCAATTTCAATTGCCTACATTGTATCATCTAAGAACATAATTATTAAGTTGTTATTACCTGATAGTTTTGGGACCAACGATTTCAATGATAGATATGAACGCATGGTTTAAATGATCAACCTGACTGAGATTAAGATTTATGATGGATTTTTAGTCAATTCTCTATTTTGGAGTTCGTTAAGCGTAATTAAGAGTATGTGTAACTAAAATGTTTGAATATGTTTATACTCTGCCCAAAAAAATTGTACCCATCCCACATTTACTAAAGGTCAGCTTCAAGGATCCTCTTCTCTTCTTAATTGTGACTAAAACCATAAATGTTGAAATACTGTTTATCTAATTTTAAGTGTCCTTGTCTCCTCGGTTTACTACTAAGGATAAATCCATCACATTTCCTAACTGATGCATTTCCTAAACCTTCTACGTGTGATTTGTTAACTAGCTAGAACCAAACAACTAGAAGAAAATCAAGAATAAATCTTTATACACTACAAGAAATATATACTTTCCCCACAAAATTTCCGCATTCAAATTGAGATTTGTCTACGGAATTAACTTTTCCCCACAAACCCATTTTTTTGTAGGGCTATAGTTTGTTCTGAAATTTTCAAAAGTCTGATAAATTGTGCCCACAAACATATAAATTTTTTCTGACAAAAAAATTAGTCGGGCAAAGTATATCTTTTGCAGACAAAAAAAGAAGACTAATTTGTAGGATAATACTGAGAGGGAAAATTTTCTGATTTTTTTTTTAATAGTATTTTTAGTCCACAACATTATTTTAAAGGGAAAAGTATAATAAATAGAAATAAAATATATCATAATTAAAATAAAAAATCAAGACGTGAACACCTTCAATTAGAAAATTTTCCCTCTTCCTTCTTCCAATTTCCCTCATCTTCCCTCTCCCGCGCCTGCCCAGCTCCACCTTCAATTAAAAAAATTTCACCTCGTCTCTGAATCAGCCACTGTAGCCACCACTGCAGACCCCTATCACGCCGCTCACCGTCAACCTTTTCTACAGGTTCGTTTTATGCTCTTAAAATATTTTTTTCTCATATTTAGCCAATAAAATTAGGATATTATGAAGAAAATAGGTGTTTTTAATTTTGAAATTAGAAGTAGAGTTGTCTTATTGTTTTGTTTTTGATTTTAGTGATTAAAATTGAAATTTCATTTAGAGTTGTTCTTCCTTCCGAGAATCAGTTCCTGTTGATAATGGGACGGACCATGCCAATTATTTTACAAAATGATAATGGGCCATGTCCTCTCCTCGCTATCTGTAAATTCATTTTGTCTTTCCACCCCACCCCACCCCCCCCCCTCCCTAGGGCTTTATAAGCTATTTATATGTTTATTTTATATTTGTGTATTTATGTTTGTTTGCAATAATTGTAAATAGTTAAGTAATTTGATTAATTGAGAAACCAGAAATATGTACACTAAATGTTTTTCCCCCTATTTATGCTTGTTTCAAATAATTGGAAATAGTTAATTAATAATTTGATCAATTGAGAAGCAAGTAAACCAAAAAACTTGGCTATTACTTGCACTACTGAAACAATGGATTATTTGGCTTATTTATTCGTAAATTCTCTGGCCTTGATATGGATATATATTACAATTTGGCTCCCTTCTTCTGCTGCAAGGGATTATAGGCTCACTTATTTTTAATCCACTTCTTTTATGAGCGGTTGTATGAATTGAATTGATATTGTATATGGTAGTAGAGGAAAAGGAGGAATCAATCTTCTGTAAAAAAAATTAAATGTAAGCACGTACTAAAATTATTCACTAGCATGAGTATTTTCCACACTTGTAATCATACATATATAACTACTATGAGTTCACTACTTTTTGCCCCTTTTGAATATATAATTAATTGGGAATTATGGATTGTATAAAATATGGTTAGAAAATTGGTCATTTTAAATCTGGTTATATGGTTAGAAAATTGGTCATTCTATTTTTTATTGAACCACAAAAGGTTATAATTGAAATTTTGAATTATTATTTCTAGATGGAAAAATCTTTGATAAATTTTAGGGTTTGTTCAATTAAGAACACGGAAGAAAGTGAATCCTCACTTTAATTAATCTCTCAAAATCTTGAATCATTTAATGTTTACAATGAAATGTGTTTATATAGTAAACATTGAAAGAAACCTAATCTAATTTGGAATTAATTAACTAATTAAAAATTAAGAGTCCTAAACGAAAAAGGAAACTAAAACTTGCCAAAATCTGGATTTCTCCGAAAACATGCCTTGCGTTCGCATAGGCATTAACCCTGCGATCGCATGGTTTATCTCCATAGCGTTCTGCTTTTGAAAAGCCACTCTTGCGATCACATCCTTGTATAACCATGCGATCGCATGGTTGTTTCTTCTGACTCTCTGCGCTGATTTCCTCTAAACTTCGTTTCACGCTTATTTTGGTCCTCCAATGTCCCATTAGCCTATGATATACCTCCAATATGGTCCTTAGCTTGAGTCGATGTAACAAATGTCCTGGCTTACGGATCGCATCATCCCTCCTTCTTCAAAAGATTCGGCCTCGAATCTCTACGGAGCATCTAAGGGATAAAGATCCTTCACATGCTTCCAAAACCAATCACCAGGCTCAAAGATGAATCTGAAGCCTTTATTTGCTTTAATTTGATGTATTTGAAGCTCATTCATCTCATCTGGACTGCTTCTATAAGTTGGTCGTTTTGTAAGAACAGCTCCAAGTACAAAGCGAAGTTGATGTGCAATGTCTCGAATAGGTGGTAGCCTACTAGACATTCTCTTTGAAGATACGTCCTCCAATTCCTGCACTAAAGAAATAGCTAAATTGGAGAGGGATTGGTTAATGTCACTAATTACAAGGTAGGATTCCTTGTATACTAGCAAAATCAATAGTTGATTTTCCATGAGAGCCCTCTTAATCTCACTTTCTTTTGCGAAGAAACTCACTTTTGTTTTCTCTCGTGATTTCAAATTATTTTCAGCTACATTCTCATTTTTTTCTTCTATCCTCTTCTTTTCTTGTGCCTTAACTTCGCTTCTTTGTTCCATCTCTTTCTTTTCTTGTAGTATTCTTCAAATTGTGGACACCAGTCATTGTACATATTTTGTTTAACCTGCTTTTAGAAAAGGGGATTTCAAATGATATGCATTCTTGTGGTTTATTTAAAATGTGATATTTAGTGGCTATGTGGTGATGTTTTTCTTTCTTTTAATTGTATAACTATTGCTTGCCAGATGATTGGCAATTGTTTCAAAAGTTTGTAATTCAGATAGCCAATTATTTTGGTATAAAAAATATGTGGAAATTCTATAGTTTTGATCATATTTAAGATGTTCTTCATGTTACTATTGTGTTTGATTGACTTCCTTTTGTGGTTTACTCATTGCTTGTTGCATTGGGTGATAGGTAATGTTCTTTTGTTAAAGAACTGCTTGAATTTGAGTCCAGACATTGCAGAGGTTTCTCAGGAGAAATTATTTTTGCTTATTGCTGAGCGGTTAATTGGATCAAACACAAACATCAATATAACTGCTTTTTGCACTATTGTTTTCACTTATTTTTAGCATGTTTGTATCTCAAATTTAACAATTGAGAGTTGTAGTTTTCCTTGCTTATTTTCATCATATTTTTTACTGACTTAATTTAGTAACTGTCATTTTAAAGCCCGAAAAAGTGATTTAACTATGGCCCAAACCACAACTTCAGGTTTTTCTCGACTAGTTCAAAATGGAACTCCTGGTTTGAAATTTGATGTATAAAGTTCTTGCTCTCACATAGAAAGGCAATGTGAGATATTAATATTAATGTAGTGTCCAATCCGTGTTTGTGGGGTGAAGCGAAATTTAGGTAATGTATTACGCTTGTCGATTTTGGTCCTAACCAATGGTTTCTTTTGGGTCTAGAGACAATTGTGATGTGCAACGGGCTTCAAGTTCAGTGTTGATAATTGGTACCAAAGTGCCTTGCACAAAATTTTGGTCATTATCATCTTGGGAGGTTGGACACGTGACACTGATGCACATTACCAAGAGGAGGTAGGTTTGGACTGTTACTTACAAAAGAAATTGGGCTATTGTCATGTCACGGCATGTTGAGTTTTAAGCACCATTGTATTACCTCAATCCATACCAATGGGTGAAGGAAAAAGGATCAATTAAGTATTAAAAGCCCAAAGGGATCATGACCGATTCATACCATTTTAATCTTGCCCAAATTAACATCATGATGTGGGTCTGGAGGTAATTCTTATGTCTGCAGGCTTGCAGTTTGAATCATGTTGCTAGCTCAAGTTTTCCAGCGAAATAAACACACAAGAATATAATATGTTAAAATGTTTTACATTTACTCTGTATAACTTTGGGCGGGATGCCCAACAATTACTTGGAAGAAAACCGGTATAAAAACCCTACATCACTCCAATCGTATAATAGAAACCAAATGGGGGTTGGGGTGCGGCCTACTCAAGCCATGAATTAAAGAGGCACAAGAGTAAGCCCTGTCTATAAATCTGTACATGAACAAATGGTCGACAACACATATCCTAGTCCATCCGAGTTTCTGTATCCAAATAGTCTGAAGAAATATTTTATAAATCATAATAGAACTGATGAGAGGTCGAGACTATAAATGTCTCTCCCCAGTGACAAGTCCAGAAATCGATAGTTACCAACGCAATTGAGATTGATCATCTCACATCTTGTATCTCTGAGTGATATATCATACTCGGCTGTTGTTACCTAGAATGGAAGAACATGATAATGAAGAGATATCCATTAATATCATGGTGCATGAGTTATCTTAATATATAACATCATTAGCAACAATGCGCAATGTAACTGTCATCACATTTATAGGCACCTTCGTAATCATTACAAGTCTCCCAACGCAAAAATATCATGGTACATGGCCCAGCCATAAGTATGCATCGCCCAGCCATGTCATTCTTAGCCAGTGCCAAGTTACCAGGAACGTTCTGTGCATATGAGAACTAGATCCCAAACACTTTGTTTCCTCAGTGACCATGAAGTATCTCCTGGAAATGTGTCTATCCTGACCCCTCCTTTTGGGCAGATCGGTAGAATGTTCTACCAATACTCAAATTTTGACGTTATATGCAAAATCGTATAATAATATGTCTGTATTCCAAACGTGTACCATAGCTAATAGCAAATAATGTAAAGTAAGCACTTTGGTACGATCTTGCTGATTTGTTTCTGTAATGGAAGAACACAATGAAAGTTGTAGCAAACTGTATTTGTATTTTTTTTGTGTTTTCTGTGCTAATTGAATAACAGAATTGAAATTGAAATGGATACAATGAAATGTTGAACTTTCGAGAGGTTCAACTCTCTCCCCCACAATACTATCAATTTTTGCCTAGATGAAAATGAGCACCGTATTCACTTTTTATTGTTTCAGCACACAGCACTTATTTCTGGAAATTCCCAAAATACCCCCAATGCATATGACAATTGAACTTACTATTAATGGGGCTCTGTCATACTCAATGCCTGGTTTTTGCATTATAGCTATATCTTACAAAACACCAATATTTACCATGAACTTTCATTCCTTCAATACTTCAAAGCTGGTTTCTGTTTAGCACATATTATCAATGGGATTTTGGTTATTGACAATAAAACTCTCCTTTTAACCTTTATTTATCATTGGTAGCAATTCTTGCTGGTAGGTAGATTAGGCAATCTGCTGACATAGGTATCAATACTTACATGATGGGTATTGATATCCCTGTTAATCGAAAGCTTATCTACCCGAGTCCTAGAAGTCGATATGTGTTGTAGAAGATTGCTGAAAAGCATAGATTTTCCCTATTGTTACTTCATTTTTCCATAAACAAAACTTCTACTGTTCTAACTTACAAAAGATGCTTTTCTTGACCTCGAAATCCGCCAAAATTGGATGGTAACAACTTTCCTTCCCTTTTCCCTTTCAAATCCCTTTTCTACTTTTTTTTTTTTTTCGCTTCCTCTCACCAAGTGCTTGAAGTAGCGGAGCTTTACAAAGTTCTTTAGCAAGTGGAGTGTAGAAATGTATGAAATGTTGTGCATCAAGGGTGCTATTTGCGGTAGAAGTCCAAGCCCAAGCCCAAGCCCTTTCTTCCTAGCCAAGAAAATTCCTCATTGGTCTCTACTTCCTCCTATCTTTGCTTGCGATTTGGCTCTCTCGTTTGCAACCATTATGCCCCTTGTAAGACTCCTTAAGCAGCTATTAAGCTGCCTTAAATTTGAATTTTATTAGTCTTTATTTTATCATTTTGGTTTTCATTTTTCAGTTTGATATTAGATTTAATTTCAGAAGTAAAATTTTCTACATAATCAAATTGTAATTGTTCTTTAAAGTGGAGGTAACAAGATTTCATTAAAAGGGGGTGAGTAGTTGAGAGACACAAATCTTAGAAATCTTATTATAGCATTCTATTTGTTTCTCTTTGTTGAATGTCTATCTTGATGAACGTCAACCTTATCGACAAATAATCTGTTGTTATTGGTCCTATCTTTTCCAATGTGTTCTTATTTTCATTCCCAATAAGGTAATACGTAGGGTTGCTACAGAGCAATCACCACTATAACTGATTCTAGATATAGGGATAGTTCTTTTTTTGGCTAAAATTGAGTGATGTTTGCATCTTTTTCACATATCTTGAGTAATATCTGTTGTTTAGTATTTTTGTGATATTTGTTTTCTTCATTGATGTGAACTTCTGATCTTCTTCGACCTTTTCTCGTAAATCTTAGCCTGGAAATGGGTGTGTTTGAATTATCCCTTTAATTTCTATAATTGCTCAATCATATATTTTTATTTTTATTTTTTATTTTTAGGTTAAACAAATATTAAATGCCATGAGAAGTTCAAGAGGCACATAAAAAAAGTACATAAATCTGGGAAGGTTGGATTCTCCAACGACTGCCCATATGATATAGCCGTGCCTACAAAGGTACAAGGTATGGACATGTCAATTTTATTTAGCTAGTTTGATAACTCAAGGTTTGAACTTTAATAGGTTAGTTAAATGTTGGAATACGATATATTTCGAGTCATTCTTTTTTCAATTGCAATGACTGAAGAACCATGCTGATATGTAACAAATGTAAAAACAATTTGTTGATTTGTGGGAAGGTTTGTCCCCCAAATTTTTTAATTCTGCAATTTGGACATTCCCTAGAGAGATAGATACATTTTACACATCCTCTTGGCCTTTTGAAAAAAGGTCGGTAGGACATTATTGGAAATGTATTTGATAAATCTGCACCTGCTTATGAAATTTTCATATTCTGACCACCATTTTTGTCACATTTAGAGGTGGCAAGTTGGCCAGCCGGCCCGGACCAGCAAATTGTTGGGCCAGCCCAACACAGTTTTGGTTCACCTGGTCACTCGACTACCACAAACATGTTCGGAGATATATTTTTCAAGCTCCAATGATTAGATCATGTCTAGTCTATCCTAAACCACTTAATCTAATTGTTAGTGTTTTACTTTTTTTACTAAAAGCAAAAGACTACACTCTCGTAATATATAAAATCACATAAGTCAATATATTTGTAATATTTACCCAGACCAACCGTATATATATTTCATCTTTATCTGAGATCCGATAATTAGGTACGAGCATAAATGACTATTTTGTCCCTCTAATTATTTTTAGTAACTTAAGTTACATTTTCTTCAACGATCCTATTAACCAATTCACATACGTCGAAGTTTAGCCGTCGCTAAATAGCTAGCTCAGATTTATAACCGTTTAATAGAAAATACTTAAGTAGTAGGCAATCCTACTCTTGGTTGTCGTTCATTAATATACCTATCATCTAGAAAAATTGTATTTGTGCTAATAAAGCCTTCCTTCTAGAAAACTATAAAAATAGTATCCATTGCTACCTTTAGGGTGTCCTACAAACAGACATAATTTTGACTTAAACTCCAACTTTTTGGTCTTTCCTTTTAGTACATGAGTTTGACATCCCCAAACTCAGATGTGAAGCAAGTTAAACTTGCGTCCATTTCTCTATTCTAGGAGAATCTTGGGAACAGATTTAAAGAGAACTAGGCTCACAATGTGATGCGAGCCAAGGACCAGCGAACCATGGACCGACTAGCCAGGACTCAACACATAGTCCGATAGGAACATTAACGAGGTCAAGAGCTAAGAAAATCAATGAAGACATGCAAGGTCTTGTTCAAGCTATGTGGGCTGAAATCGAAACCAAGAATCCGATGCCAACTTTGGTACACTTGATTCAAGCTAAGGACTATATTAGAAGTATATCAGAGTCTAATGGCAGATTGGGGGACCAAAAGGAGCGTGACACAAAGTTGGAGGGCCAAAATGCAGATGGGACAGAATTTTGCGCAGAGGGTCTGGGTAAATAACTATGCGATCGCATGGTTATATAGTGCTGCGATCGCACGGGTGCCAATTTAGAAGCAGAATGTGTTGGAGCCAAACCATGCGATCGCATGGAAAATGCCTATGCGATCGCAAGGCATGTTTTCGGAGAAATCCGGATTTTAGCAAGTTTTAGTTTCCTATTTCATTTAGAACTCTTAATTTTAATTAGTTTTAAATTAATTCCGAATTAGATTAGGTTTCTTTCAATGTTTACTATATAAACAACTTTTCATTGTAAACATAAACGATTACGTTTTGAGATTAATTCAAGTGAGGATTCACTTTCTTCCTAGTTCTTAATCGAACTAACCTAAACTTATCAAAGAATTCGCATCTCTTTGTGGCGTTCATAACTCTGGTTCATTGTTTCAAAAATTCATCGGGTCAAGTTTTTGCTGGATTTTAGCTTTCTTGGGGTTTAGATCAAACCTTTGTGGGTCTGGAATTTAATTTCTTTGTGGGTTCGCATCAGTTGGTATCAAAGCTTTGGCTCTAAAATCAGGTTCTATCGTTTAATTTCTTGTTTTTATTAGATTCATCTTGAATCATATCAAAAAAAACAAACAAACAAACAAACAAACACAAAATATATACATATCTCTTTCATCCTCTTCAAGAATTGTTCGTGCCTGATCCATACATGCACCAAAATTAATTATTTCCAGTTCTTGCTTGGTGATTCCTTTTTCTTCGTTTTTGTGTTGGATTGAAAAAAAAAGCGAAAATTCAAAAAAAATTCTAGAAACGAGCTTTTGAGATTCTTATCATCCAATGCTTAATTCTTATTCTTGTTTGCCTTTCATCCTTATTCTTTTCGTTGTCTATCTTGTTCTTGTTCTTGTTCGTGTTTTGAATGCCGCGGGAGTTGAAATTCTTGATTGAGTTTAGATAGTTCTTTAGAAAACTTGGTAAGAAATACAAGAGTGGAAAAAGGCAAGAGTGGTGAGATTATTATCGGGAAAAAGTCATATAGAGCGAAACACGAGTGGAAACACGTGAGGCAGATAAAATTTTTCTTTTCCTTTTTATTTCTTTCTTAATTTTTCAGTTTTAAACAATGTCTAATCATGGAGAAACTACCCCTGGGAGTGAAAACAACCAGTTCTTCTTGTTAAGGGCCATGCAACAACAATTTGATCGTATGAACGTGGTGTTTGACGAGATGAGGGAGACTAATAATGCTTTAAAGGTTACAGTGGAACAACATAGTGCTATGTTTACAACCTTATTAGGCGAACAACAACCTGGGGTTACTCATGATAGGAGACAGGGTAGGCAGTATCATAGCCCTATGGCAGATTTTGGGGATGAGATGGTAGCAGAGAGTGAGGATGGTGAAGCCTATAACTATGGGGCTGAGATGGGTAGAATGAGGCGTGGGGAGGCAGCGTGAGAGGCCACCCTAAGCGGTTGATTATAGAGGCCAGGGTGGGGTAGATAGAAACCTTGGAAATATTAAATTGAAAATACCTTCATTCCAAGGCAAGAATAATCCTGACGCCTATTTAGAGTGGGAAATGCGGATGGAATTAATCTTTGATTGTCATAACTATTCAGAAGAAAAGAAAGTCAAATTAGCAGTAATTGAGTTCACTGAGTATGCTATTATGTGGTGAGATCAATTAGTGACCAATAGAAGGAGAAATCATGAAAGGCCTGTAGAGACTTGGGATGATTTAAAGGCTCTTATGAGGAGGAGATTTATACCTAGTCATTACCATAGGGACCTATATCAAAAATTGCAGAGCTTTACTCAAGGTTCAAGTAGTGTAGAGGATTACCATAAGGAGATGGAGATGGCCATGATTAGGCTAATATCGAGGAGGATATGGAGGCTACCTTAGCTAGGTTTTTGAATGGGTTAAATAAAGATATAGTCAACATAGTTGAGTTACAACACTATGTGGAGTTGGAGGACATGGTGCACATGGCTATGAAGGTAGAAAGGCAGTTGAAGCGAAAGGGGCAGCACGGTATTCCTCGGGATCTAACCCTCTCTGAAAGCCACGGTGGGATAGTACTGACAGGGGTGAGATGACTGTTTCAAAGGGGAAGACCGAACTACCTAAGGAAAACAATGTAGTACCTACCAATAACAAACCCAAGGCAGACTTTCAACCTTCTAGGAATAGGAATATTAAATGTTTTAAATGTTTGGGTGTTGGGCACATTGCATCACAATGCCCAAACCGGAGGGTAATGATTTTGCGTGACAATGGGGAGGTGGTATCTGAAGTTGAGAGTGATAGTGATGAAATGCCTGAATTGGAGGATATTGGTGTAGAATACCCCATTGAAGGTGTAGCTCTAGTTGCACGGCGTGCTCTTAATACACACATTTAGGTAGATGATATGGAGCAACAGAGAGAGAACATATTTCATACTATGTGCTATGTTAAAAACAAAGTGTGTAGTCTGATAATAGATGGGGAAGGTTGTACCAATGTAGTTAGTACCACGCTTGTTGAGAAACTAGGTTTGTCTATGACAAAACACTCTAGGCCTTATAAGTTACAGTGGCTGAATGAATGTGGGGAGGTCAAGGTTAACAAACAAGTTTTAGTGAGCTTTAGTATTGGGAAGTATACTGATGAGGTGATGTGTGATGTGGTCCCTATGCATGCTGGCCATCTTTTGTTGGGTAGACCTTGGTAGTATGATAGGAAAGTAATACATGATGGGTTTTAGAATAGGTACAGCTTTGTCAAAGATGGGAGATCGATTACTCTTGTCCCATTATCACCAAAGTAGGTTTATGAGGACCAATTGAAATTAAAGAGCAATGTAGATCAAAAGAAAAAGAGTGAGTTAGAGGCACAACAACAGACGAGGAGGGAAGAAAAAAATGAGGGCAAGGCTGATAATAATTTAAAATCACGAGAGAAAACAAAGGTGAGTTTCTATGCAAAAGAAAGAGAGATCAAAAGGGCCCTTTTTGGAAATCAGCCATTGATTTTGCTAGTATACAAGGAGTCCAACCTTGTACTTAGCGACATTAACCACTCCCTCCCCATTTTAGCTATTTCTTTGTCGCAGGAGTTTGAGGACGTATTTCCTGAAGAGATGCCTAGTACCTTACCACCCATTTGAGGCATCTAACATCAAATTGACTTTGTACCTGGCGCTGTAATTCCAAATCGCCCAACGTACAGAAGTAATCCAGAAGAAACCAAGGAGCTTCAAAGGCAAGTTGAGGAGTTGATGGGCAAAGGGTATGTGAGAGAAAGCATGAGTCCGTGTGCAGTGCCAGTGCTACTTGTGCCCAAAAAGGATGGGACCTGGAGAATGTGTATTGATTGCAAGGCAGTCAATAACATAACGGTAAAGTATCGTCATCCCATACCTAGATTAGATGATATGCTTGATGAGTTGCATGGATCTTGTATCTTTAGTAAAATTGATCTTAAGAGTGGATACCACCAAATCAGAATGAAATAAGGGGATGAATGGAAGACTGCTTTTAAGACTAAATATGGTTTATATGAATGGTTAGTAATGCCTTTTGGTTTAACTAATGCCCCTAGCACTTTTATGAGATTGATGAACCATGTTTTACGTGCTTTCATAGGCAAATTTGTGGTAGTCTACTTTGATGATATTTTAGTATATAGTAAGAACTTGGATGAGCACATTGAACAATTGCGTTGTGTGCTTAATGCTTTAAGGCATGAAAAACTGTATGCTAATCTTAAAAAGTGTACCTTTTGCATGAAACAAGTTGTTTTCCTTGGCTATGTTGTTAGTACAAATGGTATTGAGGTCGATGAGGAAAAGATTAGGGCCATTAAGGAATGGCCAACACCGAAAAGTGTCACTGAGGTGAGGAGCTTTCATGGTTTGGCTAGCTTTTACAGGCGTTTTGTTAAAGATTTTAGTACGCTAGCTACACAACTTACTGAAATTATAAAGAAAAATGTTGGGTTTAATTGGGGCATTGATCAAGAAAATGCATTTAATATTATTAAAGATAAATTGTGTTCTGCACCTGTTTTAGTACTACCTAACTTTAACAAAACTTTTAAGATTGAATGTGATGCCTCAGGTATAGGTATTGAAACTGTGTTAATGCAGGAGAAACAGCCAATTGCCTATTTTAGTGAAAAACTGGGTGGGACTGCCTTGAATTACCCAATATATGAAAAAGAATTGTACGCTTTGGTGAGAGCCTTGGAGACTTGGCAACATTACCTATGGCCGAAGGAGTTTGTTATCCATACCGATCATGAGTCCTTGAAGCACCTGAAAGGGCAAGGTAAGCTGAATAGGTGGCATGCCAAGTGGGTAGAATTCATCGACACTTTTCCTTATGTCATTCACTACAAACAAGGTAAGAAAAATATTGTGGCTGATGCGTTGTCTAGAAGGTACACCCTCATTGCTACTTTAAATACCCGATTATTAGGTTTTGAGTATGTTAAGGAATTATATGATAATGATAATGATTTTGCTGGTATGTATGGGGCATGTGAGAACAATACTTTTGGACAATATTATAGACTAGATGGCTTCTTGTTTAAAGCAAATAAATTATGTGTGCCTTTTAGTTCTTTACGTGAGTTGCTTGTGCGTGAGGCACATGGGGGAGGCTTAATGGGACATTTTGGGGTGAGGAAAACTTTGGATGTATTACATGAACATTTCTTCTGGTCTAAAATGAGACGTGATGTAGAAAGATTGTGTGCAAAATGTATCACATGTAAACAGGCCAAATCTAGAGTCTTACCTCATGGTTTGTATACCCCTTTACCCGTACCTAACGAGCCTTGGATTGATATCTCTATGGACTTTGTTTTAGGCTTGCCTAGGTCAAAACAAAATAAGGATTCAATTTTCGTGGTTGTTGATAAGTTCTCTAAAATGGCGCATTTTATATCTTGCTATAAAACAGATGATGCTACTAACATTGCTGAATTATTCTTTCGAGAAATTGTCCACCTCCATGGTGTTCCAAAGAGTATTGTTTCTGATCGAGATGTTAAATTTCTTAGCTACTTCTGGAAAGTCTTGTGGGGTAAGTTGGGTACTAAGTTGTTGTTTTCAACTACTTGTCACCCTCAAACGGATGGCCAAACTGAGGTAGTAAACAGAACTCTATCTACCTTATTACGTACTATAATCCAAAAGAATCTAAAGAATTGGGAGGACTGTCTGCCTTTTATTGAATTTGCATATAATAGAAGTGTACATTCTACTACGAATATGTCTCCATTCGAAATTGTGTATGGTTTTAATCCATTAACGCCTTTAGATTTGATTCCTCTACGTGTTGATGAAAGGACTAGCTTGGATGGACACATGAAGGGCGAAAGGCTAAAACAGCTCCATGAGAGTGTGCGACAACAAATTGAAAAGAAGAATAAACAAGATGCCACCAAAGCCAACAAAGGTCGTGAGACGAGTTATCTTGGAACACGAGGCTGGTGCAGGTGCATATGAGGAAAAACGGTTTCTGCCCTGCCTTGATCTAAACTACACCCTAGGGGATGGGCCTTTTCAAGTCCTTGAACGAATAAATGATAATGCTTATAAAATTGATCTTCTAGGTGAGTTTAATGTTTCGGCTACTTTCAATATTTCTGATCTTTCTCCCTTTGATGCAGGTGATGATTCGAGGTCGAATCCTTTTTGGGAAGGAGGGGATGATGCGAGCCAGGACCAGCAAACCATGGACCGACTAGCCAGGACTCAAGCCAGGGACCAGCAAACCATGGACCGACTAGCCAGGACTCAACACATAGTCCGATAAGAACATTAACGAGGTCAAGAGCTAAGAAGATCAATGAAGACATGCAAGGTCTTGTTCAAGCTACGTGGGCTGAAACCGATACCAAGAATCCGATGCCAACTTTGGTACACTTGATTCAAGCTAAGGACTATATTGGAAGTATATCAGAGTCTAATGGCAGATCGGGGGACCAAAAGGAGCGTGAGACAAAGTTGGAGGGCTAAAATACAGATGGGACAGAATTCCGTGCAGAGGGTCTGGGTAAATAACTATGCGATCGCATGGTTATATAGTGCTGCGATCGCACGGGTGCCAATTTAGAAGCAGAATGTGTTGGAGCCAAACCATGCGATCGCATGGAAAATGCCTATGCGATCGCAAGGCATGTTTTCAGAGAAATCCGGATTTTGGCAAGTTTTAGTTTCCTATTTCATTTAGAACTCTTAATTTTAATTAGTTTTAAATTAATTCTGAATTAGATTAGATTTCTTTCAATGTTTACTATATAAAAAACTTTTCATTGTAAACATAAACGATTACGTTTTGAGATTAATTCAAGTGGGGATTCACTTTCTTCCTAGTTCTTAAACGAACTAACCTAAACTTATCAAAGAATTCGCATCTCTTTGTGGCGTTCATAACTCTGGTTCGTTGTTTCAAGAATTCATCGGGTCAAGTTTTTGCGGCTAGATTTTAGCTTTCTTGGGGTTCAGATCAAACCTTTGTGGGTCCGGGATTTAATTTCTTCGCGGGTTCGCATCACAATGTATGTAGCTATTTCCAGTACATATCTCCAAAATGAGATAACAAAAGATGAGAAACTTATTATTGACCTAACTATATCTAACAATGTCCTATTTATTCTCTTGAAACACCATTTTGTTGGGGTGCACGCACTTAATTGAGAAACTATATCATTTTTTTGTTAACTAGTACCCGAATTCTTTTGAGAGTCTTCTTACTCAAATGTTTCTCGACCTCAGCCCAATACATTTTGAATTTTTCAAAAGTCTCTGACTTTCGAGTCATTACGTAAATGTATCCAAATCTATAGTAATCATATGTAAGGGTGATAAAATACTCATAGTCTCCTCTCGCATGTGTACTCATGGGTCTATATACATCACAATGAATTAGTTCCAATACTTATTTGTCTCTATGTCCATTTGCTAAAATAGACATTTTGGTCACCTTGCCTTAGTATCACTGAGTGGCAATGGTTCGAACACAATTGAGTTGAAGAACCATCCTTGCCAGTTTTTATATCTTGTTAATGTTAATATGTCCAAGTCTAAGATGCCATAGATACGTATTACTGTTATGGTGTGTATTTTGTTTCTTATTGTTTGCAAAAGTATTGTAAATTTTATTTGTGAAATAATATAAAATATAAAGACCATTCATCAAATATACTTTATTCATCAAAGTGTAAAAGTGTATTATCTTGTGAAATTAAGAGAATAACCTTGTCGTATTAAACAAGAAATAGAAATCAATTTTTGCATCGTCTACAGGACATAACAGTACTTAAGAATTATATGCATACCACGACTAAAATAAAAATAAACAACTCATACAGCTCCCGTCGAAACTATTGCTCACGTGCCGTTTGTGATAGTGAACTGGCCTTCACTGAGTTTTTTGCTCTCCTGAAGCGCCTGTATAGACACGCAAACATGATTAGTGGCTCCATAATCTATAACCTTAGAATATGTAGAATCAACCACCAATAAGACTTAGTAACGAAAAACTCATTAGTACCCTGCTTGTTTTTAGTTAGTGCGTCAGTTAAGTCTTTCTTACATTGTCATTTCTGATCGCAGTTGAAACACTTGCCTTTTGGCTTTCCATCTACTTTGGTCTTTTTGTTGCTCTCTTGCTACTTACTAGCTCTCTCTTTTTTTTTTTTTCTTTTTCTTTCCACCTATGTTTTTTGGATTGGAACTAGAGAGGCTACCAATCGCTACATGATCATTGTCATTCTTAGCTTTAAGACCACACTCTACATTTTACAACTCATTCACCAAACTCAATCAATAGGATATTCATCTTACGTAAGTGATAGTCCACAATAACTGTGAAAACATAATTGATAGAGAGTTCAATACCAAATCAGTTTGAGTACCCGAGTTAATAATTGCACCCAGATTCTCTACCACATCGAAGTGTGCAATCATAGTTAACATATGATCCTTTCTGGGCGTCCCGAGTTTCATGCAGATGAATGTAAGGTACGAATGACTTCAAAATGAGCCCTCCTACTTTGATGTCGGAACATGTCCTTGAGGCTCTGCATTATGTCATAAGAGCTTTTAGACTTTCATACTTCCGTTGTAACACATTTGACATAGATGCCAAAATATAATAGCGAGCCATCTTGTTTGCAACCACCTACTTATAATATGCGGCCCTCTTGACCTTACTTGTAGTCTTAATACGTTAATCAGACCAATTCTCCTCAAGCACGATGTCAATTTTCTCAGCAATGAGCATAATAATTAGGTTACTTTTCCAATCCACATAATTTTTTCTAGTAAGTTGGTTTTGTTTCAAGATAATATAAAATGGACGGGGAGACAATAACAAAATATTGCATATTTAAATTGAGCAGCGAATGACAATTTACCATATGATGCATGAATGCATATGTAGATCTATAAAACTACGTTAATGCAACGACTATTTGATCCTTCTAATCCAACATGCCCCTCTATAGGAGGTTTGTAGATGATTGTTTTATTTAGTCACCAACATCATAAACTAGAGCCTCTATAAAAGGTTTGTAAATGATCTCAATTTGAGTGTCTAGATCTTGAAAATAATTGTAATCTATACTCTCAAATTATATTCTATCTAGACAATCTTACCAAAAAATAATTCAATCAAGTTGCTTTAATTGTTCAGCTCTCCTATATGGAGTCTATTGTGTTACATGCACATGGTTAACGCATTCCGTTTCTTATGGATTGACAATAAGGAGAGCACAAGTTTTTATTTCAATTAACACCCTATCCTACTCAAAATTTTAAAAAATAATTGATTTTAATAATTATCAAATGTTCACATTAATCAAATTAAGATACATTTTAATTATTATTATGGACTTCTTTTCCTTAAAAAATAATTAAATTAAATTAAAGGGGAAAAAAGCGATGTTCGATGAAATGCATTTCATTCTTAGTTAAACGAGCGATGTCAAAAATAAATCTATATGCCATTATTCATAGAACAATAATATTTTAAACAATAAATTTAGAGCATCCAGTGATAAATTAACAATTATTTATGGCCCAAACAAAACAGACTACAAAATTAAATTAGGAGATAATTTTATCATACCACAAAATATAAAATAATATAGAAAATACTATCTAACTTTTTTTATTCTAAAAATACTATTTTTATTTTTTTAACACTTATTGTTACATTTGTTATGTTTGTTACATTTCTTATAAAAAAATTTATGTTACATTTGTTTTTTTAGAATTTAAAATGTTGATAAGTAATTATAATAAATGTAACACATTTTTTTAACAATTGTAACAAAAACATAAAAATAGTATAATAGTATTTTTAAAATTATTATATTTTTTATAGTTATTTGTGAAACTATCCCATAAATTAAAGGGGATAATTTCACTATACACCACAAAATATAAAATAATTTAGAAAATACTATCTAGTTTTTCCGCACCTCAAGTCATTACCATGTAAGAGTCATGGCCCGCCTCATTTGAATAGTAGATGAGGATAAGTAATTGTTCACTTTTTCCATAAATAGCACGTGCTTGACCCTCCAAAGAATTTGTATAGTACTTCACTTCAAATGACAAAATGAAACTAAGTAAAAATGCTTTTCTTAGTCATTGGGTTCCTATAGAGTACATACAAGTTGACTTTACCACACTAGACTAAATAATAATATGAGCAGATTTATAAGAGTTGTAAATTTGAAACATCGAATCATGTTACTTATAATTGAATATTAGCTTGCCTCTCTTGCTTTCTTTATTAAGTCAAGGGATTTCATCTATTTAGTGATATGAGCTAAGTAAAATGAACAAAATTCATCGTTCTGCATTGTTGGAAAATATTGCACATTCATAACTAAATAATAGAGTCGCTTCAAAACGTTATTCATTCATGTTGTATAAATTGTTGGGTTGTATGCCCAAATAATATAATTTTGTTGTGATGAAATGACAATTTTATATTGAATAAAACTTTGGTTTGTATTCATTTATTATTATTGCATTTGTTTAATATTGAGCATGTAAATAAAGTGCTAATGATCACTTGTGATAATATAAGTTAGATGCTTGCGTTGAGAAGCATAGTGTGACACAACTTATATTGTGATCATCAATAAAATTGTTCACAATTAATGTACAAGAGTTGGCGCCTTGTCTTGGGAAGGTTGTAGTATTGATTATTTAATCATTCGGGTTTGCGATTTGTCCTTATCGCATAAATGGATTAATAGTGACACTAGTACACTTGGAGTGTATTGAACGGACCATGTGTCGAATTTAATTATATAGCATGACCGTGTGAATAATTAAATTTCACTTGATCACCGGGTATTTCATCTAAATCCCTTGCAGGATTGTGTATATCTTTTCGTTAGTTTAGTGGTTCTTTGATTCACATGTGGGTGAGATCAATTTAGTTGATCAAATATCTCGGTGAGTTGGGAGCTTGAGAATGAGCGAATTAGAGAACACAATTTGTGTTGAGAACCCGAAAAATGGGTCGAGTGACAACTTAAGTATTTTTGTTGAATGGTTATAAATTCGAGCTCGGTGTTTAGCGAAGGCTAAATTTTGACAACTATGAATTAGTTCACAGGATGTTGAAGAAAATGTAACTTAAAGTTAGTGAGAATAATTAGAAGGGCAAAGCGGTTATTTATGCTCATTCATAATTATCGAATCTCGGACAAGGATGAAATATATATATATATATATATATATATATATATATATATATATATATATATATATATATATATATATATATATATAGAGGCAAAAAAAAGTATTATGAAACCGTGTAATCTTATATATTTCGAAAGTGCAGTCTCTTACCTTTAGTGGAAAAAGCAAAGACTAATAATTAGATCGATGGGTATGGGAATTCGACTAGATATAATCTAATTATTGGAGCTTGGAAAATATATGTCCGAACGTGTGTGTGGTAGCTCTATAAAGTCTTGGGCTTAATCATAGTAACTATGAAAGTTTTGGACTTGATTGTAATTGTGATATAAGTTCAGGGATTACATGTGTAATTAAATCAATCCTAAACTAATTGGATTTGGATGCAATCAGATTCTTGTCGTTGTTTGCAATCATAATGCTTTTCGTATTTATATCACATTGCTTGTGACATAAATTGATTCGATCAATTAAGAAAAGAGAAGAAAGTAAAATTCTTAAGTCTTGTTTAACTTGAATTTTATCTTCTTGGTTTTCTGACTAGTCCATAAATTAGTTCTTCATTCAATTAAAATGTGCCTACATACTATTGCTACATACTATTGTAATCTATACTTAGGAGAATACCAAATAAGACTTGAACGTTGGGAGCAACAAGTTCGTGAATCAGATCAAGATCTAATATCGTTTATCGATTCAGGTGTAATACTAAATCATTAGTATTTAATTATAATAAACACATGAACGCATAGCAAAGATCCTGATTTTATTGAATTAAAGAATTTTTTTATTTTCTGGCTAATTTTCGTGCCAGTTTCCAACATAAATTAGTTCATACATAATATTCTGTTTAATATTAATTATGTGCCAATAGCTTGCAAACAAAAATTTAATCGACAGATTACCAACTTACAAATGTTAAATAATACAAAAATGAATTTTGATTGAGGTAAGAGGTTGACCTTCCCCCAAAAGGCTAAATTGCCCACAATTGGTGCTTCATTGGTGTCTCCCAATAGAGTTTGACATTTTTTTCTCAAGATGAAATTTCCCGATAGATCACCACAAGTTTGCATAACACATAAGATCCCTTGTCGACAAACTGAATCGATGTATTGCACAACACATAAAATCCCTTCCAAAAATATCCAACAATGACGAGTAAAGTCAAACATTTTCAATTCTAACACGTATTGGGGATCATTGTGACTCGAATTCGTTGATTGTTGTTATTGGCGGTGCTAGCTCTATTACTTGTCTCATTCGGTGCTCGGGAACTAAATAATGTTTCATTTTGTCTTTTGTGCTAGAGTGTTTGCTCTGTTACAAAATTGTGAACTCTTTAGATTGAGGTAGCAAGAATGGAATGATTCAGCATTATGAATATATTTCAGTTGGCCGAGTTGGAAGCATTGGACCCTAGTTGTAGCCATTTATATTCTTCAACACGTGTGAAGTTTTGAATTAATTTCTCTGATTCCTTTAGTAACTTAAAATTTTATCGATAACACATCAACGTTTGTTTCTTCATGCTATGAGGTTCTATCCTAGTTCCTTCCTGAAAATTATAGAAGCTTAAACCAACAAAGTGAGTTGTAGCCACTACCTAGTATTGCGATTGATAAGTGCGTTTTGTGCACTTATTCGGGTCCTTAAACTAAGCTTTTAATTCGTTATTTTAGTAATTTTCTACTTAATTCGGTGCATTATTCTTTACATTTCAGTTTTGGACCCGTCTGTGAGAATTTGGAGAAGAATGGATGAAAAGAGGTATAAATTGAAAGTTGAAGGACCAAATTGTACATCATTGAAAGATGAAGGATCAAATTGCACATCATTGAAAGATGAAGGATCAAATTGCACATCATTGAAAGATGAAGGATCAAATTGCACATCATTGAAAGATGAAGGACCAAATTGCACATCATTGAAAGATGAAGGACCAAATTACAAATTATGAAAAGTTAAAGGATCAAATTGGATTAGAAAAATGTTGGAGGACCAAAACAAGTAGCGATTGGAAAATATAAGTCGGGCGATCGCCCACATTATAGGTGGGCGAGCGAATGAATGGTTAATCAAAAGCGAGAGCAAAGACCAATGAACTCGGGCGATCGCGGAAATACACTAGGCGATCGCCTGATGTAAAATTTTGTCTCATGAGATTTTTTTTCCTTTTTGAATTCTAATCTAGTTAGGTAACTTTTGGCCCACGATTTTTAGGTCTTTTGGCATCTTTTTGGGGCACATTTAGAGTAGTATATATATGAGTTATTAACTCATAATAGGTTGTTGAGTTTTTGGGAAAAAAAAACATAGACGAAAGCATTAAACGGAGATCAAGACGGCTTCTTTGAAGAATTGAACGAAGATCAACAACGAGCAATTATTCTTTCATGTCTTCTTCTTTTCCGGGTGATGAATTCCATGTGTTCTTCCTCTTCTTATTTTCTTATTATTAGTATGCTATGCTAGTTTAATTAGCGCTAGAATTACGATGAAACTTGTCGTTTAAATCCTTTTATCTTGAAACTCGGTTTTTGACACTTTACTTCAATATAGTTTTGAATAATTAATTTTGTTTTGTTTGCATCTACAATTATATACGTAGTGATTGTATGATTGTTGTGGTATGTTTTACTATCGAAAGGTCGAAAGCATGCTAGACGCTATTTTAATTATCTTAAAATCCGATAGGGGATAGAAATATACCGCTATGCTTTAGGTGATCTTTAATTATCCATGGAAATTTAATGCTTTCATTTGTATTCGCATTCGTCATAGAAATATAGTCGAATCATGCATATGAAAATGTTTAACTTTATTCGAGAGAAACTGTTGAACAATCTAGGGATATTGATCTTCATAACTGAATTAATTTGTCAAGACCAAGAATCAAGATAGAAGATATAACAACTACAAGTGGATTCGGAATTCTAGTGCTTTTCCTTTTTAAAAGTTAAATTCATCTCTAGTTAATCTCAACCTTTCATTTATTTGAGAAATAGTCGTTTAATTGTTTTTATTTCATTCTTTCAATTAGTTATAAAACACAAAATCTTTCAAAGTTCTTTAGATTCGGTTAAGGTTAGCGTGATTAAATAGAATTATCTAAATCCTCGTGGGATCGATACTTGGACTCAAAATCCATTTTACTACTTGAGCGATCCGTGCACTTGCGAAAATTTTTAAAGACATAAAATCGCTATCGCCGATCTCTCCAAGGTAGTCCAAACCTAAAAGGATGCCGGGTATATATACTCATTCTACACTACTACGAGATTGCCGACAAACTAAATCAATTATTGCATCATACATAAGATCCCTTCTAAAAACGAGAAGCTCAGTCCCAAAAAACAAAAAATTCCTAAATAGAAAACACACAATAAATATTAGTATCCTTTCTACCTAAATGCATCAAACCATGACGAGCAGAGTCAAATGTTTTCCGTTTGAACATGTGTTAGGGATGATTGTGACTTCAAATTCTTTGATTGTTGTTATTGGCAATAATAGCCTTTTTAGTTGTCTCATTTGGTGCTCGGGAACTGAAAATGCATTAGTTTTTCTTTGTGTTACAAGTTTTTGCTCGATTACATGACATTGTGAGCCTTCATATTGAGGCCGCAAAATGGTATGATGGAGCATTCGGAATTTATTTTCTGCTAGGTGCTTGAATGGGAAGTATTGGACCTTAGTTGTTGCCGTTGAATCTATTTACCTAGAACCAGTTCCAATAGTTTCTTTGTGTATTATAAGATAAGCAACCTTTGGCCGTGTGCACTAAGCTTCTAGTTTTCGAAAGAAATCATATATCTCATGTCACATATCAGTAAAGTTAGTCTTGTGCACGCCTGAAATAAGTATGAATACACTAAGGCTTTTCTGGCTTTTCTTTGCTCAAGGTCTATCAGTCAGTGGTAGCGACTTAACGGTAATATCCTATGTTTTGCAGACGTCTACAATATGAGAAATGAACTTTGAAAACACTACGGAGCATGAACAAACACAAGAAATGTCTTATATGGTCCTCATGGATGGAAAATTTTAAGTAACAAGAGGAATTGAAATAATGTATTCAAAATCGCTCATAAGCGCACAAGAATATATTATGAAAACAAAAAACTGGAGCATCTAAATGTAATTAAAAACTAGCATTACTAATTATAACAATTTGACAAACACCAATATTTATTATCAACATTTAATGTTAATTTGCCTCCTGTCACAAATCAATTTTAATGATTATTTTTCTATTTATTTATTAACAAACGATGTAAATAATATTTTTAGTGATTTAAAATATCTTGGTCTTTTAAAATATTTAATAAAATTTATATTTCAAAAATGTTACATAATTAATTTGGAAAAACACATTGAAATATTTCCTACTATCAAATGGTACAGACTAAGATATTATATAATAAAATATAGATTGAAAGTCGTTGATAGAAAATAACTTTTTCGTGTAAACACAAATTAATAAAATATCATTATTTATAAAACATTTATTGTTATATGATATTTAGAAAACAACAATTTTTACATTTTCTTGAGTCCCAAGATCAACGGTCGTCACCTAAAGTACCATTGATCATCCATACCATGATTAAAAAGTTTATGCATTAGGGTTTAAGGTCCGATGCTTGTATCATTTGTAAGTCTTAATTCTCACTTATAATTTCAATTAAATTGCAACAATTTTCAAGCAAAAGCTCTTGGTGGAAAATAAGAGAGCTAAGAAGTAATAAAGAGATTTGTAAACAGGAGTTTCTCCCGACATGATCAGATATTTGCCTATTTGGCCATGTCATCTTTCAAACAGATTTTTTTCATTTATTTTGCTCTTTTAGAAAATTAAAAAACTATTTGGCTTCTATCCATGACCTTGACCGGCCGTCCTTTGCGGACCGATAAGTGGCATGCAACAAATCACCCGAAAGACTTGATGCAAAGTATGACAAGCACGAGAATGACCGATGCAATTTGGTCTTAATTTTTTCGATCTCTCCAAATGATCAAATCACAACACGACTTGAGGAGTCTAAGTCATGCACAACCTGTTCTCCAGACTAGTCAGATTAACAACATGGTCCCAAGCAAGTCTTGGGCCTACCCCTGCACCTCAAGTCATTGCCTCATTTGACGAGTAGATGAGGATAAGTAATTCATTCACTTTTCCCACATATAGCACGCACTTGATCCTCCAACCGTAAAAATATTTTCTTTTCTTAGTCATTGGGTTCCTATAGAGTACATACAATTTCACTTTACCTCAAATCCAATAAATAATAATGTGAGAAGATTTATAAGAGTTGAAAATGATGCAACATCCAATCATGCAACTTCTAATCGAATCTTAGTCCGCCTCTCTTGGGTTTTTTATTTGGGTAAATTCAGGGCCGGTCACTGTTTGGGCACTTATGGGCTCTAAAATCATATGCTCAAAACTTAATTCAATTAAAGTCATATTTTAGAGCTAAAAGACCAACATACCCTTAATTGTAAAAACGCGGATTTTGAGTGGTGATCTTGTTTTCGGTGATATCTGCTTTTGTTGTGATCTTCGTTAAACCTATGATTTTGTACTACTAATGAAACATTTTAAGAACAATAGTATTCTCTTGTTTATTCTTTACCGATTAATTCTTCTACCTACCAATAAACACCTTATAAATTTATACTTATCTATCCAATGAGAATCTATGTCCTAATTGAATCTCAAACATATTCAAATTCAAGGGAAAAATTAGAAACATTGTTTATAGTTTTAGATGAGAACCCTTTGCATAACTTCCCATTAACTTGAGAATGATTGAGCATTGCTCAAGTATGTGTTTGCTTTTAAGGGACTCGAGATACCTTGGAAGAGCTTTAATTTTAAAACAAAAGGATGCACATTTATCCACGATCATTGTTTTAAAGAATTTGTGATCTGTTTTTGAAGAAAAAAATTAAAGATTGTCATTTTAAGCTAAAGAGACGACTTCAAACGGGTAAAATCTATCATAGGCATTGGCGAAGCTACTGGTCTTGACCGTCTCGTCGAGACCATTCAAAATATATTATAATAAAATTTCGAAAGCACGTGTGCAAATTCTATGATCATTTCTATTGTGATACTACTTTTTTTGTGATACTGTTTTGCATAATACAGTATCAAACAACACACATGACTATGATATCATGCTTTAATCTTTGATACTGTTTAATTAGTCATATGTTTTGTTTGATACTGTATTATACAAAACAGTATCATATATTAAAACATGGATTAAAATAATATCAATTTATATTAATGCACATTACCTAAACAAAACATTATCATAGATCAAAACTAAGACATTCAAACAGTATCACTTATTCAAACATTGCCATAATTAAACAATATCAAAGATCACATAGATTCAAACAGTATCATGGATTAAAACGGTATCAAAATATACTAATTACATAAACAAAACAGTATCATGGATTAAAACAGTATCATAGATTAAAACTAAGACATTCAAACAATATCACATGTTCAAACCTTGCCATAATTAAACAGTATCAAAGATCACATATATATATTCAAACAGTATCACATGATTAAAACAGTATCATGGATTAAAACATGTTTCAAATGACAGTGAAATATTATGACAAAGTTTCAATCTATTAAACCTTGCCATAATTAAACAAAGATCATATATTAAAACTAAGACATTAAAATAGTATCATGGATTATAACTAACTAGACATTCAAACATTAGATGATGGAACATTCAAGCTCCTATTTACAACAATTCTATGTCCATTTATATTGTGATCATTGTTTTGTATAATATAGTATCAAATAACATACCATGACTAAACATTAGATGATGGAACATTCAATCTCCTATTTCTGACAATTAGATAGTGGAGCATTCAAGCTCCTATTTACATAAGATAGTAGAGTATTCAAGCTCATATTTACTGACATTCAAGCTCATATATACAACATTCTATACCCATTTTACATTTGTGATAATTGTTTTTATATAATACAATATCAAGTTGCTATTCTATAATATAGTATCAACAATGATGTTACCTCATTGTTTATATAATGAAAATGTTCATTGTTTACATAAATGCTAAAATACTCAACCCAAATACTCAACCCAAGTTAATCATATTGGTCACCTCTCTTGCAAAAGACAGATAGATCAATGCTAACTGTTAAGACATTAAGAATAGAGTACAACCACAAAAGATGAAGAAATAAAAAGCATACAAACCAAAGATAAGGATTCAAACATCGTGACCAAAGTCCATAAAACGTTATCCACTACGGATATTTCAAGCTAGGAAGCTCGGGTCGCTCCACCGTGACGTGAAGTTCGAGAAATTGATTTCCGGCCACACGAAAGTCGACTCAGTACCACCTCCCTATACACATGTCCGAAAAAAGTCTCTTATTGTAGTAACTTGTCATTTATTTTTGTAGTTTCACACTAACAAAATCTTCACCAAAAAAGCGCCGAAAAAGTGATCCAAAATCTTCACCAAAAAGCGCTTAAAAGTGACATCGTGCTCTAGAAGCACTCATGGAGGTCGTCGAAGGTTACGGAGGTGGAAGCGGTTGTCGCGGAAGTGGAGGCGTCTTTGGAGGTCGCCGGAGGTGGAGGAGGTTATCACCAAGGTCACGGAGATGGAGGTGGTTTGTCATGGGAAGTGGAGGAGGTTTGTGGAGTTAGAAGATTGGGTCAATGAAAAATATGGTTAAAATGGGTGATTTTGGAATTAATATAAAATATTGATGTAAAGTATGACTTAATCACAATTTAAAAAAAAGTTTTGACCTAATTTGAAACAAGTCATGTGGAGATGACTTATTGACAATTTTTCCTTTTTATTAAGTCAAGGGTTTTCCGTCTACTTAGTGATATGAGCTCAGTAAAAATGAACAAAATACCCGTTACAAATTGTTGGAAAATATTGCCCATTCATAACAAAATAATAGAGCCAAGCTTCAAAACATTATTCATCCCTGTTGTATGAATTATTTCATACATAATATTCTGTTTAATATTAATTACATGCCAATAGCTTGCAAACAAAAGTTTAACTGGACAGATGACCAACTTATAAATGTTAAATAATACAAAAAATCTATTTTGATTGAGGTAAGATGTTGACATTTTGTTGACTTCGGAATCTGCACTATCCACGTGTTAACAGATATTCAGTTAATCCATTGTCGGTCAGTATGTTACCCGCACACTAGGATAATCATTATGCACCAAGATCACCGGAGAAAAAGAGTTTAGCGATCGTTGGTATTTCGATGATCAAGTCAAATGTTGGTATATAAATAATAATATATGGGGAGTGTATTTGGGTGTGGGAGAGCGAAATTTGAGCAGAGAGTTAAGGGTGAAAATAATGCGTACTTTAGAACAAGCGGAGATATTGTATTTATAGTTTCGTGAGTTATAATTGATTTAGGTAAACAATTAATTAGATATCTGACCGTATCCTCCTTCATTATAGGATAAGGGCAATTGGGTGTCAACGCAATCTCTTAAATTTTATCCATTATTTGAGTTAATCTCCAATATCATGTTGCCTAATAATTAAGAGATTAAGATTTGGTTTTCTTGTGAAAATCCGTGTGACAATCAAACGTATTCTTCCTTTAGATATATCTCTCGGTTATTCGAAATATCATGCCGCTATGCGAACTATGAAGGATTCAAGACCGGTAAGCACCACTGGTTGGCCATGAACGTCAAGACCCTTCTTTGAATTCAAGAGGCCCTCACTGGACTGGACTCATGAGGCCTTCGCGGGGCCTGACGTGGGCCTTTACTGGACTTAGGAAGTATTTACTGACGTGGAGGTCTTACCAAAATCGAGAAGTAACAATAGTCCCCCAAGTTCAAGCCTATTATTTATGATAGGCGTGAGACTTTTAAGAAGAAGTTTTGTTGTTGTTTTTTTTAATGATGAAAGCGTGGCTTTCGCCTTGATTGAATTGTGCGATGGAGTTTCTCGCATATATATACCGGATTCTTTGAAGCGCTTATATATAGTCTCCCAAGCACAAGCCTGTTTATTTATAGCGGGCGAGGGCTTTAATGGAGTTAGCAACAAGTGATATGTCCTTGTTTGGTTCGCGGTAGGTGTGATTCGACCAAGCTATCAATCGGCCTTTGTTAGGGTGGACAGAGAATGATAAATCGAAGTGTCAACGCCATCATTGCTGCAAGCGCGTGGGAGACGTTTGGGGACACGCGTGGCACATGTCATTTTCTTTCATTAAATGCCTAGGGTTTCATTTTCCCGCCATTTACCCTGCATTTGACACGTGTTCGCTATATGGACGGTTCAGATTGCGTCGTTTGAATTCAACGGTAAGGATAGAGAGGGCCTCGTCTATATAAACCGTTGCACCCTTCCTTTAGTTCCCTTTCACTTGTGCATTTTCATCAAACATTCTAAGATTCTGGCGAAAACCACAGAGATTCAGAGAATTCCGGCGAGTAAAGAGTTCTACTTTGCTGTTTGTTGAGTTTGTTAGGTACGATTGTAGAGTTTAATTCGTCCTATTTCGTGTATCTCCTTTGTGTTTTTCCAAATCTCCTATTCTGGCCTCCCTTTCCGCAATCTTCTCTGACATCTTCAGAGATTTCTCTATTTGAACAAAATGGAAAAACAACAATGTCGTCTGAAAATGATGATTTACAAAACTAGTCGGCCACCGGTATTGACCCTGAGATTAGGGGCGAAGTTCCATCTTCACCCGAATGGCAAGATGAGGTTGAACATCATCCACGAGCGGAAGGGAAGAAAGCTCTAGAACCCCACCAAAGACAAAGGCGAAGAAGAAAATGAGGGTCTTGGAGTCCCTGAAATGAGAGCATCGTTAGACAAAAGGGATGCCCGGCAAATCGACGTAAGAGTTAGTAAATTCAGCCACTACAGCCTCGATGGTTCACTCGAGGATCAAAGAGGCAGAACTGGAAGATATTAGGCTTGGTTACGATGTCTCCGCCTCCGTGGTGCTTAGGGCACCTATCCCAGAGGAGCGGACCGAGTACAAAGTGAAAGCTGAAAAAGTGCAAATGGTGTGTATCAACACCTAGAGGTGAGCTGAGCTGAAACTCAAAGTCTGCAAAGATATGGCCTATACGAAGCACAAAGAGTTGGCTGAGGCCTTGGCAGAACTCTCGAAGACCAAAAAATCACTTGCTAAGTTCGGGGCCTCTAGTTGTGCCTACCCTAAAGAGTCGGTGGGGCCGTATGAACTTTTGCTTTGTGTAATTAATCCATTTCTCTCGTTCTAGCAAAAGTATTAATGAAATGAGATTATTTTTCAATCTGTTTTCTCTTTAAGCATCATTGATTCGGTTTACTTGTGTTTGCATGCGATAAATATCTTTACCCATTGAGTTGAGGAGTTGTCCACAAATCACACTCCTTCAACGCCTTGTTTCTTTTGCTTGCATGTGTATGCGTTAATTTTTATCCAATGAGTTAAGGATTTGGCCACGAACCACACCCCTTGTTGCCGTTCTTTCTTTGATAGCATGTATACACATTAAGTTTTTACCCAACGAGTTAAAGAGTTGATCGTGAACCCACTCCCTCACTTTGGCTTTCTTTCTCTAATTGCATGTATACTCGTTAAGTTTTCACCCAATGAGTTAAGGAGTTGGCTACTGAACTATACTCTCTCATTTGCTTTTTATTTGATTGTATGTATATGCGTTAAATTTTTACCCAATGAGTTAAGGAGTTGGCCGCGAACCATACTCCCATGCTGTCTTTTTTTCTTTGATTGCATATATACGCGTTAAGTTTTTACCTAGCGAGTTAAGGAGTTGGCCGCAAATCACACTCACTTGTGTCTTGCTTTCTTTGTTGGCATAATTCAGATGAGAGAGTCTTAACTTGAAAATAACTGAGCTTTATTGGAATAATGATGTGGCTGAACAAAGTCGAAAGGAAAACTAACATACGGCTTAGCGCTAGCAAAAAATGAAACATGTTGGTAGTACGAACGAGGATGAGTGATGTTCCAAGGATGCTTTGTCTCATTTCCCTCTGAATCTTCTAATTTGTAGGTTTCAGGTCGAACTTCTTCAACGACCTTGTATGGTCCTTCTCAGGTGGGTCCAAGGGTTCCGGCTCCCACTTCAATATTAGCCAGTAAGACGTTTTTGAGGATGAAATCATTGACTATGAAGGCCCTGTTCGTGACGCTCAATTTGTAGTGCCTACCCATCTTTCTTTGATAAACTGCTAGGTGAAGCTGCGAGTTGGCATGCCCTTCTTCCTGCAAGTCGAGGTTTGCTTTATATAGATCTTCATTGACCACTTCGTCGAAATGCAAGTGCCTTGAGGAAGGCATCTCCACTTCAATAGGGATCATTGCCTTTGTCCCATATGCCATAGCGAAAAGGGTCTCACCAGTTGCCGTTCGGGAGGTAGTCCGATATGACCATAGAGTCTCGTAGAGTTCTTCAGCCCATCCCCTTTGGCAGACTGCAACTTTCTCTTCAGAGTGTGTTTTATGATTTTATTGATGGCCTCTACTTGGCCGTTGTAATCTTTGGGATAGTAAGGGGTAGAGAAGTCTCTTCTAATGCCGAGCTCCTCGCAATTTGAGTTAAACTTTTTTCCTGGTGAACTGCATACCATTGTTTGACACAAAGGGAATGAGGTATTCCGAAATGGCAGATTATGATCTTCCACACGAACTTCCATGTATAATCCTACGTGATTTTAGCCAAGGGCTCAGCCTCGCACCATTTAGTGAAGTAGTCATCGGCTAAAATCGCGAACTTGACGCCACCTCTTCTAGTTGGGAAAGGACCTATGAAGTTGATCCTCCATTTGGAAAAAGGCCATGGGCTAGTAACCAGGATGAGGTTCTGAGCTGGGAGCTTCGGCACAATGGCTAATCTCTGGCACTTGTCACACTTCTTTACATATGCATGTGAGTCTTTCTTCATAGTTGGCCAGTAATATCCATGTTTCAAGGCCTTCTACGCTAAGGACACCCCTGCTGCATGATTACTGCAGACTCATTCATGTATGTCCTGCATGACATGGTCAGCTTTATCTTGAGTAACACATCGTAGGAATGGATGGCTAAACCCTTTTTTGTACAAGATCCTGTCCTGTAGGACGAACTTCGAGGCCCTTCTACGGAGTTTTCGAGTTTCATCCTTGTTGTCTTGTAAGATCTGATCAGTCAGGTACGTGATAATTTTCTTTATCCATTTGGGAAACTCGCTTATTATCATGGCATTATGTGGTAGAGCCTCGTCGATAGTCGGCCGGCTAAGCCTTTCAACTTGGAGAGAGCGTATGCGTAGACATTTTTAGCCCTGGGATTTGGATCAACTTGAACTCCTCAAAGTGAGATAGAAAATCCTTGGTCTTCTTTAAGTAGACCACCATGGATTGTTCGCTAGTTGTGAAAGTCCCACTAACTTGACTAACTACCAGCTGAAAATCACTGTAGATCTGTATTTTTCTTGCCTTTATATCCTATGCTAACCTCAAACCTGCTAGGAGCACCTCATACTCAGCAGCATTGTTTGAGGCTTTGAACTCCAGGCGAAGTGCATAGTTGAAATTGTGTCTGTTAGGGCTAATCAATAGGATCCCAGCTCCAACTTCGGCATCGCTTGAGGATCTATCAACATATAGTTTTCATGTTGGTATTTTCTGAGGCTAGGTCTCGAGCAATCCCTCCGGGATGTGGGCAAACTCAGCCATAAAATCTGCCAGAGCTTGTCCTTTTTTGGAGGGCCTTGGTTTGTAGGAAATGCCAAACTAATCGAGCACAACATAACAATTCATCAATCTCTTGGAGATTTCCAGCTTTTGGAGAATCTGCCTTAATGGGAGGTTCGTTAGGATGTCGATGCTGTTTGCATGGAAATATGGTCAAAACTTTCTTGATGCAATTATTAAGGATAAGGCAAGCTTCTCCATATCTGGCTACCTCATTTCTGCATCCTCCAATGCCTTGCTCACATAATAGATGGAGAGCTGCGTCGAGCGCTCATCGCAAATTAGTACTGAACTCACTGCCTTTTCAGACACCGCAAGGTAGATGAGCAATGTTTCTTTGGTCTTCGGTTTGGATAACAGTGGGGCTTTATTGAGGCGGATGTTGAGTTCCCGAAAGGCATTCTCGCACTCGTCTGTCCACTCAAATCGCTTCCCCCTTGATGGTCTGGAAGAAGGGTTGGCATTGATCGGTTGCTTTTGATATGAATCTATTTAAGGCCGCAACCTTTCCATAAAGCTCGACCTCCTTAGGGGACGAGGGTGGTTGTATGTCGATGAGTGTTTTGATCTTCTCATGATTGGCCTTTATCCCACACTAATTCACCATGTAGCCCAAGAATTTATGGATGTGACCCCAAATGCACATTTTAGAGGTTGAGCTTTATTTGATATTTGCGGAGAATTCCAAACATCTCTCCCAAGTGCCTGATGTAATCTTCGGCATCCACACTCTACACGAGCATGTCATCGACGTAGACCTCCATGGTGTTTTCGATTTGTTCGACGGACATGCGGTTCACTAAGCGTTGGTAAATAGCCCCGGCATTCTTCATGTCGAAGGGCATCATCTTGCAAACATGCGATTCACTGGCAATGTCTCCAACTCCTTCATCGATGAGGCTAGTGAATCCGAACCTCATTTGGGCTTGGAACTAGCTGAGCTATCAATCGTTGCATGAGCATCGCCACTCATAGCCTTAAGACCATTTTCCACATTTTACAACTTATTCAATGACATATTTATCTTGTGCAAGTGATAGTCTACAATAAACTGTAAAAACATAGTAGACAGAGAGTTAAATACCAAATCAGTTTGAGTACCCGATTCTCCACCGTATTGAAGTGTACAATCATAATCAACATATGATCCTTCACAGGGTTTTGGGTTTCATGAGAATGTTCTGTAAGGTACGAATGGCTTCAAAATAATCCATCATACTTTGATCTCCAAACACGTCATTCAGGCTCTGCATTATGTCATAAGATCTTTTTAGACTTTCATGCTTCTGTTGTAATACATAGATGCCAAAATGTAACACTGAGCCATCTTATCTGTAGCCACTTGCTTATCATATGCATCTTCTAGGCCTTACTTGTAGTCTTAGTAGGTTCCTCATTCCAATCCTCTTTAAGCACAAAATCAATTTTCTTAGCAAAGAGTATTTTGCTAAAAAATAACAAAATATTGTATATTAAAATTGATCAGTGAATAGAAATTTAACCTATGATGCATGAATGCACGTATAGATCCATAAAATTACAATAATGCAACGACTACTTCATCTTTCTGATCCAACATGCCTCTCTATAAGAAAGATCAATATGTCTAGTAATCATGTTGGGACACTTCCACCAGACAAATTATATCAGGCTACAAATGTTTAGATAAGCCTAGTATCGTTTCTTTGTCACTAAAATCATAAACGAGAACCTCTATAGGAGATTTGTAGAAGATCTAGATTTGAGTGTATAACATTTGTCTATATTTCTAAATACTTGAAAATAATTTTACCATCCATAAGATGATCTCAAATTATATTCTATCTAGACATCTTACCAAAAAAGAATTCAATCAAGTAACCCGAATTGCTTAGCCCTCCTATAAGGAGTCCGTTGCGTTATCGATATTAGGCAAACACATTATGTAGCTTATAGAGACAAAAAGACACCACGACTTTTTATTTAAATAAATATCCTCTTCCACTCATTATTTTAAAAATAATAGATTTTAATAATAACCAAATGTTCGTGATTAATCAAATAATTAAGATACAGTTTAATTATTATTATGGATTTCCCTTCTCAGAAAATTTAATTTAATTAAAATTAATCGATTTAAAAATCGTTGTTCAATGAAATGCATCTCATTATTTACATGAGAGATGTCAAAATAAGTCTATATACCCTGATTCAAAGAACAATAATATTTTAAACAATAAATTCACACAATTCATTAACGATAAATTAACAATTTTTTGTGTAAAAAAAATGGACACAAGAATTATTCGTAGCTAATTCGGCCAAAGCCCGTTATTTAATTTGAATCTTTAGCCCATGCCCTTGTCCAATTGCCAAATAAGCACAACTATCCACGTGCAGCCATGGTGCCAGATCTGTGTATGCAAAAATCTAGCAAGATTCGTGCACGGGTTGCGCAGATCTTGTTGGATATGCGCAAGCCCGTTGTGCAGGTCCTTCTGGTCCGAACCTTTTTTTTTTGTTCTATTGTTGCATCATCACTTTCATCGAGCTTAATCTTCAATTCAACGTACAAAAGTTCTCAAATTGCAAAAATTAAATAATTACGAAACAAATTATAGTCTCAATTTAGGGGTCACAATCTTGTATCTATTTGAAACGAAAAAAATGAAATGAAGGAGATGTAGCCGTAATTCACCTATCTTGTTTTAGACTCGAAATAACGAATGACAGTGCTTCAAACATGAGCCACAAAATAATTGCATCACAGTTTAAAATAATTCTAATAATTCAATCATCATATAACAAATAATTAGACATCGCTCAACTAGAACACAATCGACAAATTCAAAAAATATATATGGTATGTGAACGAAGATTTAGAAATATACCTAAATCAATATTTGATTAACAGAAACTTGACGCTTCCAACATTCTAGCCTTCTAATATATTCTCCGAAGTATAGACTATGTCGTGTATGAGCACATTTTTAGTTAAAATCAAAAGCTAATTTTTGGATTGGACCGATCAAGAAACCAAAAAAAAAAGGAATTTTCTATTTTTCTTCTTAAGCCAAACAGCACCAAAGGAATTTTCTTAGTGTGTATGAAAATAGGCTTAGCAAAATGTATCAGTGAAATAGGAAAATATATTTACACGTGTGCAACATTTCAAGAGATTGAGCATGCATTTAACAGGAAAATATATTATGAAAAGTAAAATTTGTCCCGAATTTCCCAATGGATTCAAACAAATTTGGGGCGCTTGATGTGTTTTAAAGGGCTTAACATGAAATCTCTATGAGCATGCTTGGCTATGCTTAAACAAATCACTCATATAAATAAATAAGTAGTCCCTGCTAGGAATAAGACAAGAGTACCTCGGTGAGAGATACTTTAAGTATCTCCTACAAGAATATCCCAACCCTAAGATCCAAGAATAATTCTAACCTTCAAACAAAGGATATAGTGTTTGGAAACCTGAAAGATTCATTGTATGTTCTCATGCTGTTGTAAGGAATCCCAAAAGCTTTTCCTAATATCTGCAAGTCCAAATAAACGAAGTTCAAATTTGCCATATGCATTCCTGAATTTTAATTATGTTGATCGGTTAAAAAAATGTAACAGTAAAGGATCTGATAAATGTGTCAATGAAGTTTCCTATTTGACTCGACATTTATATAAAACAGCGGATGTGAAGTAAAGCAAGGTCGAATTTCTTTAGATTATATCAATATTGGATATTTTATGATCATTCACAGGGAAAATGATTATACATGAACAGCTAAAAATTGCTTGCTGTGGACATTTAGAGGAATATCTGAAGAAGTGCCTTAGAATATTCTTTAGTTAGTCTTTTAGCTCTATCAAGCGAAGCTTTAAGTCTTAAACCCCATATTCTCTTTCTGTCTTCACTGCATTTTTTTGTAAGAGTAATGCTACTCAGACAACAACTTGAACCGAAAGTTTGACCACTATTGAAAAAATATCAAATATGCCCTTTGCAAAGGCATAATCCAAATTTCCAATTATGTCTTTGCAAATGGCGCCTTTGACAATTTTTCAATAGTAGTCTAACTTCGGTTGAAGTTGTTGTCCAAGAAGCATTACACTTTTGTAAACATGAAAGTATCTTATGAACAAGCACATAAAACAACCAATTGATTATAAATTTATCAAGAAACAAGTTACCTTCTAATAATTTAAATTCAAGAACACAAGTATTCACTCTTTATCATGTTTATTTTTCTTCTTTACTATTTATTTGTGAAAATCATGATCGCCAATAATGGCCACAAACAATGACATCTAATTAAAAAAAAAAGAAAAGATAAGAGTGAATAGAGTTGTCATAACTCGTATGATGTAAGATTTAATGACCGAGAAATCGTGAGTTGAAATAGTAATATGTAGTAATGATAAACAAAGGGTCAACCCATTATCCCAAATTATTAGCTCAAAGAAGCACAAATTGATTTGAAGAAGAGACACGATTATTGTGAAAAGGAAAAGAAAAGTGACAACTTCAAAGATGTCGAAATGCTCCGTGCCTATGAACTAAAACTTCATGAATTCTTATGATACAAGAAAATATAATGCAAATCCTAATGAGAAAAATACATGAATGCTTGAATGTCTAATTGACACAATCATAATTTTCTGCAGGAAAATAAAATATAATTGGCAATTAAGATTCAAGAGTAGCATGCCAAAGTAAAAAAGAACAATAAAAGTAGTGACGGAATTGAAAAAACTGATTGAGCATGTGAACATATCATTATCTGTTTAATAAACTCTCAAACTCAAGGCACCAAAAACCACCCATGAAATGTGAGATGAGAGTTTTGCAAACTCAAACATCCTAATGTACAATTTCAAACCAATAAAAACTAATCAAATGAAAACAAGTCAATATAAATTCAATCAAAATAACTCACTCTTTACACGAGATATACTTTGGCCATTGCAGTGGTCCAACTCAATTGCCTTATTCACATCGGCAACGACTTCAGGCCGATCAAATTTTGAAGAAAATAATTACTAACATCGAAATCATCTTATCATATCACATGAAAAGACAAATACAGAGCAAAATTAAAAATTAAGCCCAACTAAAATATTCTTATGATGAACACCACAAACTCTTCAACAAAATCAACTCATAAAACAATAACATTTCAGATTTGCTCTATAATTTTATAATCAAGATTTCATTTTTATGTCGATGTCAAGACTCGCTTTATCGTCCACTACATCTAAAGTCCAAAATATACCCAACAAACATAGATCACCCAAAACAAACTACTTTTGGGAAAGATATTATCCATAAATAGCAAAGCACAAAAATAACAAACTCTAATTTAAGCCAAGCGTAATAGAAGGAAAACTAAAACCAAGCAAAAATATTCAAAGAACCGAACAAAAACTAAAGAAGAACCTCAAGTTTTGGCTTGGAATAACCCACCATGTCTAAGATCTTCTTCAACAAATTAATAATCTTCTCGCTTAGTGCAATTAGGTAGAGAACAAAATCATAAGAAATATGGGGAAAAAACTAAAAAAAAAAAAAACCGGGAAAAAATCAAAACCAAAACATACCGCCGATTCAAATGCGGTTTCAATCATTTACCATAGAAATCATACAACGGCAATCCTATAGCACCCGCAAAAGAACGGGCCAAATAGAAGAAAATGAAACATAAAACTCCAAAACCACTATGTATTCAACGAAATGAGAGATAAATTGAAAGGATCTAAACAAATCCATGAGAAATTTCTAGTTTTCAAAAATCACCACAATAACACAACATCCCAACAAACAAACTTTGATTCCGTGTTCCATGCAATGTCAGAAGATACACAAGTAAGTCGACTATATAATTTATGTGTTGGAGAAATACATATTTAGAGGTATGTCGATTCTATACCCATTCACTCTTCTAAGATAGTAGGGATATAGGAACAAAGAACCCTAAATCAAATCCAAGTCCAATTAGATTAAAATTGATTTAATTGAATATGTAATTTCTTAAATTAAATCACAATTACAATTAAGTCCAAAACTTTCATAGTAATTGTAATTGACTCCAAAATTTTATAAAGCTACCACACGACCTGTTCAGAGATATATATTCTAAGCTCTAACAATTAGATCATGTCGAGTCTACCTATACCACCCAATCTAAATTATTAGTATTTTGGTTTCTCTTCTAAAGACAAGAGACTGCACTCTCGGAATATATAAAATCACATAAGTCAATATATTTGTAATATTTTCTTTGACCAACCTTATATATATATATTTCATCCCCATTCGAGATCTAATAATTAGATATGAGCATAAATAACAATTTTGTCCCTCTAATTATTCTCACTAACTTATATTACATTTTCTTCAACCATCCTGTGAATCAACTTAAAAATATTAAAGTTTAGCCGTCACTAAATACTGAGTTCAGATTTATAACCGTTAAATAAAAAATACCTAGGTAGTCACTCTACCTATTTTTTAGTGCGACAGTTAGTGACACAAATTCGTGTTCTTTACTTTGCTCATCCTTACGTTCCCAACTCACTGATATATTTGATTAATCAAATTAATCTCACTCATTGCTAAATAAAAACTATTAAACTCACGAAAAGATATACACAACCCTGTCAAGGATTTAGATGAAATATCTAGTAATCTAGTGGAATTTAACTCTCTCCACAGTCATACTATAGAATTAAAGTCAACATTTGATCCATTCAATACACTCCAAGTGTACTAGTGTCACCATAAACTATTTCTACAACAAGGAAAATCGCACACCTAAATGGTGAAAAGTCAACACTACAACCTTTTGGCACAAGTTTTCAACCCACCTAACTGCCCATCAATCACGTCTATCTCTAGAATTTGAAGAGAACTTCGTGTAGTACACTTGTTGGGAAAGTATGAAAACATCATTTCTCAATACTTTCATCTTATGATTAATCTCGACAAGGTTAAATAGTGGATGCACACAAATCCCATTTTCATTGTCGTACCAATCAAATTTAAGTAAGACAACCCTATTTTATGTTTCGAAATATTCAAATTCCCAAACTTCAAGTAACATACTGTAGTACTCGCGCTCATATTCATTATAACAACTTCCGAGAACGCACACCATTATCATAGTTGTTCTATACAAACCATACTCCAAATTATAGAATTTGAAACCGTGCACAGATATCCATTGTAATAGTTCATTTTACGAGCAAGACCTAGAATTATGTTCTTCACTTGAGAATCCACCATGTTCCTATCATCCAAAACCTAAGAAAACAAAATTTCTTAGGACTCTCAGATTATAAATACAAGGACTTTGGTTATTCTAAGGTAGGCATTTTTCAGTACTCAATCCTTATAACACGCATTCTTTTTATGATACGCTCTTTTTTTTACACTAAAATTTCACCCTAATCTCAGCTCACATCTCTATCTGCTTGTCCCTCCTACACCCAATTACTTTCACCCCGTGTATTGTTCTTTATACCGGCAGTTGACTTGATCGTCAGAGTACCAACGATCGTCAGACCTTTTTTCTCTGGAGATCTTGGTGCCTAACGGTTGTCCGAGTGTGCAGGTAAAATACAAGTTGGCAGAGGAGTGACTGGAGATCTGTTGACACGTGGATAGTGTAGGTTCCGACGTCAATAGACATGCTGAGAAACTAACCCACATAAGTTCTACACAAGATTTCTGAAAATATTGTGCAGTAGAGAGTATAAATGGATGATTTAACATATTTTCATCGATGGCAATAGGACTTGTCTCGGTTTGAGCAAAGACAATCTAAAGCTCTTACATCTTCCCGCAAAGTGCGTTTAAATTTTCTCTCTCAGACGTGATTTTTCTTGCAGTATCAATAGCCTATCTAGCATGTCTTTTGTTAAGGTTGCTTGGTGAATGTACGTGTGTTTATCTTGTAGTAGGCATGATAAAAGAAGAGAATGAAATAGGATGTAAACGGACTGCACACATTCCTCTATTTACATATGCTTGATGTACTAAACTGCATGGATTTGCCCTACAACTACTGCAAATATTACTAATCGGTATAACAAGAGAATTGAATGATGTACGTCTTGAATGAGTTTCACATATTTTAGTTGCAAACACATCAATTTATGGCGGCACTACTACTTCGATTTTTCTAACATGAATTCTTTCTTTACGACGTGTGTAGAACTTATCGAAGTGGGAGCATGAAAGACCTACACGATAAAAACATATATAATTATAAATATAAAAATGCTAATGTGAATAAATGATGGATTACTTATCGACATCATTTCAATCATGTAAAATACAAAAAACCAAAAATTTATAATCTGCAAAAGTCAATAAATCAATATCCAAATTACAATGAATTGACTTACTTAAAAAGAACTTATCCTACATCGTCAAGTTTTAAAGATAAAATATCCAAATTACAGTAATTGACTTTATTTTGACAAAAAAAATTAGGCATCCAAGTGATTACATGAACCGAAAAAAACTCCGACAAAAACTCCACCATCAGAAGATGTTTAACTCATGTATTCATTTAAAGACTGTAGTTTATGGGAAATGCAGCTGTGATGGCAATTATGATGGATGCAGGAGGAGTTGCACTGGTTGTCAGTGATAAAATTTGCAAAAAAGTGGCCTTATCTATTCAGGTAAAGGTGAAGAATTTTTATACGTCCTGATTTTACGTTGATTAAAGTAGAAGTTAAATTACGATATTCCAATATCTACAAATTTTTTCTAAATCACTCAACAATCACCCAATTTTAATTTTCCTCAAATTTTTAATTTTGATGCCTAAATCTTACCATAAATCTTCAATTGCTAGACCACTAAAAATATCAAGACGACTTACAAGACGAAGAAGCATGGGATAAATTTCATGCTCGTAACTCCATTAGTAAATTCTTTAAGGTAAAGTGAATACTAAATAACTCGTTTTTTGATAAATAAATTAATAAAGGCACTTTGCTTGTGAATGCACAACATGTTAAATTGATTATTTTCCTTTTCTTTTGAGCTTGAGTGATATTTAAATTTATTTGTGTACCGGGTCCTCCTATTTTGGAAGATAATTTTATAGAAGGCAATGTGAACAAGAAGAGTTTGACGTTTGTTTCTTTTGTGGTCTTATTTTAGACATTGCAAATCAGTAGTCTAAGTTTTATGTTTAGAAGAAAAACCAGCATATTGGTGCTATATCAAGTCAAACAATGGTGCGAGTGAGTTTGTTTATCTGTTTGTGTAAAGTATAATGTATAAATAAAATAAAGTATGAGAACTCGTAAGCAATGTTTTTTTAAAAAAAATTCATCACTATTATGTTATTTTAATTTTTTTGCACGTTAATTTTGGGATCCCCCAATTCAAATTCTCTGGCTCCGCCACTGTTAGCAACCATATGATAAAGCGATTACTCAGCTTATCTCCTCTAATTTGTTTGTAATCATCTTCTTCCTTCTCACTCTTCCCTTTTCTTATCATTTTTCACCTAAAGTGATTCAAAACATGATCGCCTTATAAAATTATTCTTATCATTTTTCACATCAAGTGTGATGCGAACCCACAAAGATTAAATCTCGGAACTCACAACGAAGATTGATAATGAACCTCAAGAAAGCTAAAATCAAGCAACAAGACCTTGACCCAATGATTTCTTGAATCAAAGAACCAAGTTTGAATAAACGCCACAAAGATTTAAGAATTCTTTGATAAGTATTGGTTTGTTCAATTAACAACAAAGAAGAAAACTGAATCTCACTTTTATCTAATCTCTCAATGAACCAAAGTTGTCTTTTGTCTACAATGAGAAGTGTTTATATAGCAGAAATCAATGAAATCTTGATCTAATTCAGAAATAACTAAAAACTTAACAAAACTGGAGTTCTAATTGGAAAAGGAAACAAAATTCGAAAAAATCCATATTTGCCAAATTTTGGCCTGGGCGATTGCCCATTGCAATTCCGGTTGATCGCCTAGGCTAATATTTTAGAACTATGATAATAGAAATAAACAAAGAAACTAAAATATAAATTTTGTTATCGTAAAACATTAACTATTCAATTTTAATAATTTTGTTATCATAAAACTAAAACATGGATTTTTCAAGAAATAAATAAAGAAACTACTCTATTTATTAAAAATGAAAAATTCTATCATGGGCCATATGAAGAAATAAAGGGATAGTTTCACCATACACCACAAAATATAAAATAATTTAGAAAATGCTATCTAACTTTTTTATTCTAAAAATACTATTTCTACTTTTGTAACACTTGTTGTTACATTTCATATAAAAAAATGTGTGTTACATTTGTTATTTTTAGAATTTAAAATGTCAAAAAATAATTGTAGAATTTTAGCCCCTCGATCCGTAAAAACTTTTGACCAGCTCTCTCAAGGCTTCGTGACATATTTCCTTAGCAGTAAGCGGAAGAGGAAAACTGCCATAGGTTTGATGCAAGTCATTCACGAAAAGGAAGAAACTCTCTAGGACTATCTTGCTCATTTCAGCAAAGCCACATTGGGTATCAATGACCTTCAGATGTAGTTGTAGTGACAACCATAATGAACAGTGATGTCAAATTTTAATTAACTCGCAAGTGTACTGAATCACTTTGGAATATAGATAAGTAAAAACGAGGTCGATCCCACAGAGATCGCTATGAGGAAGGTGTAATTTAATCCAAATTAATCTGTTATTCTAGGCTAGTTGAGTCGAAAAGAGTTTTGTTGAAATTATTTAATTTAAAGACTAACTAATTATGCGAAAATAATGAGATTGAATAATCAAGAAGTGTAAAACACCAAGGTTTTGGAATCCACCATTGTCTAACTTAGCAATCATCTAATCATTTATTAATTCCCAAAGAAAAACACATACGACAACACGAAATCAATCTATTGTCGTCCCTAAAGATTTATCAATTAAGTCCAAAAGAAGAAAATCAAATATAGGCTCCCCTTATGCTTCAAACATAAATTACTTAAGCATTTTTCATATCAAATTCCATTGAAAGAAGACAAAGAATCAAAGATTACCTAAGCATTCTATGTATCCCAATAAGAATAAAAGAAGATGAAAATCAAAAGCAATTAATAAAACTTATTTAAGCATCAAGCATGGATTAATTAAACCAATATCTAACTATCAAAAATACATGATATTTAAGATGAAAGAAATTATATTTAATTAATCTAGTTAAGAACGAACCATGAACGTTAAAGCCCTAAAAAGGAATTAAACGAATAATGAAATAATTACTTAATTAAAACAAGGTTTCATCGCTCTACCTTGGCTAAAGAAAACTAGAAGAACATAATTAAACTAGAAAAACAATAATTGGTAAAACCCGGCATGGATTGAAGGAGAAGAAATCTTCGAAGAAGTCTTGATAGTCGAGGAGGTCTTGTTCTCTTGTTCTCTTCCGTCTTCTCTTGATTTGCTCCCCAAAAATCCAACCTTTGATATGAGAGTCTAACTTATATTTATACTACCCTAGTTGTACCCCAAAATATCCCAAAAGAATACAAAATTGTGGGCCAAACATTACCTAATGAAATTGGAACTAAAAAGGAAAGAAAATCAAAATTAAAAACGCAGACAAATTTGGCACAGGCGATCGCCCAGTTATTCTCGGCGATCGCCTGTGCTCGCTATTTGGTCTCGCTCGGTTGCACACGCTGGCGCCTCAGCCTATGATCTCGGGCGATCGCCCACTCGTTTTTTTGGAATCCTTGCGCTTTGGTCCTTCCGCTTTCAACCAACACCAATTTGGTCCTTCAACTATGGGTCTTGGTCATTTCAGTCCTCCAACTTTTTATAACATCCCATTTGGTCCTTCAACTTTACATCATCTCCAGTTTGGTCCCTCAACTTTGGGTTGAGTGCAATTGAGTTCTCGAACTTATGAGATATCTTCTAATTTATTGCTCTTTTCGCCCAAACTTCTCCAATTGTTCACAAACGCGTCCAAAACTGAAATAGAATGATAATAAACTAGAGTGAGTAGAAAAGCACTTATATGAGGCATAAATGATTAATTCAAAGGCCAAAATAAGTGCATAAAATGCACTTATCAACGAGACCGAAACCGATCATTTAATATGTCCCTCTCAAAAATCCATTGGAGTCAATGCAAGAGTTATTAAGGAAGAGAGATAAATGCGTAGATGTCAAGAAGCGTAAAGAGTGACTAAGAGTCTCAGACGAAGGAAGAGAGCCCGAGACCAACAAGCAAAAGTCTCATGACAACCAACAGTGCAAAGACAATAAAGAGAAATAGAAGGTTAGGCCTCGAGACCGAGCCCAATCTAATAAGTGGCCCCCGCCGTAATATAAAGGTAATAAGGTTTTCACCCTTTAAATACTTCTCGAGCCCATGTGTTGATGGAAATTCGCGACATGAGAGAGCTTGAGTGGCCTCAAAGAATGGCAAGACCAAGTAAGTTTAGACAATAAAAGTATTGCCACTTTCAAAGAGACCACGGACGTGATACCGAAAGTTGATTTCAGCTCAAGGAAAAGCTTGAATGATTATTGAAAAGAGGTTTCCTAGCTAGTTGTGTGCAAAATGATCGTGGGAAAGAAACAACAATAGCGTCACCAACGAACCTGCCTTCTCGGGCGGGAGTTATAAATGTCATCTCATGAGGGACAGTTGCTGGAGGTGACTCGAATTTGGCCAGAAAAAGCTACGCTCGTTTGAGCGGGGTAGGATGTAATCAAAAGAAAACCAGATTCAGTCACGACATAACATTTAGTGAAGAATATCTGATAGGAGTGTTATACATCCATGATGATGCCCTAGTGATCACATACGATATCGCCGATTTTGATGTGTAAAGAGTATTGATAGACAATGGTAGCACATCAGATGTTCTGACTTGGGATGCCTTGTTAGGCTTAAAGTCACCACTTGAAAAGTTATGACTATTCACTACTCCTTTACATGGCTTTGGGAGAGAAACAGTAACTCTCGAAGGAACCATAGAGCTACCAGTCACCTTAGAAACCTACCCAGCCAGCATTATGATCATAACGAATTTCTTGTTGTAAAGACTCTCATAGCTTACAACGCCATATATGGTAGACCTCTCTTGAATGCCGCCAGAGCATTAGCATCAACTTATTACCAGTCTATGAAGTTTCCAACAAGTCGAGGTGTGGGATGTGTGAGGGGAGATCAATATGTATCCAGAAAGTGCTTTGTAGATAGCATACAAGTTCAAAAGGTTGAGCCTGTGATGATGCTCGACATCGAACCCCTAAATGGAGGAATTGAACTGCTTAACACAACAGATAAGATTAGGGTAGCAGATGGGAAAATGTTGATTATCGATGGATTGCTACAATCTGAAAGAAGGAAAATGTGATAACTTGCCTACGTGATAATTTAGACGTATTCGTATGAACTCCGAACGACATTCCAGGGATCAGCCCTTTCATATCACAACATCGCTTGGGAGTCTTACCGAGATCAAAACCCATAAAACAAAAATGGGAATTTTGCCCCAGAAAGGCAAAATGCAATAAAATACGACATGCAAAAACTGCTCGCGACAGGTTTCATTAGGGAGGTACAGCATCTTCTTGGGCACGAGCCAGGGTGTAGCGTAGCGTGTCGATGTCATCCTCCTGTGCCTTGGCCCTAGTGTCAACCAATTTAGCTTGGCTGGTCATCTCATCCATCTACTTCTTCAAGCTAGCAATCTTCGCTTTCCTCTCCGCGTCTTGAAGATCTATATGTTCCAAGTGTCTCTCCAGCTCTTCATTTGCTAAGCCATGGAATCCTACATAGTGATCTCTGATAAACAAGTTCCAAGGTTAAAATCATTTATAAAGTTGATATAAAATAATAATAAAGAAAGGAAAGAAGAGGGAAGAGATGAGACATTACCCTTATAGTATACACTACCAAGGTCTTGTTGACAAACGAAACCTTCCTCGGGATAAACCAGTATGCAGGGGCTCAATTGCGCAGCTTCGAACCAACTTAAGGTCCCTGTTGGATTTAGTGGGTGGAAAGCAAATATCATGGAGAGTAGTCTGATCCTCAAGAGGATCCTCATAGTGCTAATCAATAGGCACGCCCTTGAGATGTCTCTCTCATGGCCGCCTCCTTTCTACGCTGGTGGTGGTTAGAATCTCCTTTCCTGAGGCAGATCCTTTGCCTTAGTCTGAGGACCTCATCCTGTTGCTCAGTGCAGAATCCTCCATTGGCCCTTGTCGTCAGTGGCTAAAGAAATAGAGTTCAACACAATATTCAAATCATACTTCATACATGTATAAGAAAAGCAACAATTAGTCTATAAAGATAGCTCCATATAATGTGTAAAAGCAAAAAGGTTAGCAGAGAGGGTGCCTACCAACAGGACAATCGATTCCCATAGTCAGCATGTTACGATCTATTAAAACCTTATTTAGCTCCTAGCCGGGAGGGTCTAAATTGTTAAGCTGGTCAATTTGTTTTTAACGATAGGGAGTGGTGCCTATTAGGCTATTGAATAGTCAGATTTGTGGATGTTTCCAAAAGGTATCAAACGGAAAACTACCAGTAATAGGCCTAACGAAGAAAAAAATGGGTCTTCCACCTGCTCTTCGAATTCCTATAGTGGAGCACATGGAAAAGGACTTGGGCGGAAAAAATATACGTAATCGCTATATAGGGCGAGGCGCTGATTTCAAAAATACACCTAAAAGGTCAATAGATGGATCGATATCATGAAAAGGGACATGCACGTAAAATAGAAGGCTAATCTCCAAACGTTTGGGGCCACCGGCCGAGAGTTAAGTGAAATTCATAAAACATGGCGATTTAAAAGGGGATGTATTGGAAACCCAAGACCTCCATCCATGCTATCTTTATACATGTCAACCTCAAAGGAATTTGACCCAGGACCTGTTGTGTTTCAAAAAGGCTCTATACGTATGGTCATCAAAAATCTTAAATTTTACTAGCATCCTATTTAATTTATTTATGAGTTATACATGATGTAACCTTTAAGAATATTAAGAGATACTATATACCCAGAAGAAGACCTACCAATTTGAATATTAGCAGAAGATATCTAATGGGTGGCATCCGACCTCCAGCTCGTATAGCACCAGAAATCAGTTGACTGTCATGTAGCCTCGACACCTGGCCGAAGCCCAAGAAATCCGTCAATTGATTAATTTCATGGAACCACTGTGATCGCCGAGTGACTGCGCTGACCAATTGTGGCTCTCACCAAGAGAGTCGAGGAAGACTCAATGCTAGATTCGTTATTAGAGAAAATGACTACCTTAGGCATGGTAGAGAGATGAATTGAGGTTACTTGGAGACTACAAAGTCAGCCGGGCTATAATAAATAGAAGACGAAAAAGGCTATATACTCTTTCCGATAATTTCATGACCGGTTGTCAAAACAAAGCGCCTGTCAAGTGCCTTTTAGTGAGTGAGTGAGTGCAAGTCATAAAGTAAAAGACGCTCCAAGTTTCAAAATCTTGAATGAGATTGGGCCATTTGATGAAATTGAAGACAAGTGAGATATTTACCAATTTGTGAGATTGGGCTTGGATGGTCGGTCGACCGTCGAGGTACACCGATCGACGAGCTTGGATGATTGGTCGACCACCAAGGTAGACCGGACGACCTATCTTGGAAAGGTCGGTCGACTGGAGATGGACGTTCGGTCGATGGTGAGTCCTCGGTTGACGACTATTGGAGTCCTTTGTCGACGACTATTGGAGACGGTCGGTTTAAGACACTCAACCAAGAGTCGAACTTTGGCTTGTTGGAGAGAAAGTGATTTTAGGGAGAAAGCTTTTAAGCCTTTGTGAATGAACCCAAAAATGAAGAAATTCTCTACTTTATATAGAAAAAAAAAAGGCGGGCAAGTTGAAAGTTTGAAATTTTCAAATTTTTGTTAAGAAAGAAAATGCGGAAATTGAAAATTTTGAGACCTTTTTATAAATTGAAAAGTTTGAAACTTTTTTAATAATAATAATAATAATAATAATAATAATAATAATAATAATAATAATAATAATAATAATAATAATAATAATAATAATAATAATAATAATAATAATAATAAATAATTTAATTCATGTTAGCCTTTAAAAATGAAGTATTTTTAAAGAAACGATTGCCCATTAAAAGGTAGTGAATGTCTTGTTCAAAGACCGATAAGCTAAACTTCACGAAAATGAATGTTCATACTCACTAGTGATAGCAATCACTAATGAGTATGGGCTTATGATGATATTTATGTGTTCAACGAGAGAGCCCACCAAAGCGCTCAACGATAGAACCCAAAGATTGAGGGACTAGAAAGTTGGGAGCTCTATGTAATACTACTGATCGACACGAGGCGCCGAACAACCCTCCCGCTTGGGCTCGGTCACCCGCTTTGAAAATAGGTTGTGATACCCAAAGATTTTTCACGTAACGATATCCGACTTGTTACAACAGAAAGATACTCGCCCCCGCTCACTCTACCTTTTCGTGGATGAAGACACATGTCCCCTCGATGAGCCGGGATGTTTGCCACGTGGACGAGAGAAATTGTCTATAAATAGCACATCCATTTTATTCGTGTATTCTCTAAGAAAAATCTTTTGATTACATATACTCTACATAACTCTCCAATATATTTTTCTCCTACTAACTCTTACACTGGAGTGGGAACGGGGAAGAAGAGCCCGCCACTTTTTTCAGGTTATAAACTGCGGCGCCCACCAATTGAAGAAGAGATTGTGACCGATAACGCCAATGAGTAATCTCAAAGCGTCCATAAACTCAAGCAAAAATCCATCTTAATTATGATTTTAAGAGCATTAAAAATTATAATATAAAATAAATATTTTAAACAACAACTTATGTTAAAACAGAGGAGGTGGCTCGTGGGCAGAGCACTATAAAGAAGGATCAAATTTGACTAATAAGCTCATGATAAGCCTATTAGATGGCCTTGGGTCATTGGTGTATAAAAATTTTATATAGCATTATAGTGTACATCAGTACATTGTCAGATGCAAATTCTTGTTGCATTGTTGGGTTGTTTCTTGGGAATTAGAAACTGAAAACTGGATGCATGGTTAAAGTTGATGTTAAAGTATTTCTCAACAAAGTTAAAGTATTTTTCCACAAAGTTGACGTTAAATATTAGTAATTAATACTGGGTCCATAAGACTATCATATATTGGTTTCATTTCTCCACAGATATAGTCTCCACAATGTTGACGTTAAATATTAATATTGTTCCCATTTAATGATTAATTTATTAGTAATTAATATTATATGTCATGTTAAGCACCCGTGCTTTATGTGTGTTTGTGTATATATATATATATGCATCTACACAGCAGCCGTCTTCACATTAATTAAGTGCATGTTTGGTAGTGTTGAAATTATTTTTTAAATGGTAAAATTATAAGCTATTGATAAATGTGTGGATAAAAAGTGGGTTGTAAATTGTGGGTCTTACGAAATGTGTGAATATAAAGTATGTTTGACCAGTTTGACCAACTAAAATTATATTTTAAGCAAGTCCAAACATGTGCGAAGACACTAATTGAGTTTTAATAATTGGCTATTTCTTGATAAAAGAATTTAATTAATAATTGGCTAGTTCTTTCAACTGTGCATGTCAATTTCACTTGGGAAGAGTTTGGAACGAGAGAAAACCACCAATTTAAATAAATAGAACAGTAGAATAAAATAATTGTCCCGTCTCATGGGAATCTAACAGGAGACAATCAAATAGAAAAATATAAAAGTAAATAATCTGTAATAACAACAACACAAGATTTAACATTGTTCGACAATGTCTTATGTGTCGACTAGTGCAAGTCCAAATTAATCTTCCACTAGAATAAAAATAATAGGATACAACATTCTCTCTTGATAACACTAGAGGCTCACAAAATCGTCAAGAATTGAAATATTCATAGTTTAATAATAGTTCTTCATCTATCAAATGGATTACTACGAATTGACAATAAAGAAAAAGAATTTAGAATCTCACGACAAGAACAAACTGAGAACAAGAAAGATACGATTGTAGAGCGCGTTGCTAAAAGTTTTCAATTAACATTTAAGACAAATCGATAATATTTTGATTTCCCAATTGTGTAGCAAAAGTCTTTGTATTAATCTCACACACGGACAACTATTCATCCAATTTATAAGAGTAATACTATTCATAATCAGCAACGACCATAGTTAGTACATGTGTTGTCCCATTGTGGTATATATTTAATTACTCAATTTTAGTAATTAAAAAAAGTCAAATCGCTATTCATATCTTCATGGGATATTAAATATAGTGACTACCGCTTGTTGCTAACTACAAATAGCATTATTCGACGGTAAAGCGGAATTTTGTATCATGTATCAACTGGGCTTTAAGCAAATTACATTGGGGATTTTTTCATAAATGCATCACTTTTCTAAAATAATTCCAAAAAGTCATTTTTGTTATAAATATTTCCAAAATACTATTTTTTAAAAATAATTATTATAATTTCATATATTAATTACCAGCTGGTAATTGAATATCTAGAAAGAGAGGATTGTCTATTATTTACCTTAAATTGAGTATCTAATTGATTCTTTGCCGTGAATAACATCATTAATTACCGGATTTGATGGAAATTCATATATTATAGAATCTTTTATTGTTAATTATAGTAATCGAATCTTTAAAATCAGAATTGATTAGAATATATATATGACAAAATCTTTTATTGTTAACTATCAAATATATATTATTTGTATCAGAAATATCTGGAACAAATACAAACAAAACTCACGTTCTTTTCAATTTCAACATTTTGTAACAATCTGTGTTACAAATTGAGATGTAAAATATCAATGATACATAATATCAATTCATGTAACATGTGATGTGTAAAATAACATAATATAATATGTAAGATATATAGTGATACAAAATATCATTTGTAATATTTGTATCAGACAGTAATACACAATATTATTTGTAACATCTGTACCAGACAGTGATACATAATATCACATAATATCATTTGTAACATCTGTAACAAACCTTGATACTAAGCAGAAAATGTTACAACTACAAAACCAATTCTAAATTTCCATAAGTTCGTATTAATATAGACATTGGACTATAAAAAACCTATTGATATACACATCAATATGATTTAGATAAGTAACACAATGCTAAATTTAACAAATAAAATTATTGATTTCATCATTTGTAATATATGTAACTTCAGTGATACAAAATACCAGTTCATGTAACATGTGCTGTGTAAAATAATATAATATAATCTGTAACATATTAAATAACATATTCAGTTATACAAAATATCATTTGTAACATTTGTGTCAGACATTGGTACACAATATCATTTGTAACATTTGTATGAGATAATAATACTAATCATAACTGTTACAAATACAAAACTAACTCTAAATTTCAACAACTTCGTTGTCTTTTTCGTTATTCGCCGGTGACAAGAATTGTTCAACTCCGGTATTGTTTCTCTTCTCTCCCAGGCGACGCTGTTTTCGACCTTGTAATTCTGCGATTTGGAGTCTCCATAGTTCAAACGAGATGATGAATTGTGAAAAATGCACTTTGATTTAGAGATTTTGGAAGAAGATTTGCTGAGATTTTTGAAATAATTTGCATTGGTTAGTAAATGGGATGTTTCTTCACGGTTTGGAGATTTTCACTTTATTTGACACAGTATTCAAAGAAAGTTACATGCAGTTAATGGTAATTAAAGGTTTAAAACTATTTTTAATTCATTATTAAGTCATTATTAAATTAATTAATTTAATATTAAGAATGCAAGATTTATAAAATAAGTAAGTTAAATTGTTAGATTTAGAATTATTTTAAGTTTGGTAAGTAGTGGATGTAATTTTACAGAAGTGGTGATCTCCGCCCCCAAGGGTGATATCAACCATCACCCACCGACGTGGCATCTCCACGCCGCCAGCTGGGCCTTAAAAAATGGGGCAAGATTTGTAATCCGCCCAAAAGTGCTTTCTCAAAAGTCTCTCTCTCTCTCTCTCTCTCTCTCTCTCTCTCTCTCTCTCTCTCTCTCTCTCGATCGTGGTCCAAAGTCCAAAATGCTTTCCTCACGGTGATAACGCAGGAAGAAATAAAATAAAAAAAAATGGGGCGGTGACAACAACTAGAATGTCGCTTTAAAAATACATAAATCGTGGGCTGCCCCAACGCATAACAACAACGAATCCCAACACATTACAACACATTCAATCTTCTCCGGTGCAGTGGAATGGGGATGCGCCGGTGATAACCCACGATTTAAAAAAAAAGGGGCAGCTAACAAGCGCCGGTGATAACGCCGGAAGAAATACACAAAAAAAAAAAATGGGGCAGCTGACAATATCCAACACAACATCTCCGGCCAACAAAGCCCAACTCTATAAAGCCACTCGTCCCATGTACCTCCTTCGCCGTCTCTTTATTGCGCGTAACCCTAACAAGAAAATAGCCTTCTTTTACGATCTTATATTTCCCCCTACCCCCATCATTCATTCATTTGTCGCTGAACCACCACTGTCGTCAAAGTCGTCCATCTTCGCCGATGAAATGATTGTAGTGGTGGAAAAAGGCATGGGGGCTGATTAGAGACTTAAATTGTAGTGGTGGTTCCGGCGTCTAATTCCGGCGATAAATGGTGTGGGGGGGATTTTAGGGCACAAAAGGGAGAAGGGGGGAGATGAAATGATTGCCGGCGACAAATGGCGTGGAGGGAGTTTTAGGGCACAAAAGGGAGAAAGGGGGAGAGAGAAAGAGATTGCTGCCGGCGAGAAATGGCGGGTGGGGTGGGTGGGGTGGGGTGGGGTGGGGTGGGGTGTTAGGATTTTACGGCAGAAGAAGGGTGGGAGAGAGAGATAAAATGATGAAGTTTTTGTCCTTTTTTTTAATTGCTGAAGAATTCAAAGCACTTTGGGGGCAGCATTTTTTCCCATTTTTTTTGCTGACCCATTTTTTTTTTTAAATGCTGCCCCATTTTTTTTGCTGACCCATTTTTTTTTAAGGCACACCGCTGATGTGGAGACGCCACATCAGCGGTGGTGGTTGATATCCTGCCCCCAAGGGGCAGGAGATCACCACTCAATTTTTACATTGTATGCTGGTTCTCCTTTTAATTACAATTACTATTGGGCCTTTGGTTTTAATATGGGAGTGGTATAAGTAGGTAAGTGGGTAAGTAGAAGCCGCAACTGTGTTGATTTTTATTTAATTTTTTTTTTAACTAAACAAATGCTTAAATTTGTAAATTTGGAGGATGAAACTGTCAAAATAATTAATGTTATGTTTTTATTATAGGTGGTTATATTTACACCACATTTTAATTACATAAAAAGTCCTTAATTTTTATTTATTATCATATTTATGTCTTTAACTTTTTTTCCATCATATCTTATATTTAACATTCTATTAATTAATATATCTTGTTCCTACAAACGATTTTCTCTAAAAATTCTATCAGTCTGCTTTAAAATGATGGATAAATATTTAATTGAAATCTTATATTTATTTATTTATTTGCTTATTTAAAAATACGAGGGAAAAATGAGTTTTTTTGTTTTTTCTCAATGAAAATTTTAGATGGGAACCGTTATGAGAGACAATATGTGCTATTTAAATGAAGGTTTATAATAAGAATGCGATAGAAAAAATATTAGGGACATAAATGTAATAATAAGTAGAGTTTATAGACTTTTTATACAATTTAAATATGGTGCACTTATAGAAAAATGTGGTGTGAATGTATTTAGCCTTTTATTATTGTTAAATATTTCTATTTATTGAACTAATTTTGAGTTTGATTTAAAGTGTTTGACTCTTAATTTTTTACTTTTTTATGTTAATATTCGGATAGAATTTTAAAACACCGTAAGAACTTGTGGCTCCTTATGATATGTTTGGTAGTATTGATGATATGATAACCACTTGATAAAGTTATACTGTGGAAATTAATAAGTGCATTTACTATGTATTTTTACACGTGGATGAATGGAAGAACAACGGACTCGACACGTACAAACACTACTAGAAAAATATCATTTTGCAACATCTAAACAGCAACATTCATTAATTTCATGTTGCTAAAAATGGTTTACAGCAACAATCATTAAATGTATGTTGCCATTGGTTAATGCAATTGAGATTTGGCAATGAGATTTAGATGAATGTTGCCAATGTCTTCTCTTTGTAACGCTCATACTCCATTGCAAAAAAAAAAAAATTATTTTTGACATTTAACAACGGGCAATGACCGTTGTAAAAAATTAGCATATTTCACAACGCTCAGGCACGTTGTTAAATGGCGAGATTTTGAACATTTTGCAACGCTCAAGTCTCGTTGCCAAAAATTATATATAATGGCGATTTGGCAACATTTTTGAACGTTGTTAAAACATTCGCCCATTAAATTGACGTGTAAAACTAAAACCCGAGAAATTATCGTCTTCGCTCCAAGCTAAAATCGATTTAAAAACCTTATTTTCTGCTCCTATCTAACCATATGAGCCCCTGCTCCCATTTCCTCATAGATTACAAAAGCACAACTTAGACAAGTAATTCTCCAACTCCCATCTTTCTTCTACAATTGATTTTGTAATCAAGGTCGATGAAGAAGTTGAAGTTTTCGTAGTTGTGTTCGAGCAAGGTGCTACACTAAAATTTTATTTTTATGAGGAGCACTTAATTCAAATTTTTGAGGATAAATGAAAATGGTACAAAATCAATAGATGCAAGCAAATCAAGTCTTCCAAAGCACTATTTAAAGTGTCGTAAAGCAACCAGACAATAAGTCAAGCTAATGACTATAAATAAGCGCTTAATGGGAGACAACCCATTTTCTAACCATTTTATTTACTTTCTTGATATGTTATAGTTTTAGGTAGATTAAATAATGCATTAGTTTCTATTTCATTTATTGTTTATTACACTTGTAAAGCCTCGCCATGTCAACCGCATGATGCTCCACTTTTCAAGGCGCATGAGTCCCATCCCACTTCAGTCCACTTCAGTTAGTATGTCTTCTCAGCCCAGACCATCTTTTCCACATCTACCTCCGGAGAGTAACTGATATCTTTCTTCCTTTATTTTTGTTCTATTTTGCTATTACATTGGTGACAATGTAATATTTTAGTTTAAAGTGGGTTAAGTATCGTGATACTTAATTAATGAATTTTGAATTTTATTATTATTCAGATCTCAGATAATCGAAATATTTGTTAAAAAAAACTTAAAAATTAATATTTGTCTAGTTATTGTTGAAAGGCTTGCCGCCAATGATGATAGTATTTGTTTAAAATTAAGTACATTTTTAGTTAGAATATTGGACAACACTTAAACTTTATTTTTACTTGAATACTTATTCATGTTAGACTAGATTAATAGAGCACGTAGCCACTATTTACTTATAACTTATATAGGAACACAACTTGCGTGTATGTGTTGATATTGTTGACTTAGGATTGTTGTGAAAATCTCGCTCCCATATCTTTAAACTAGTAACCAAACTAAGAACAGTTTGGGAGTGTTAAAGTTAGTACATGTTTTTGTAGAATTTTGATGGTTTAGATTTTTTGGGTCTCATCTTTGGTTGAATAAGTTGTAGTCAAGGAATCTAAATCGAGCACTACTCAATGTTGATAAAAATAAAATAAAATATCTTGACTCGAGCAATTAAGCTTGTTAAGGTATTTTAAAATTGGTGCCCTATGGTCATCTCGACTTGGGAGTCATCGGCCCAAAGCTCGCTATATGAGTCACAAAAAAAAATTTACATCTTCACTTCTCTCAGCCAGTGGAACTCGAGCAATTAAGTCTCGTTAGGGTATTTTAAAACTCGGTGTCCTATGGTCATCTGACTTGGGAGTCATAAGCCCAAAACTCGCTACATAGGTCACATAGAAAGCTTGTGAGAGAGAAGTATTGCACAAGATGTAAGACTGTTTATATTAGTTAAATAAAATAAAAAGTGTTATAAGTGCTCGGTAAAGATTGCTAGTTTAGGACCTCAAAAACTGAAGATGAGAATTTAGAAATCACTCACCATCCTAGTTCTAGGATTATAAGTTTCTAATTTTTACCACTTTATTTGAAAAAAAGCATTGTGTTGATCAATAGGAACCAAATTCGCTAGATCACCTCGGGATTGGAGAGAAAAGCATTAGAAGTATGATAATTTATGAGAGATGTAAGGAATAAATGACTACAAAGGATATGATTGTAAAAATATCAACAACACAATATTGGTGGTGGTTTAATATAGTTTTAAGTTCAATATTTGGCTAATCACACACTCACTAAATATCGAGCATCAGATAAGTAAATTTTTTATTTTTGGTGTTGTTTAATATCCTCCTAAAAGTGTTGCTTTATATTCAAACCTGAGGCATTTGGTAAGAAATTTAATATTGACTCTAATTCTCATGATTCTCTTAGCTTAGTTTAAAATTTTATTTTAGTTTTATTTTTTTTCGAGGACGAACAAATATTTAGTTTGGGGGTGTTTAATAAGTACATTTTGTGCACTTATTCGGGCTTTCAAACTAAGCTTTTATTCCTTTATTTTATGGATTTTCTACTTAATTTATTGTCTTTTCTTTTCTATTTCAGTTTCGAATCTGTTTATAAGCAAATGGAGAAGAATGGATAGAAAGATCAACAATTTGGTGAAATCGACGAGTAAGTTTAGTTTTTGAAGTGAATATCAAGAGCCAAAAATTAGAGGATGAGGAATAAGATAAAATCAATAAGTTTAAGGTGTGTTGGAGTGACAATGAAGAGTTGAATCAATTGATCAAACACCAGAAAGCCAAAGAACTGAATTGAAAAACTACCTACCGCAGCATGTGGAGAAATTCGAGCACAAATTTTGATATTAACATATCCACAAGGAAAATAATATATCATTGAAAAGATAATTGAATTACGAGTCTAATACTTTTTACGGATCTCAATTTAGAGTTTCCTACAAAAAGTTATGGCTGTTTGAAAATCAACCACAAGGAAAAATAAGCTAGGCGATCACCCTGGATTATATTTGGGCGAGAGCCCAGCACTATTTTTCACCAGCAGAACCTAAAACAGAAGCCTGGGCGATCGCCTGAGAAAGCACTAGATGATCGCCCTGTGTAATTTTGGCAGACACGGGTTTTTGTTTCCTTTTTGAATTCAATTTCAATTAGGAAACCTTTTGGGACATGATTTTAATGATTTTTTGGGATCTTTTGGGACACTATTATGAAAATACAAATATGAGTTATTAACTCATAATTAAAAAGCCAGATTGGAGTCATTTTTGGAGTCGATTTTTGAAAAAAACAAGAAGAGAAACAAGAAACGAAGATCAAGAATTACTCTTTCAAGAATTCAATGAAGATCAAGATTAAGATTTCTCCTCTTTTATGTTTTTTTCATATCCGGGTGATGGCTTCTATGTTTTGTTTTTGTTTTTATTTTCTTCTTCTTAGTATGTTAGGTTAGATTATTTTAGTTCTCGGATCATGATGAAACTTGTATCATGATCCTTTAATTCTTTGAACATAGTTTTTCATATTTAAGCACGTTTTTAATTATGAATAATTGATATTTATTTCTTTTCATCTACAATTATGTACTTAATAGTTGTATGATTCTTGTGGCTTATTTTACCATCGATAAGTGCATTCTCGTGCATTATTCGAGCCTTTAACCCGTCATTTTATTGAATTTCTACTTAATTTAGTGTATTATTGCTTCTATTTCAGTTTTGGATCCGTCTATGAGCAATCAAGCTCACTGTGGCGATCGTTCGAACGGTTTGGCGATCACCAAAAATCGCCTGTGCTATTTTTCAACGCTGGATTTTTCTTTCCTTTTTGAATCCTAATACACTTAGGAAATCTTTTGGGCCAAGAAAATGTAAAATTTTGGGATCTTTTGGGCACCATTAGAAAGTATAAATATGAGTTATATACTCATAATCAAAGTGTTGAATTTTGGGGAGAAAAAACAATACACAAAAACACCAACCGGAGATCAAGAATCACCCTTTCAAGAATTCAACGAAGATCAAGATTAAGACATCATCCTTTTGAGTTTTCTTCGTCTCCGGGTGATGAATTCTATATTTTCATCTTCTTTTTATTTTCTTATTATTAATATGTTAGGCTAGTTTATTTAGTGCTAGGATTAAGATGAAGCTTATAGTTTAAATTCTTCTATCTAAAGACTTGGTTTTTGACGATTTATTTCAATATAGTTTTGAATAATTAATTTTAATTTATTTGAATCTACAATTATATACGTAGTAATTGTATGATTGTTGTGGTTTGTTTTACTATCAAAAGATCGAAAGCATGCTAGACACTATTTTAATTATCTTAAAGTTCGATAGGGGATAGAAATATACTGCTATACTTTAGGTGATCTTTAATTATCCATAGAAACTTAATGCATTCGTTTGATTTCGCATTTGTCATAGAGTTATAGTCGGGTCATATGTATGAATATATTTAATTTTATTCAAGAGAAACTGTTAAACAATCAAGGGATATTGATCTTCATAACTGATGTAATTTATCAAAACCAAGAATCAAGATATAGGAATTAACAACTATAAGTGGATTCGGGATCTTAGTAATTTTCTTTTCCAAAGTTAAAGTAATTTTTATCAGTTTAATCTTTTACTTAATTAAATTATAATCATTTAATTGTTCTTAGTTAATATTTTAAATTAGTTTAATCACCAAATTTCCAAAATTAACATATTCGGTTAATGTTAGTATATTGCAACTGAACTATCTAAATCCTTATGGGAACGATACTTGGACTCATAATTCATTTTATTCCTTGAGCGATCCGTACACTTGCGAAATATTAAAGACATAAAATTGCTGACATTTGGCCAATTGGTCATTGATAATCATTACGAGAATTTGAGTCGTATATGAAAGATTTTGCTTTCTGACAGTTTTTGAAGCTGAAAAATCAGTGATTTATACTTGATTGCCTCAATAATGAGCATATCGACAATTAAATTTCTCATTACTAGGGTGGCTCAGAGTTGAACTTTGTAACAGAATTATCATTCCTGTTCCAAGGATTTTGCTACTTGTGATGAATGCAAGTTATTACCTACAGGACAGCATTGGTGACGATAGATCCAAATAGTTTATCAAATGGCATTAAATATTAGTGAAAATTAGGGCTGAGTTCCCTAAACTTTTAGGTAGTGTGGTTGAGTTTTGACTTTTACCATTAAGTGGTAAAAAAAACCATTAAAAAACTGACTTTTACTTAAATATTAGTGAAAATTAGGGCTGATTAAAATTAATGGTTGGTTTTTACTTAAATTTTTCTTTACTTTTTAAACTAAACAAATGCTTAAATTTGTAAATTTGGAGGATAAAATTGTCAAACTATTTAGTGCATGTTTAGTAGTACTAGTTAGAAACACATGCGTTGCACGTGGTTTTGCAATAATTTTGTTAATTTTTAATATTTTCAAAATTTCTATTTTTTAATTTATAATTGTTAAAATGTTAAAGTAGTAATTGCAATAAAGATAGAACAACACGATTTTTGATAACATGACGTATTGTATCGTTCGATGTTATAATGAATAATGTTGATATTTTATTTACATTCATAGAAGTACTTGAACCCAATTAATACTTTTTGGTGATTTGAGTTTTGATGATTAACGAATTCCAGGATATTATCTTTTAATGTTCATTATCAAGATAATTATAAATTAATATTGTTTAACATGTAAAACTTTTGCTTTTTCAAATGCTTTTAGTAGATAAATGTGATTTATTGTAGGAATCTAATATGAAAAGTTTGTTTTATTTTAATTTTTTGAGAATTGACACTGTATATAACAGGAATTAAATATCAAATCTTGAGAATTTTTTGTATGATAATTACATATTTTTTTGATGGTCTTAATTGCTATATAATATTTGGATTATTGGAGTCTGAGATAAGTACTATATTTATTTTTATTCCTTTTGGGCATGATCATCTACATTTAGTTGATTGTTAGTACTTCTTCGTTGAGTTATTAATTCAAGAAAAATAGAAGAAATTTATATACTGATAACAAATGTATAATCTTTTGAGTACATGTAAATTTTGAGGACAAACTTCTATAAAGAGGAGCATTAATGTAATATTGCGATATTTCAGACACGCTCTACCAAGAATGATGTAGTTGAATAAATACGAAACATGACTAACATTCCAAAAGCTCTTTAATTCATACAAAATATCGATAATTTAGACAAAATATGAAGAAAGAATCTCGTAATATTTTTATTATCAATAGAGAGAAAATAAACATCAAGAACTTTTGGTTGCTATTCACAGTTTTTAAAAATACCTAATAGTCGAACATTATAAATATTTCAACTATAGTCCAAAATCTCTCCTAAAAATAATTATTACATTCTCATTTAGCAAAAAAAAAAAAAACATAAAATTAACAATAAAAAATAATAACCACAAGTTTAAATGTTTAAAAATTTTAATTGTACATTTAATAAATTATTAAAAATTTAATGTAGAATCATTGAAGGTGGTTTTGGGAGGGCAAGAGACGTTTCATGAATGAAATATAATTTTAATTTAATTACGTAAACTTAAAATTTAATATAATAAATAAAATATTATAAGATAATTGTATATTGAACACTAAGAGTGAAAATAGAATTTTAAAATTATTGTAAGAATAGAATAGTCAAAAATATTTCTCTATTTTATGGCCTTTTAAATGTAGTATAAATAAAATTATTGAATTGTCAAATATTATAAATATTTCAACCATAGTCCCAAATCTCTCCTAAAAATAACTATTACATTCTCATTTAGTTAAAAAAAAACCATAAAATTAGCAATGAAAAGGAATAAAGTACAATTTTAAATATTTAAAAATTTTAATTATTTATTTAATAAATTGTTCAAAATTTAATGTTAGATCATTGAATGTGGTTTTGGGAGGGCAAGAGATATTTCATTCATGAATACAATATTAATTTAATTAGATAAACTTAAAATGTAATATAATAAATAAAATATTATAAGATAATTGTAATAAGGGTGAATATGAAATTTTAAAATTTTTGTAATGATAGAAAGGTAATTATATTCATACAACACTTTTTATATTTTGCTAAATAAATTCACACCACAAATTTCTATAAGTACACCACATTTAAATTGCATAAAAGGTCTATAAGCTTTACTTATTATTATATTTATGTCTCTAATATTTTTTCATCACATGTTTATCATCAATCTTCTATTAATTATTATATATTGTTTCTGATAACGGTTCCATTCCAAAAATTCAATTAAGAAATAACAAAAAGACTCATTTTCCCCTTGTATTTTTAAATAAGTAAAAATATAAATATATATAAAATTTTAATTAAATATTTGTATCTCGTTTTAAAGCACACTAATATAATGTTTAGAGAAAAATCGTTAGTAGGAACAAAATGTGTTAATTAATAGAATGTTAAATATAAGAATTTGATGAAAAAAAATTAAGGACATAAATGTGACAATAAATAAAAGTTAAGAATTTTTATACAATTAAAATGTGATGCATTTATAATAAAATGTGGTGTGAATATAACCACCCTTTATATTTTGTACCATATTTTAATTATATTTAACATCTTTAATCTTTTAATATTATAGCACGCATGTCCCCAACTTTTTTGTATCACATTTTTATCTTCAACTTTTCATTAATTAACACATTTTGTGTTTGATAACGGTTTTTGTAAAAAATATTTGTTGAGAATTCAGTAAAAGACTTATTTGTCTATCATATTTTTTTAAAAACAATAAATATAAGAGTATGATAAAATATTTTTTCCTCATTTCAAAGCATGTAAATAAAATATCTCGACATAAACTATCATCAATGATGAAATGTGCTAATTAATTAAAGTTGAAGATAAGAATTCGATAACAAAAAAGTTAAGAGCATCATTGCAATAATAAACAAAAATTGAAGATCTTAAGTACAATTAAAATGTGGTGCACTTATAATAAATTGTAGTGTGAATATAACCACCCATGATAGAATAGCCTAAACATGTTTCTCCTTTTTAGACATTTTAGATGTATTATAATATAATAATAACAATAACTATTACGTTAAAATATTTATCCCTTTTATGACATTTTAGATGTAGTATAACTATTACGTTCTCATTTAGTAGGAAAAATACATCCATAAAATTAGCAATAAAATGGAATAAACCACAATTTTAAATTTTTAAAATTTTTAATTGTATATTTAATAAATTGTTAAAATTTAATGTGGGATCATTGAAGGTGGTTTTGGGAGGGCAAGAGACGTTTCAAGAATGAATACAATATTAATTTAATTAAGTAAATTTAAAATATAATATAATAAATAAAATATTATAAGATAATTTTACATTAATGAACCATAAGGGTGAATATGAAATTTTAAATTTTTTGTAAGGATAGAATAGTTTAAAAATGTTTCTCCTTTTAAGGGTCTTTTAGATGTAGTATATATATAGATATAGATTAGAATCAATTTTTAAGTGTTCATAAGTTGTAGGTCTTAATGAATGTGTAGATAATAAGTGAGTAGTAAGTTGTGGATTTTACAAAATGTGTAGATAAAACATATGTTTGATCATTTTGACTAGTTTCAAAATAATTTAAGTTTTGACAAATATGGACTTAATATGTTATATATTTTTATTATTTTTTATAGTTGTTAAATATTTCTATTTATTTAATTAACTTTGAGTTCCATTTAAAATGTTTGACTCTTAATTTTTTACTTTTTTTAAATCAATATTCAATTTTAAAACACCATGAAGAACTCGTGGCCATAGTTATTAAATCCAGATCGGCTCAAACCCAACCAGAAAATCGGTGACTTAACTGGTCTAGTTCTTTTAATTGGACCGTCCAACAATTGAACCATTTATAACTCGAAAAAATCGCCGATTTTTTTAGTAACCCGATGACCCGCCAGTCATTGTATAATAAAAATTTTCAATTTTTTTTATTACTATATTCTATCCAAATGATGCACCATATACTTCTTCATTCTATTAATGACATGTTATGCAATAAATTACAATAATTTATGTTATTTTTTTTACAAGAATTAGTTGATGATACTAGTAGTTTTGTACTTATTTGCTAAATAAATTTCGATGGTGATGATTTAAAAAAAAATAAACTAATCGATTCGACACGACCGACCCACCGATTCAACCACCGGATCACCGGTTGAACTAAAAATCCGATGACCCGCCTCCTTGTCTGAATCGATGTTTGGACCGAGTCTGGTAACTATGATCATGGTTCCTTATGATAAGGTAGTATTGATAACCACTCGTTAAAGTTAAAGAAGATGAAATTTTATGAATGGGAAGATGAAATATCATGTGGTGGAAATTAATAAGTGCATTTACTATGTAGTTTAATTTTCTACACGTGGGATGCCATTGGAAAATTCTGAAGCTTCTGGAGGGCTATTTCAGTAATTCCATTGTTTCCTAACGTGCATAACAAGAGATTCAACACAAAACACGGGATCGGAACCACTTGGAAAGCAAGGAGTATGCCATCGGGAAACGACGTCGTTCCTCGACGGAGATGTATTGCTACAGCATACTTCTTTTTCATTTGCCTCACTTTGATCGCTGAATCCTCTAACAATTCTCAGGTATTGTTGTTTCACCCATTTAATTAAACCGACCGTTAGGGAGGTTTTTCACCCCGCCCAAATTAATAAGCTACGTCTGTCTTACATTTTCCTCAACCTTTCTATCCTTTGAAATCTCCCATATTCCCTCAAATCTTCGCGAAATCTGTCCTCCACAACGGATCATCTCCTCTCAAATCTCTAATCTCTCCTCAAATCTCCAATGCGGCGGCCAATTTTCTCTCAGATTTGTTGGAATTGAACGCATAAAGGGCGATTTTCATATTTTTTTTTGTAAACGACGCTGTCTTGAAATAGATTGAATTCGACATTGGCTACTACCTTGAATCAAAGGAGAAGAAGAAGAAGAGTAGGTGGTAAAAGAAATACAAGGCCAAAAGGTAAACGATGCTGCTTTCATTACCATTCATCTGTTGCTCTGGACAATGATTGAACCCACTTCCACAGGTAATTCCTTGATAATTCCTTCAAACATCAAATCTTCTCCTAACACTTAATTTGTTTAATTCGGTGGGTGCTATTGAAAATTGATTGTTAGGAGAAGATTTGTGTTTGGATTATTTTGGGACTATATCATACTAAATCTTGGTTTTCAGAATTCTGAAATAAAGCCTTCATCTTATCTGTTTCCCAAAATGTATGGTCTAATGTTGGAATTTGAATTTCTAATGTAAGAGTTTCTCTGCTAATCATGGAAGATCCTGATTTCCTGTTTTATAGCTCGGTTATTTAATTTAGCATTATTGCCCTTCATTTGTGGCTTTATAATACTTTCGAAAGTTTAAAGACGTCTAATGTATTTGTTTTATGCGGAATAAAAGCAGATTTTGTTCTGTCTTCAAGTGCTGATTGCCCAATAACTCATCAAAAATTGTGAAATCATCGTCTCTAATTGGACTGGATATTCAGTAAAAAACCCTGTTGAAGTCCTTAAACACTGTTGACAGAACACAATCTCCCGGTTCCTCAACATTTCTGATTGTTTACGTTGATGGTCAGGTATAATTTATGCTACACTTTTGATGCCTCCTTTTGGTTAGTTATGCTGGTTGTTGTGATCTGACTATTAATGTGGTTCAGAGTGCAAGTTATATATACAAATCATATATCTCATGGTTTATTTCCTCAAGCAATAGTAATATCGTAATTATATGTTAAAATGAAAATTACACATGGAAATCATGCATATTATACTGGTGACATTTAAACCGGTATTTTAACTTTTGTCCGGGATGTCAAGATACGAATAGCTAAGAGCACGGTAAAGGGACTAACTGTATATGAATGCTTATATGATTAGATAACCTGATATAAAAAGTCATATGTTTGTGATAATGCTCTTCTAGGACTTCCATGTTTTTAATGAGTAATTTTTTTGATCCTGAATAGCACCAACTTCTGTTAATGCTTATGTAGAATTGGAGTATGACATATTTCTTGCATCCAATTAGAGGTTTTCGAAACATAAATTGATTTATTAGAACATGGTTTAAACATGGTTTAAATTGCATCCAATCATAACCATTGCAATTACTTTCCTAGTTTAAACATGGTTTTTGTTTCTATTTATATGCACAGCTAACTTCCTCTACCTGTAAATATATGTGTGGTTTTTGGGGAGTAAACTTATCTTCTTGCTGTTTTTAGTTCTTATTATGAAAAAGCTAAATATTTTTCTTTTGGGATGTGTCACATATTTTCTCAAATTTAACCATAACGATGATATTACAGTTTTTTATTTCCTTCTTTTTTGCAGATTTACACAGAGGCAAAGCTACCTCATAACTTATTGCTTCGTTCCAATGAATTGGATCCCAAGAAAGATACAAAAGTCAAAGGATATATATGAATGAACTTCCCAAACAAGTGGAAACTCTTGAATGCAAGGATAATGGCAAATTTGTTATCGTAAATTTTTAGTTTATGTTCACTGAATAAGTCAGTAATGATTAGGATAGTTTTGTCTAAATGTTTTGTGCAAATTTTAAAGAAGCTTAATTATTGAAATGGGCGTCCATATTTTATTCATTTGGTTTAGATTGAAATTAATTTTGTCATTGGGAGCAGTATCATTATAGTTTTACATTCAAATATATGATATCAATTATATTTGAAATTTTTGTGTTTTAGATTACTTGATGTCTGATCTCTTAAGCTAATATATTTCTTTTGAATGATAAATGAAACAGACCGTGCAATTCAATTCATAGACTAGGGGCAGGAGGCTTGAAACACTTTGTTAAATATTTTTATATAATTAGAAGTTACATAAATGGTTTTCAGCTTTCATTACTGATTGAGGGGTTTTTGAGGCAGTGTAATGTTTATTGTGTATCAAGCTTGCAATCTCATGTTATTTATTCATAGATTTTCCCACCATGCCAATGATGATGAAGATGTATCGGGAAATAGCGTAATTAGTGTGGTGGTCATATTGAGTATTATTATCATGAATTATAGTTTCCATGTAGCATATGTGATCTTTGAAATTTTTCTTTTAACTTTTATGGCCGATAGCCTATAAGTGCCCCTGTTTGTAAATTTATAGGAATAGCTTATGTGCACATTTGAACTTTTGAACATTTGAACTTTTGCAGCTCAGCTTCGTGATATTGATTTGCCATTGAAATGTAAACATAACCCTACGATTCGGATCCCACCGCAGTAAGCGATATATACTAGTTTATAATTTCCTTCATATTTCTACTTAAGTGGAAGACTTTCTTCAATGTGCCGTGCTCACCGTGAATGACATTAGATGCAAAGAAAACTGTGGTTATGGAAAACTATAACTTTGAAAGTACTCACGATTACTTGGAGCAAACATTATTCCATTTCCTTTTTCGTGTTTATATTGATTTTTTTTTTTTTTTTTTTTGTGAAATGTGTTGCATTTGTTGGGATTAGATACGGAAGTATTGTGGAGTAAGGTGGACCAGGGTGTCCCGCGAAAAACCTTGTGATGATTTGGATGCTTGTTGCAAAGATCCATGATGAGTGTGTTGAGAAAAATGGTATTTCCTTTTACCACTAGGCATTATTTGGTTTTATCAATTTTTAGTCAATATTTCACACGCTTAGGTCTCTCGGACAAAGAAAAGAGATTCTTTTTTAATTTGGTTTCTCGAAGATCGTAATAATCATATTTGAAATACTAACATAAGTAATGAGTTGACATCTCCCGATGGTTATATGATTAATGGCATCAATGGTACGATATCTTGTTGTGGATTCTAATGCGGCAAGTGTTCTTAGACCCAGAATATGGCTTTATGGAATTACATGACCAACTTGGGTAAGGATGAACTATTTAGAGTTATAATGAATAAATGCGTAATGTGTATAAACAAGGGTGCGAAAAAGAGGTCCTACATAGAAAATGTGTTTTGAGATAGAGGATGCACCTACAATTGAAGCCAAAAGATGAAAAAGCTTAGACTTTTGTCTATACGTAGATATTCTAAAGAAATCTCATAGACTACCACAACTAATGACACGCATGATTTTCTAGACATCGTGGGTTACTTTTCCAGATGTAGGTTACCCCATCGATTCTCTAAGATGATAAAAATACTTAGACCTATTTGCTTTGTTTAAAAAAAAAAAAAGTCACTCAATATTTTTAGAATGTAGAAATTGTGCTCATGTACGTTTTCTGAGCTTCTATTTAGGCTTTTTCTCGATTTGTTGCTTTCTGATGCTCAATTTGAATGTTTCTAAAATCCCTTTTGGTAATGCAATTGAGGGATAGCATAATATGTTCGGATTATCTGATTTAGATTAGGTTTTCGATCAAAGGAGAAAATGATTTACCCCAGTTTCAATTATCTACATTGTATCATCTAAGAACATAACTATTAAGTTGTTATTACCTGATAGTTTTGTGGCCAACGGTTTCAATGATAGATATGAACTCATGGTTTAAATGATCAACCTGATTGAGATTCAGATTTATGATGGATTTTAAGTCAATTCTGTATTTGGGAGTTCGTTAAGCATAACTAAGAGTATGTGTAACTAAAATGTTTGAAAATGTTTATACTCTGCCCAAAAAAGTTGTACCCATCCTGCATTTACTAAAGGTCAGCTCCATGGATCCTCTTCTTATTCATGACGCTAAACCATAAATGTTGAAACACTCTTAGTTACCTTGTGCTATCTGATTTTAAGTGTCCTTGTCTCATCGGTTTACTACTAATATAAATCCGTCACATTTCCTAACTGGTGCATTTCCTAAACCTTCTACGTGTGATTTGTTATCTAGAACTAAACAAATAGAAGAAAATCATGAATAAATCTTTATAGTAACTATCATTTTAAAGCCCAAAAAAGTGATTTTATTGTGGCCCAAATCACAACTTCAGGGTTTTCTTGTCCGACTAGTTCAAAATGGAACTCTTGATTTGAAATTCGATGTATAAAGTTCTGGCTCTCACATAGAAGGCAATGTGAGCTATTAATATTAATGTAGTGTCCAATTCATGTTTGTGGGGGTGAAGCGAAATTAAGGTAATGTATTACGCTTCTCGATTTTCGTCCTAACCAATGGTTTCTTCTGGGTCTAGGGACAGTTGTCATGTGCAACAGACTTCAAGTTCAGTGTTGATAATTGATACGAAAGTGTTTCGCATGAAATTTTAGTCATTATTACCTTGGGAAGTTGAACTTGTGACATTGATGCACATTACCAAGAGGAGAGTACGACAATGAGGTAGGTTTGGATTGTTACTTACAGAAGAAATTGGGCTATTGTCATGTCACAGCATGTTGAGTTTTAAGGAGCACCATTGTATTACCTCAATCCATATCAATGGGTGAAGGAAAAAGGATCAATTAAGTATTAGAAGCCCAAAGGGATCATGACAGTTTATACCATTTTAATCTTGCCCAAATTAACATCGTAATGTGGGTCTGGAGGTAATTCTTGTGTCTGCTGGCTTGCAGTTTGAATCATGTTGCTAGCTCAAGTTTTCCAGCTAAATAAACACACAAGAATATAATATGTGAAAATGTTATACATTTACTTTGTATAACTTTGGGTGGGATGCCCAGCAATTACTTGAAAGAAACCGGTATAAAAACCCTACATCACTCTAATCGTATAATAGAAACCAAATGGGGTGGGGTGGGGGGGTGGGGTGGGGGTGGGGTGGGGTGGGGTGGGCCTACAGCCTACTACAGCCATGAATTAAAGAGGCACAGGAGTACGCCTTATATAAATCTGTACATGAACAAATGGTCGACAACACATATCCTAGTCCATCTGAGTTTCTCTAACTAAAGGTTCAGAGTGTAAATCTCTCCCCTGTGACAAGTCCAGCAATCAACAGTTACCAATGCAATTGAGATAGATCATCTCACATCTTGTATCTCTGAGTGATATATACTCGGTCGTTGTTACCTACAATGCAAGAACATGATAATGAAGATATAGCCATTAATATCATGGTGCATGAGTTATCTTAATTTCTGGCCCTCAAACCTCTCTACTGTGTACTAGAAGAGCTCAATATATAACATCATTAGCAACAATGAGCAATGTAACTGTTGTCACATTTATAGGCACCTTCGTGATCATCACAAGTCTCCCAACACACAAATATCATGGTACATGGCCCAGCCATAAGTATGCATCGTCAGCCATGTCATTCTTAGCCAGTGCCAAGTTACCAAGAACATTCTGTGCATATGAGAACTAGATCCTAAACAGCTAGTTTCCTCAGTGACCATGAAGTATCTCCTGGAAATGTGTCTATCCTGGCCCCTCTTTTTGGGCAGAGCAGTAGAGTGTTCTACCAATACTCCAATTTTGACGTTATATGCAAAATCGTATATAATGTCTTTATTCCAAACGTGTATCATAGCTAATAGCACATACTGTGAAGTAAACACTTTGATACGATCTCGCTAATTTCTTTCTGTAATGGAAGAGCACAACGAAAATTGTAGCAAACTGTATTTGTGTTTTTTTTGAGTTTTCTATGCTAATTGAATAACAGAATTGAAATTGAAATGGATATACAATGAAATGTTGAACTTTTGAGAGGTTCAACTCTCTCCCCACAATACTCTCAATTTTTGCCTAGATGAAAATGAGCACCGTATTCACTTTTTATTGTTTTGGCACACATCACTTATTTCTGGAAATTCCCAAAATAACCCCAATGCAACTGAAAATTGAATTAACTATTAATATGGTGTTCTATCACACTTAACGCCTGGTTTTTGCATTATAGCTATATTTTATTGTTGAGATTGATAACATTAACAAAATAATATAATCTCGTTTGAATGTTAAAAATACAAGAAAAATCTATCCTTTGTTGCTCCTTTGTTCTTGGTTAAACTTGTGGGCTCAAAAAAATGCCACAATGAACATTGCAATGCAACCAAGGGAACAGTAATCGGATTTATTCACCAACTAACCCACCAGAGATGACCAAGACTTTTAAACACTCGGTCAATCTCACTTTTTGAGAAAATAATGAAAAAGCGGCTCCTCACTTTTCTCCACTCTCTATTTTAACCTAGGTGAATAAGACCGTGGTAATATTTATATAAACCCTAGTGAGATCTCATCCATCCATTATATCTAACGGTCCAAATAAAAACAAACTATATTGCCCAATGGACTAGTGCCAAGTGGATTTAGTGATCCACATTCTCACAAACTTCACATTGGTTCATAAATCTACTACCAAGTTCCCCGGCTACAAGTGTTTGTCCTTTTGTGGTCTTATTTCATTATCATCGCCCACTCCAACCCGGTACCTGCTTCACCAATCCTCCACTACAGCAAGTATCTGTCACACAAGTTAACATGTATCAATATTCAACATTGATATACACTTATTAAACTTACCAACAGCAAGTACTTTGATTCCAACATCTGCAGGGTTATCATCGGTTGCAATTTTAAGCAATTTAAATTCACTAAAAGCTAACTTCTCCCTAATGAAATGGTATTTCACCTCAATATGATTAGATCTTTCATGATACACAAGATTTTTACATAGCATTAAAGCAATTTGACTAGCAGTAAAGATCATGGCATTTTCATTCAAGAAGTTCAATTCACATAAAAGGCCTTTCAGCTACATGCATTCTTTAAAGGCTTCAGTTAGTGCAACATATTCAGCTTCAGTGCTAGATAGTGCAATTAAAGGTTGCAACTGTGACTTCTAAGTGATACAATTATCACCTAATGTGAAGAAGTGAGAAGTGGTAGATTTCCTTTGATCTTTATCCCCTGCAAAGTTAGAATCTACATAACCCTTAAGCTCAAACTTATCACTCCTCTTTTTGAACACTAACCCCCTTTTAACTGTCCCAGCTAGATATCTCAACAGTCATTTAAGAGCAATCCAATGATGTTTACCTGGGTTAGATATAAACCTACTCAAGAAACTAATTGCATAAGCTAGGTCAAGTCTAGTGGTAATCATATAATACATTATAGAACCAATGGCATTAGCATAGGGGATATTACTCATTTCTTGTTTTTCTTCTTCAGTTTTAGGGCATTGAGCGAGATGATAAAATCATGTGTGCAGCTAATGGTACATTGAATTTCATACCAAATTTGGTTATTACCTTTTCCAAATAAGACTCTTGATTAATAGTCAATCTATTTTCAGCCATATTCCTTTTAATAACCATACCAAGAATTTTTCTTGCACATCCTAAGTCTTTCATGTCAAATTCAGATTTCAAAAAGTTTTTCATTTTTATGATATCAGCTTTACTACTACTAGCAAGCAACATGTCATCAACATATACCAACAAATAAACCTTACAACCTATCTTAGTGTTATTATAATATAAGCATGCATCAAATTCACTCCTTTTGAAACCAATTTTAAGCACATAAGTATCAAAACGTTTATACCATTGCCTAGGACTCGCTTAAGACCATACAAGGATTTGTTAAGCAATCACACAAGCTCGGAGATTTCCTTTCACCTCAAAGCCTTGAGGTTGAGACATGTAAATGACCTCATCTAACTCTCCATGAAGAAAAGCAGTCTTAACATCTAGTTGCTCTAATTCCCAATTGAATTGGACACCGGGGAAAACACCTTATTATAATCAATCCCCTCTCTTTGAGTAAATCCATTGGCTACCAACCTAGCTTTGTATCTTAAAGTGGTCATTTGGTTCTACTCCTTCCTTCAACTTATAGATCCATTTACAATAAATTATCTTTTGATTCTTTGGTCTCTCAACCAACTTCCAAGTATCATTCTTGCCTAAGGAATGAATCTCTCTCTCATAGCCTTTTTCCAATTTTTTAATTTGTATGATTAACCGCTTCTTCATAAGAAAAAGGTTCAATCGACTCTAAAACTTCACACAAACTATGACAAACTCCATCAAATTTGAAGAAGTGTACTTCAAATTTGGTCTTACCTATCTTCTTTCCCAATCTCTCACTAATTGATAATCTCTCAAATTAGTATCTTCAAGTTGTTCTTGGTTAGGGATCACAGTTTGAGAATTTCTAGTTCAGGTTGTTCTAAGACTTCTTCTTGTTGAGTCTCAACTTGAGGATCAATTTGTTCAGGTTCTCTAACTTCTTGATTAACATCTAATCTCTTCCCCTCAGTCTGAATCTTCTTCCTATTAGAAGATTCTCCTTCCTCACTTTGTTTAACTTGATTGTCTGGAGTTTTTATGAAAGGCATATCAAGCTCATTAAATTTCACATCTCTACTGTTAATTATCTTAATACCCTTAACACCTAAAATCCACAATCTATACCCCTCGACACCCTCCGGTATCCTAACATGGCACACTTAGTAGCCCTGTGGTCTAACTTACCCTCAACCCGATGTGCATAAGCAAAGACACCCAAACACTCTAATGTGTGTCAACCGGAGATTTTCCGGACCACAACTCTGGGGGCTTTTAAAGTTAACAAAACTAGAAGGAGACCTATTTATCAAATAAGCCCACAAGATAAAAGGCTTCACCCAAAAACCTTTGGCCAACCCCGAACTAATCAACATACATCGACTTTATTCATTAAAGTCCGATTAATCCTCTCAGCCACCCTATTTTGTTGGAGGCCCGGAGGGTATTTCTCACAATCCTATGCCTCGTGATACCTCTCTCTTTATAAAAGTCATCAAATTCAAAGTTGCAAAACTCTAAACCATTGTACGTCCCGAGAGTTTTTACACCTTTTCCCATTTGATTTTTACACCTTTTCCCATTTGATTTTTAACTAAGGTATGCCAGGACTTAAACTTGCTAAAAGTTTCAGATTTTGACTTAAGTGGGAAAACCCAAACTTTTCTAGAGTAGTCATCAACAATGGATAGGAAAAACCTGTTCCCACTATGTGTAGGGTGTTTTTCTGGACCCCATAAATCTACATGAATGTAATCTAATGGTCTCTTAGTGTTGTGTTGACCTACCTCAAAGTTGACTCTGTGTGACTTTCCTAGAACACACGTCTCGCAAAAGCTCAAAGGTGCAACAGTGTCTTTACATAGTAAATTCTGGTCACTAAGATATTTTAGCCCCTTGTTCCCAATGTGTCCCACCCTCATATGCCATAGATCTGATCTATCAATATTGATTGAAACCAATCCTGAATCTTTGGCATGTAAAGCTTCACCTTGAAGGTAATACAACCCATTCCTCTTGGGACCTTTCATAACTACTAGAGAACCTTTAAGAATCTTTAAAGTACCAAAATCGATTTGAACATACAGCCCCCATCTTCAAGAACTCCTAAGGAAATTAGATTTCTCTTAAGGTTTGGGACATACCTAACACCAAGAAGGGGTCGGACAATGCCATCATGCATCCTAATAGCAATGTCACCTATTCCTTCAACTGTTTGTGAATTGTTATCCCCCATGTATACTTTCCTAGGTTCAATTTTTTTATAGTTATAAAACCAAGACCTCACGGGACACAAATGAAAGGTGGCACCTGAGTCTAATATCTACTCATGGTCAATCTCACCATCAGACACAGTCATAACATGTAAACCATCTAGGGCATCCCCAGCAACAACATTTTGATCTTCATTCTGCTGTTGCTTCGTTTTTCTCTTAAGTTCATAACAATCTTTCTTGAAATGTCCTAACTTCCCACAATGGTAACATTTCTTATTGCCTTTATCCCTAGACTTAGACATATCCTTAGATTTTCATCTGCCCTTCTTTCCCTAGTAATTGTTCTCTCTCATTTCATTTCTTCCTCTAATGAACAAACTCTCCTCTCTAGTGTTTTTCCTAGACTACTTTTTGACTTCTAAATCCTTTGATCTCAAAGCATCTATCACAATAGATTGAGTCAAAACATCCCTAGCATACTTAATCGCATTCCTAACATCTCTATAAGAATCAGAAAGAGAATTCAAAATGTATAACAGCTAGATCCTCATCGTCAAATTTCTTATCATTGTGGGCCAAGCTTTTTACAATCTTGCTAAAATCACTCTGATTGAATTCAAAATCCTTCCCCCGAGTCCATTTTAAAACTGAAAAGTTTTTCTAGCAAATAAATCCTATTTGGCAAAGTTTTTGTCAAAAACAACTTGTCAAGAGCTTCACACAATTCTCTAGCAGTCTTAGCATCATCAATTTGTCTAACAATATTATCAGATAAGTGCAATATTATAGAACTCGTATGCAATTTCATTCATCTCCTCAATTCAATCAGGTTTAGCTTTTAATGCATCAGAAAATTTTTCTAGATAATCAAGGGCTTTAGAAACCCTTTGTTGAACCATAATAGTTCTCATTTTTTGTTTCCAAATTGAATAATCACCATTTCCATCGAATTGTGATAATTTAACCTCGAACCCAAGGATGGAAAATCATCCATGAATGAGAATTTTTGAAATTTTTTTATAAAAACTTAATCACACGGATGCAAACACAGACAACCCTTTTTCAAATTGCTAACTAAGATGACATGTAAACACAGTTTATCAACACACAAGATAATAAAGTCACAAATTATACTAAGGAGTTGTAGGTTTTAGCCACCTAGTTTGTTTTACCTCAAATACAATTAACAAAATGTAAAATTAAATAAGAGGGTTCAAGAAATTCAAACTCAGCGGACAAATCTGCTGTCCGTATTTATAGGAGAGACGAAGCAATTTCCACGTTCGAAGGCACCGTTACTCATCTTAGAACAACCAATCATTGCCTTTGTTGCTCCGCCAACAAAGTAACACCACTATAAGGTCGAAAAGCAGCACCGATAAGCAACTGCTCCAAAACATCTCGCCGAAAATGCTGAACGCACTCTCACGCGCCTCTTGAAGTCATTGTACGCACCGCTGCTGGAGCCCACGCGCAACCATCGGACTACCAGCTTGTGCGTCTTAGCCAGGGGAGTCTTCTGTCGTAAACCACGCTCAGAAAGGAGATGGGACGTGCCTCCACGCGCCGGAAGAAGTAGTTCTGGTCACCTTTTTCACATCCCACACGCGCCGTCGGAGGAGGATCCACGTGTTTATGGGATTTGTTCGCCTCTTTGTCGTGAATCCAAATATAGTCTCAGATCTCCATGACGATGAGTGGTTTGGCCGGAATCTTGGTTTGAAGTCTCTAGGGTGATTTGAATCTATCCGAATCCGGTTCCAACTTTCGACCCACCAAGTTTTCTTGATTTTTCAAACCCATAGATCAATAACCTAGGCTCTGATACCATTTGTTGAGATTGATAACATTAACAAAATATTATAATCTCGTTTGAATGTTAAAAATACAAGAAAAAGCTATCCTTTGTTGCTCATTTGTTCTTGGTTAAACTTGTGGGCTCGATTCTTGCCACAATGAACACCGCAATGCAACCAAGGGGACGACAATCGGATTTGTTCACCAACCAACCCAATCGAAGATGACCAAGACTTTTAAACACTCAAATCCAATCTCACTTTTTGAGAAAAGAATGAAAAAGCGGCTCCTCACTTTTCTTAACTCTCTATTCTAACCTAGATGAATAAGACCAACGTAATATTTATATAAAACTCTAGTGAGATCTCATTCATCCATTATATCTAACGGTCCAAATAAAAACAAACTATATTGCCCAATGGACTAGTGCCAAGTGGATTTAATGACCCACATTCTCACACTTACAAAACACCAATATTTACCATGAACTTTCATTCCTTCGATACATCTAAGCTGGTTTCTGTTTATCACATATTATCAATGGGATTTTGGTTATTGACAATAAAACTCTCCTTTTAACCTTTTATGTATCATTGGTAGGGATACTTGATGGTAAGTAGATTAAGCAATCTCTCGACATAGGTATCAATACTTATAGGATTGGTATTGATATCCAGGTTAATAGAAAGCTTATCAATACTTGAGTCCTAGGTGTCAATATGTGTTGAAGGTTTGTCAAAAACTTAGATTTTCCCAATTGTTTCTTCATTTTTCCATAAAAAAAAAAAAACTTCTAATGTTCTAACTTCTAAAAGATGCTTAGACTAAAAAAAAAAAGTGACTTAGGAAAGTTTGGATACCATCATTCCTTCACTTTTCCCTTTCAAAGCACCTTTTATACTTCTTTTTCGCTTCCTCTCACCAAGTGCTTGAAGTGCAGAGCTTTTCAGAGTTCTTTAGCAAGTGGAGTAGTAGAAATGTATGAAATGTTGTGCATCAAGGGTGCTATTTGCGGTAGAAGTCCAAGCCCAAGCCCTTTCTTCCTAGACAAGAAAATTCCTCATTGGTCCTACTTCTTCATATCTTTGCTTGCGATTTGGCTCTCTCATTTGCAACCACTATGCCCATTTTAGGACTCCTTAGCGGCTATTAAGTCGCTTTTAAATTTGAATTTTATTAGTCTTTATTTTATCGGTTTCGTTTTCATTTTCAGGTTTGATATTGGATTTAATTCCGTAAGTAAATTTTCTACATAATCAAATTATAATTGTTCTTTAAAGTGGAGGTTACGAGATTTCATAGAAAGGGAGTTAGTAGTTAAGAGAGAGACACAAATATTAGAAATCTTATTATAGCATTCTATTTGTTCTCTTTGTTGAATGTCTATCTTGATGAACGTCGACCCTATCGACAAATATTCTGTTGTTATTGGTCCTACCTTTTCCTATGTGTTCTTATTTTCATTCCCAATAAGGTAATACGTATTTTGTTGAAAAATTTTTGGGTTGCTATAGAGCAATCACTACTATAACGGATTCTAGATATATGTATAGTTCTTTGTTTGGTTAATATTGAGTGATGTTGCATATTTTTCACATATCTCGAGTAATATCTTTTGTTTAGTATTTTGTGATATTTGTTTTCTTCATTGATGTGAACTTCAGATCTTCTTAGACTTTTTCTCTTAAATCTTAGCCTAGAAATAGGTGTGTTGGAATTATCATTGTTTTTGATTTTCGTGTTTAACAAATATTAAATGCCATGAGAAGTTCAAGAGGTGCATAAAAAGTATGTAAATCTGGGAAGGTTGGATTCTCCTCCGACTGTCAATATGATACAACTGTGGCTACAATGGTACAAGGTATGGACATGGCCATTTTATTTAGCCAGTTTGGTAACTCAAGGTTTGAACTTTAATACGATAGTTCAAAAGTTGGGATACAATATATTCGAGTCATTCTATTTTCTATTGCAATGACTGAAGAACCATACAGATATGTATCAAATGTAAAAACAATTTGTTGATTTGTGGGAAGGTTTGTCCCATCAGATATTTTAATTCTCCAATTCGAACATTGCCTAGAGACAGATTTATTTTACATCTCTTATTGGCCTTTTGAGAAAAGGTCGACACGATATTATTGGAAATGTATTTGATAAATTTGGACCTGTTTTTGAAATGTTCATATTTTGACCACCAATTTTGTCACATTTAGTGGTGGCAAGTGGGCCAGCTGGCTTGACCCAGCTCAAAATTGGACAGGCCAAACAAAAAATTGGATTGGGCTCGTTCTGCTCATCTTGATTTTACACGGGCCAGTAATTTGTTGGGCCATCCACCTGATTTTGGGCCACTTGGTCATTGGCCATTCGACATAATTTTAATTTTTTCCCTTTTTTTTTATTTCAAAACATTTAATATATATATATATATATATATATATATTACAGGTGGGGGAGGGGGGGGCCTTGCGGAAGAAGATGAAGTCCTCATCTTTCATTTATATATAGGAACCGTTCCTCCTTTTAATACATCTAGAACCCAATAAATATTTTAATACATCTAGACCGTTATATTGATTGCAATTAAGGACTATACTTATTTGTCAAATATATTGGTAGGAGGAACGGTTTCTATATATATATGAAAGAGGAAGACTTCATCTTCTTCCGTGCAAAGCCCCCACCTAGTCGCCGAGAATGCTTGGCGACCAAGGTGGAAACTCCCCTTGGTTTGTTCACGAAACTAGGAGATTTTTCCCCTTGGTCTCGCGACAAACCGGGAGGAATTCTTTCTTCCCGATTGTTGCAGACTTCAACAGCGAGGGTGGGTGGAATGAAATGGAGTGGGAGACTTCTGATAATATTTTTATCGGGTGAGTCTAAAATAATTGAGCCAACTCGGTGTGAGTCCGACAAGAATAATTGTACCGAGCCAAAGAGGGTTTGATTTTTATTGGGCTGGGGCGGGTAAAGGTAATCTGGGCCAGCTTACTCGGTCGGCTTATTATGCCACCTCTAGACATATTCTATCTCCCTAAACTTATGAAATTTCTATGTACATGATACAAAGTTTTTATCCATTAAAAAGCTTCCGTATTGATAAAAATCATCGTTTTAAATACAAATTTTAAATTTCTTACGTCTTTATCTTCTTTTCCTTTTTCCTTTCTCTGTCTTCTTCTTCCTTGGACTATTCGTTTCTTAGAAAATGACAACTCGACCATCAAGACTATTTAGACCGTTCACTGAAGAATTGACATAGTTTAGGCTAGTGTATATGACAATCAATATCATAAAAGCAGGCTTGTATTAAAGGCCAATAATTAGATCATGCAATCTCAATCTGATTCATAAACTTCGTGTTTTTGAGAAAAAGAATTTTCTATTCTTCTTAAGCCAAACAACGACTTTGGTTATGTACTAAGTCTAATTAGTTTAAAATTAATTTAATTTCATATGTAGCCTTTGAACTTAAATTACAATTACAATTAAGTCCAAAACTTTCATAGTAATTGCAATTAAGTTCAAAACTTTATAGCGCTACCACTTACATTAGAAGACATATTTTTAAAGATCCAATAATTAGATCATGTGTAGTCGACCTTAAACCACTCAACCTAATTGTTAGTGTTTTACTTTTTTTTACTAAAGACAAAAGATCGTATTATCGTAATATATAAAGTCACGTAAGTCAATATATTTCTAATATTTTCCCACGACCAGCTGTGTGTGTGTGTGTATATATATATATTTCATCTCCATCTTAGATTCAATAATTAGGTACGAGCATAAATGAGCGTTTTGTCCTTCTAATTATTTTTAGTAACTCAAGTTACATTTTCTTCAACGGTTGTATTAATCAATTCACATATGTCGAAGTTTAACCGTCGTTAAATACCGAGCTCGAATTTATAATCGTTTAATATAAAATACTTAATTAAGTAATCCTACTCTTGGTTGTCGCTCATTAATATACTTATCATCTAGGAAAATTGTATTTGTGCTAATAAAACTTTCTTTCTAGAGGTCTATAAAAATAGTATCCACTGATACCTTTTGGGTATCTCACAAATAGACATAATTCTGACCTATCTTTTTAGTCTACCCTTTGAGTACTTGTGTTTGACATTCCCAAACTCTGATGTGACGCAAGTTAAACTTGCGTCCCAATTTCTGGAGAATCTTGCATGAACAAACTTGAAGGAACTATGTTCAGCTATTTCCAATGCATATCCCTAAAATGGGATAGGAAGAGGTGAGAAACTCATTATTGACCTAACCATATCTAACAATGTCCTATTTCTTCTCTATGAAACGCCGTTTTGTTGGGGTGTACACATTTAGTTGAGAAACTATATCATTTTTTGTTAAGTAGTCCTTGAATTCTTCTAAGAGACTTCTTACCAAAATGTTTCTCGACCTTAGCTCGATACACTTTGAATTTTTCAAAAGTCCATGACTTTCGAGTCATTAGGTAAATGTATCTAAATCTAGAGTAATCATATGTAAAGGTAATAAAATACCCATAGTTTCCTCTTGCAGGTGTACTAATGGGTCCACATACATTAAAATAAACTAGTTCCAATACTTGTTTGTCTCTCTGTCCCTTTGCTAAAATAGACATCTTGGTCATCTTGCCTTCCAAACAAGTATCACTGTTTGGCAATAATTCGACCTCAATTGAGTTAATAGACCATTCCTTGCCAGTTTTTATATCTTGTTAATGTTGATGTGTCCAAATCTAAGATGCCATAGATATATGGTATGTATTTTGTTTCTTATTGTTTATAGAAGTATTGTAAATTTTATTTGTGAAATAATATAAAATATAAAGACAATTCATCAAATATACTACTCGTTGAGACTATTGCTCATATGCCGACTGTGATAGTGAACTGGCCCTCACTGAGTTTTTTGCTCTCCTGAAGCACTTGCATAGACACGCAAACATAATTAGTGGCTCTATAATTTATAATCCTAGAACATGTAGAATCAACCACCAAATAAGACTTAGTAACGAAAAACTCCTTACCACCGCTTATTTTTAGTTAGTGCGTCAGGGAAGTCTTTCTTACAATGTCATTTCTGATCGCAGTTGAAACACTTGCCTTTTGGCTTTCCATCCGCTTTGGTCTTTTTGTTGCTCCCTTGCTACTTACTAGCTCTATTTTTTTTCTTTCCACCTCTGTCTTTCGGATTGGAACTAGAGAAGCTGTCAATTGCTACGTGAGCATCGTCACTCATAGTTTTAAGACCACACAGTACATTTTGCAACTCATTCTCCAGCTCAGTTAATAGCATATTCATCTTGTGCAAGTGATAGTCTCTAAAAACATATCAGATAGAGAGTTTAATACCAAATTAGTCTGAGTACCTGAGTTAATAATTGCACTCAGATAGAGAGATCAATTTTTCAGGGCAACAATTTTTGACATAAATTCGTGTTCTCTACTTTGCTCACCCTCAAGCTCCAAGCTCATCGAGATATTTCATCAATCAAATTGATCTTGTTCATTGGTAAATCAAAGAATTATTAAACTCACGAAAAGATATACACAACATTGTCAAGGGATTTAGATGAAATACTTGGTGATCTAGTGGAATTTAATTTTTCGAACGCAACACGTGGTCCTTTTAATACACTCCAAGTGTAGTAGTGTCACCATAATATTTATGCTACACCGACAAATTGCCTACCTAAATGATGAAACAATCAACACTACAATCTTCCGTGCAAGGTGCCGATTCTCATACATTGGTTGTGAACAATTTTATTCATGATTAAAATATAAGTTGTGTCGCCTCCATGGGCATGGCGTAGTGGTAAAGCAGGAGGGTTCTCTACGGAGGATCGAGGGTTGAATCATGAGAAGACTGGAAGACAACATTTAATGTTGGAAGTCAACAACTATGTTGGAAGGCAGTGGTCCACAGAGAGGAGAACCGTTGAATGTCCGGCCCAAATATGTATAAGTTGTGACTGCATCCGGATTTACCTGGGTGGCGAACCAGGGGGGAAGGCCGCCACTCCTCAGAATTAGCCAGGCGAAGCTTGAAACTCTTGAGTCATAAAATATATATATATATATATATATATATATATATATATATATATATATATATATATGATTGACAATTTTAGTCGCACTCTCAATATTAAATAAATGTAACAATAAAAATTCATTTATTATAAATTATTGTTTCAATACAGAAAAAACTATAATATATGGACACACAGCTCAACAAAATCACCGAATCATCTTCAATACATAGAGAAACACAACCCAACAATATCACCAAAACGTCGTACAATACATAGAGAACACATTGCATTATGATGTTAAATTTGAAACTCTTGTTAAGTAAGGAGCTGAAATCTGATCTTCTTCAATGCCACAACAACATCTTTCATGTTCACCCTCTCATTGGCTCTTTCCATGGAGCAATTTAAAGCTAGTTCCATTACAGATGACAAACATTTCAACTTTTCTGTGCAGTCTTCTTCTTCGGCGCTAACAAGTTCGAATCTATAATTCGAGTAATTGCATTGGGCATAGAATCATTTATCCAGCTCCTTAGGCTTAACTCCCCCGAAAAAATTTCACTGCTTGGTTTCGTTCTTGTAAATACTTCCATTAACATAATGCCATAGCTATAAACATCACATCTAATTGACACCGATCCTTCCAATCCATACTCTACACAAACATTATGAGATTCATTAGAACTTGTTTGGTATAGTTTATAAACTAGTTTATTTGACCAAGAATGGTAAAAAATATCAGGCTACAAAAGCAAAAATTTTGGGTCAAATAAACTATTTTATAAACTACACCAAAAGGGCTCTTAGTTGTATTACGTTTTGTGTTACACTGTATTAGAAATATATGTAAGTTCTATTATGTCTGATTGTATAATGTAATGTACTATTTCCTGTCTAGAAAACACAATTTTATTTTGTTTTGAAAACAATGAACTAAGCTTTGTAATATTTTTATCCCAAGTCTAATTTCATCAAATATTGAATGCTCTGAGCAGATGACAAAAGCCCATCGCATGAATTGTAAGTAGCTGCCCGGATTAGTTTAACACATGTACACGCATGATGTAGTGTATGAGAGAAGATTGGACTAAAAGATAGGATCTTTACCTGGTGCAATGTAACCCAATGTTCCCATTGTTGTAGTGTGTGCATTGCTTTCTCCTTCACCCAATAACTTGGCAATTCCAAAATCACTCAAGTGGGCAACCATATCTTCATCCAGCAATACATTACTTGGCTTTAAATCACAGTGAACAATATATGTAGAGTAACCATAGTGCAGATATTCCAATGCACATGCTATGTCTATCATTATGTTAATTCTCTGCAAGATGTCCAACAAGCAGTCGTCTGAATACAACCACTTCTCAAGGCTTCCATTGGACATGTACTCAAGCACCAAGGCCTTGAAATCCTGATTGGAGCAAGTGCTGATGACTTTGCACAAATTCCGATGGCGAAGGTTGCGCAATACTTCACATTCTACATCAAAACTCTTGAATGCATTTTGATGTTGCAAATCGAATACCTTTACAGCCACTTCCCTTCCATCATTAAGAGTCCCACGATAAACGGAGCCAAAACTCCCAGAGCCAAGTAAATGGTTCTCGCTATACCCTTGAGTTGCTTGCATAAGTTCATAATATGAGAACCTTGATAGTGTTGTGCCAGGTGCAAAGTCTGTTGTATTTTCCACTAAATTTTTCCTTCTGTATCTTCCAACTGCATATGCCAAGGCCATGGCAATTGTAATTAGCACTATAATCCCCAATAAAGCAAATACAACTCGAAGCTTCAAATTCCTTCTCTTGGTCCAGTAGTATGGCAGGGTGGGAGACCATATATTGATCACTACATAATCCTTCATTAGACATGAAGGATTGACTTGAAAAGTTTTGAAACGACCACCAGTAGGAACTTCACCACTTAAATCATTGAAAGAAACATCCAAGTAGGTGAGATACCTAAGTGCCTCTAGCGACTTGGGGATATTACCAGATAGATTGTTGTAAGATAGATCGAGTATGTCCATGTTCACAAGCTTACCCATTGACTCCGGAATAGATCCTTGCAGTGTGTTATGTGCTAAGGATAGATCAATCAAGCTCTGTAAACGGCCAATTGTACTAGGAATACTACCTGAGAACCGATTGACTGATAGATCAATAAGAATTGCAACTTTCAGATTCCCTATTTCTTGAGGTAGAGAGCCACTCAGAAAATTTGAAGATAGATTCAACTTCAGAAGATCGTTCCGGAGCCACAGGCTTGCAGGTATGCTGGAGGTCAATCTGTTGGCATCTATATGTAGAGACCTCAATGTAGTAATATTCCCTATGCAGTCTGGAATAGCACCTGTTATTAGATTTTGTGACAAGAACAATGTATTTAAATTGCGATGTTCACAAAGAGTGCCTGGGATGGATCCACTTATTTTATTGCTGTAAAGAAATAATCCTTGAAGCTTTTGCAAATTCACCACGCTTGTTGGTATTGATCCCGTCAACTGATTGCCAAACAGACTTAATTCTATCAAACTGCTGAGATTGCCAATTTCCTTTGGAATGCTACCCCAGAGATCACAATTAAAAGCATCAAGATATTGAAGAGAAGTGGAAAGATTTCCAACTGAAACTGGAAGAATGCCATTCAATGGATTATCATCAAAACCTAAAAATATTAAATATCTACATTTTGTGAATGAAGTGATGAAGCTCAATTCTGGAGATTCACTAATAAAATTGTTGTCGAACAGTTTTATCTTAGTGAGTTTAGAAGAATTCGCAATAGAATTTGGTATTCTCCCGTGGAAATTATTACTGTCCAAATAGAGCACTTCAAGATTAGGAAGCTCATAGCCCAAAACCAACAGATCAAGATTGCCTGAAAGTTGATTATCCAAAACTGAAATTAATTCATTCACGTGCAAATAAACCTTTTCAAGTTGGGAACAATTAGAGCAAATATTAGCTTGAAGAGTACCAGATAGGTTGTTTTGACCAATGTTAATATGTTTCAATGATGAAATGTTAAAAATACTGGCCGGTATAGACCCCGCAAGAAAATTGTCTGGCATGTCTAACTCCACGAGGTTCTCCAGGTTACCCAACTCTGGTGGAATTGCACCTGTCAAATTGTCAAATCAGAACGAGAGACTATTGTAAGTATCAATATGTTGACTTGAATAACAACATCAATAATTTTGTGAACCAAAATATCTTTAAACAAGAATTTAAAGTACTAACGCAACATTAATCATGATTCGGCTACCTGACAAATCATTTGAACCAAGATATAATATTTGAAGCGTCCTTATTCTCCCAATTTCACTTGGAATGGATCCTCTAAATTTGTTGAATGACAAAGAAAGGAGCTGAAGCTGTGAACATTCTGATATATTGGCACTTTCAAGTTGGGAACAATTAGAGCAAATATTAGCTGGAAGAGTACCAGATAGGTTGTTTTGACTAATGTTAATACGTTTCAATGATGAAATGTTAAAATACTGGCCGGTATAGACCCCGCAAGAAAATTGTCCAGCATGTCTAACTCCACGAGGTTCTCCAGGTTACCCAACTACGGTGGAATTGCACCGTCAAATTGTCAAATCGTAATCGAGAGACTATTGTAAGTATCAATATGTTGACTTGAATAACAACATCAATAATTTTGTGAACCAAAATCTCTTTAAACAAGAATTTAAAGTCCTAATGAAAGATCAATCATGATTCGGCTACCTGACAATTCATTTGAAGCAAGATATAAAATCTGAAGCGTCCTTATTCTCCCAATTTCACTTGGAATGGATCCTCTAAATTTGTTGAATGACAAAGAAAGGAGCTGAAGCTGTGAACATTCTGATATATTGGCACTTTCAAGTTGGGAACAATTAGAGCAAATATTAGCTGGAAGAGTACCAGATAGGTTGTTTTGACCAATGTTAATACGTTTCAATGATGAAATGTTAAAATATCTGGCGGTATAGACCCCGCAAGAAAATTGTCTGGCATGTCTAACTCCACGAGGTTCTCCAGTTACCCAACTCGGTGGAATTGCACTGTCAAATTGTCAAATCGTAACGAGAGATCATTGTAAGTATCAATATGTTGACTTGAATAACAACATCAATAATTTTGTGAACCAAAATCTCTTTAAACAAGAATTTAAAGTCCTAATGAAAGATCAATCATGATTCGGCTACCTGACAATTCATTTGAAGCAAGATATAAAATCTGAAGCGTCCTTATTCTCCCAATTTCACTTGGAATGGATCCTCTAAATTTGTTGAATGACAAAGAAAGGAGCTGAAGCTGTGAACATTCTGATATATTGGCACTTTCAAGTTGGGAACAATTAGAGCAAATATTAGCTGGAAGAGTACCAGATAGGTTGTTTTGACCAATGTTAATACGTTTCAATGATGAAATGTTAAAAATACTGGCGGTATAGACCCGCAAGAAGAAAATTATGGCATGTCTAACTCCACGAGGTTCTCCAGGTTACCCAACTCGGTGGAATTGCACCGTCAAATTGTCAAATCGAACGAGAGACTATTGTAAGTATCAATATGTTGACTTGAATAACAACATCAATAATTTTGTGAACCAAAATATCTTTAAACAAGAATTTAAAGTACTAACATAACATTAATCATGATTCGGCTACCGACAAATCATTTGAACCAAGATATAATATTTGAAGCGTCCTTATTCTCCCAATTTCACTTGGAATTGATCCTCTAAATTTGTTGTATGACAAAGAAAGGCGCTGAAGCTGTGAACATTCTGATAGATTGGAAGGAATTTCGCCATCCAAGTTATTCCCTCTAAAAGAAAGAATTTCCAATGTCGATATGTTGAAGATCGTCAATGGTATTAGACCAGTAAAACTGTTATTTCCAAGATTCAAAAGTTGAAGATTTTGTAAGAAACCAAACCATGAAGGGATTTGTCCACTGAAACTATTGAACCTGAAATCAATGATTTGTAATCGTCGAAGTTGAATCATTTCTCGAGGCAGACTACCATAAAAGTAGTTACTGCTTAAGTTGATAGACACAAGAAACGATAGATTTCCCAATTGGGACGGTATGTTTCCACTAAGATTCATGCTAGAAATGTCTAAGGCAGTCACTCTTTGATGGCGAAGACCACAAGTAACTCCAATCCAGACACAAACCGGGGTGGAAGCCGACCAGTTTTTATCAGGATGTTGCTTGGATCTGTAGTACCGATCATGCGGGATTTGAAGGCCAGAAGAGCTGATTCATCAGTGCTGATATTCATGTTATTGGCCATGCATGCCGTTACACAACATGCCAACAAAATCACAAGATGAAATGTGTAAGCTCTCTCCGTCACCATAATTTGTACAAAAAACTTTGATGATTTTGAAACTATGTATCGGAGAGTGTATATATATATATATATATATGCATCCAGTCCACCTAGCAGCCGTCTTCGTATCAATTAAGACACTAACTGAGTTTTTAATAATGACCCTAAAATAAAAACTTGATAAAAGAATTTAATTAATAATGGGCTATTTCTTTTAGTTGTTGTAAGGCCAAGAACCATTAGTAACTTTCAAGAAGATTAACATTCAACTAATCTAAGTAACTGAAACAAACATAAAACTGTAAAGAACACAAGGAATTTTTCGGCCTAAGCCCCAGAGGTTCGGTGACCAAATCTAACACCTACATCCTCTGTTGAGCATCCACAATGTGGAATATGCTCCAAGTACCATTAAAATAACCAATCGGCAACCAAGTACAAAATGTATCAAAGTATTACAGACTTCCCTTTAAACCACAAAGGTTTAACTCTCAAGAAACCACAAACATTCAGAAATCACCCTCGCCATCGCTCACTCAAGAACAACCCAACTCGGTTTGATTCGGTAACTAAGTATAAAAAGTCGGAAGACTTTTATCTATCACCAAGAATCATCAAAGCGATGATCTTTGACAAAAGAAAAGGAATGAGTAGAAGATTTCAGAGATTTCGAGAGACGAGAAGACACAGAGAAGGCGAAGAGCATTATCACAAAGAAGCCCTAATTTCTCTCACCCGTAAGTGAAGTTTCCAGATGAATTGAAGGAGTATATCATACGCTTGATTCATCCCAAGGTTGAAAATGCCTCCACGTGTAATCATCAGATCAATTGCCTCCACTTACAAAGGCGTGTTTCACTTAATCAGAAAATGAAATAACAATTCTGGTGGCACACGTTTTTCCCAACAGCTCCACCTTGCTACCCAGAATTGGTTATCTTTCAGACACTTAGAACATTTCCTTACTGTTTCATTGCTCAGAACCTGTTAAGAAAATTAAAACAAATTAAATGGAGGGAAAACAAATCAATCAGACTCGACCTGATCAATTGAAAGAATCTTTAGACAATTCTTAAACTTATTCAAATGAATTACTTTTGTTCCCATATCAGAGGGATTAAATTGAGTAGCAATCTTCTCAAGTTTCAAAATGCCTTTTGAAATAATATCTCTAATGAAATGATATTTAACATCTATATGTTTTGATCTATCATGAAACATAGGATTTTTACTCAAATGAATGGCACTTTGATTATCAGAGAATACAATAACATTTTCATCAACAAATCCAAATTCCTTTAATAAACCTTCAAGCCAAATACCTTCCTTTACTGCATTAGCAGCAGCAATAAATTCAGCTTCAGTAGAGGATAGAGCAACTACCTTTTGAAGTTGAGATTTCCAACTGATTACAGTTCCACATAAGGTAAAGAAATAGGCAGATGTTGATCTCCTATTATCTTTATCTCCAGCAAAGTCAGAGTCTGTATAACCTCTAAGGGTTATACCTTCTTTGCATTTTCTGAAGATCAGACCCATATTTGAAGTGCCTTTCAAGTATTTGAGAAGCCACTTAAGAGCTTCCCAATGGCATTCACCAGGGTTAGACATGAATCGACTCAATACACTAATGTCAGATGCAAGATCAGGTCTAGAACAAATCATCAGATACATCACAGATCCAATCACATTAGCATAAGGAACATTTTCCATCCTTTCATATTCCTCTTTTGAATTTGGACAATGATCGAGGACAACTTAAAATGATTTGCAAGAGGTAAACTAATGAGGCTTAGTATCGATATATAGCAAATTTCTCAAGAATTTTTATCACATAAGATTGTTGATTCAAAATAAGCATGTCATTTTTCTTATCCCTTTTAATTTGCATTCCTAAAATTCTTTTTGCAGATCCTAAATCTTTCATGTCAAACTCAGAATTCAGTTTATCCTTTATGCTTTTAATTTCATCTTTATCATGACTAGCAAGTAACATATCATCAACATACAATAAAAGATAAAGAGAATTAGCACCTCCAGAGCCTTTACAGTAAAGACATGAATCATATTTGCTCCTTTGGAATCCCAGATTTTGTACAAAAGTATCAAATCTTATGTACCATTGTCTAGGAGCCTGTTTCAGACCATATAAGGACTTCTTTAAAAGATGCACTGTGTCGCTTACCCTTTTTCTTAAAACCCAAGTGGTTGATTCATGTAAATGGATTCATCTAACTCACCATATAGGAAGCGCGTTTTCACATCTAACCGATCCAACTCCCACCCAAATTGAGTTACCAGAGACAAGATGATTCTAATAGTAGTATGTTTTACCACGTGTGAAAAGATTTGAGAATAATCAACACCCTCTCTTTGTGTAAAACCCTTAGCAACAAGTCCGGCCTTAAACCCCGACTTTGTTAATACTACCTTCACTTTCTTTCAACTTGTAAATCCATTTACAATCAACTACCTTTCGATTTTTAGGTTTTCAACCAAAATCCGTGTATTGTTCTCGCATTAAGGAAGACATTTCTTCCTCCATAGCAGCCTTTCGCTTTTAAAGAGTCTTTCTGAGTTCACCGCCTCATCATAAGAGAGAGGCTCACTTTCTACCACTTCCACGATATGTGAGAAAAGAGACAAAATTATCATCATTGAATCTAGCGGTGGTCTGCGATCTCGCTTCTCTGCTCTATCTCTTGTGAGTTGGTACTCATCAATAGCGTAGTTGTTGTATCATGATCACCTTCTCATGATTCTTCATCATTTTGAAAAGTTATGTCTTGATGATTTATATTTTCTCTTTCTCCCATATCCTCTCCAACCCTAAACCGGGAGACTCCACCTCAATCCTAACATCTCTATCTTTCAGATTAGAAGTGGTGTCCTTCAAGCATGGCATTAATGACTCATTAAAGATAACATCTCTTCTAATTATTACCTTAAACCTCTCTCTTCTTTTACCCAAAGTCTATACCCCTTTTGTGTTTTCTCCATATCCTAATAAAACACACCTTAGAGACCTAGGCTCTAATTTTCCTATATTTTGGTGAGCACGCAGAGACAACCAAAGACTTTAAGATGAGAGTAGTCTCTGTGTCTTTTGGTCCAAACAGATTTACGGGACTTTAAAGTTTAAAGCACTGGGAGGACTTCTATTACATAGATAAGCAAAGAAGTTAAAACAGTTTCACCCCAAAATAGTTTAGCGGAGACGGAAGTTAAGAGTATGCATCTTACCTTATTTAGAAGAGTTTCTGTTCATCCTTTCAAAGAACTCTATTTCTTTGAGGAATATAGGTATGATTACGTGTCTAACAATACCATGCAAGTGATGTAATTCATTAAATTCATAATTACGTAATTCAAGTCCATTATCTCGTTCTTAAGGTCTTAATCTTAAGATCAACTTGATTTTCAATTTGAGTTTTCCAAGTTTTAAAAGCGTAAAAGATTTCATCTTTAGTTTTTAACAAGAAAACCCAAGATTTCCTAGAAAAATCATCAATGATTAATGAGATAATATCTCGAAACCAGATTGAGTACACCTGTGAGTATGGTCCCCACAAATCAAGATGCGAGATAATCAAGAATCTTTTCAGACTTGTGAGTTCCCTTTGAAAAGGGAGCTTTACCTGCTTACCTAAAATGCATGTTTCACATGAAGTAATATCACATGATTTACATTCTCAAAGACACCTTGTTTCAAGAGAATTAAGTCCTTTATTGCCTATATGACCAAGTCTTTCATGCCATAGTTTTGAGAGAAATAGATTTTTATCTCAAGTAGTCAGCACGTTAAAGCGTGGATTGACTTGGTTTTAGAAAATATAAACCATGTTTCTTCTCGGATTTGATGATTAAATCACCATCTTTGAAGATATTGATTTTTCCTTTCCAATCCTAATATCAAACTCCATATCATCAAGAACTCCTAAGGATATAAGGTTCCTTTCAAGATCGGTACTAGTGCGGTATTATGGAGAATCAAATGGTTCCATTTTCTAAAACTATACTCACACCGCCTATTCCTTAATGTCACAGTCATATCATTTCCCATAACCACATGGCCCCCATCAGAATTCTGAAAGTTGGTGAACCAGTTTTTATTTGGGCACATATGAAAGGTACAGCCTGAATCAATGATCCATTCCTGATTTAGGTGTTTTTCAGAATTTACAAGAACAACACCATTTTTAGATTCTTCATTATTATAGGCTAAAACAACAGTACCTTCTTTTGTACCCTTGTCTTTTAGCTCATTTTGTCTCTTGAAGCAATCTTTAATAAAATGCCCTGTTTTTCCACAGAAATAGCATTTTTTCCCTTTGGCATTATTCATATTCTTTTCTTTACCCTAACCCTTCTTTTTTCCCTCAGATTGGTCTTTCTTAAAATGGAAACCAGATTTTCCAGAGTTTTTCCCTTTAACCACTAAGGTCTCACCTCTCAGGTTCTCCCTATTTTCAGATTTGAGCTCTAGATCCTTGTTTCTAAGGGCACTAATAATAATGTCAGTGGTTAAGGTATCCCTTCCATACTCTAGAGCATTTTTCAAATCTTTGTGCCTATCACTAATTGAATTTAGGAGAACCACAGCCAATTGATCTTGTGAAAGCTTTTCATCACAATTGGCAAGGTCTTGGGATAATTTTGTAAATCTGTTCAGATTTTCATCCAAGTCAAGGGAAGAGTCCATTTTAAAAGAAAAGAATTGTTTTAAAAGATAACATTTGTTTGGAATAGTTTTTGACACATAATGTGTCTGTAATTTGGTCCACAGTTCAGCAGCAGTACTAGTCTCTCCTATGGTTCTTATCACATTATCAGATAAGTGTAAAAAGATAGTACTCCAGGCAATTTCTTCCAGTTCAGACTTCTTAGTTTCAGGCATATCATCAGGCCAAGAATCATTAAGAGCTTTAGCACATTTTTGTTGCATCAAAATAGCTTTTAATTTTTGACCCCACATATTGATATCCCCCTTCCCATCAAAGATATTCAACTCAAATCTTGTTGTAGACATATTTCAAAACCTTTTGAAAATACTTTACAGAAAGTTTACTTAGCAAACTATAAGAGAATATATTCACAAAGAAGATTTTCAGATTATAGTCAAGTTTAGCAGATCATATACACAATATGAACAGGCTACTCTTATACGATCACTCATATACACAATATGAACAGGCTACTCTAAACAGATCACAAAAAGTTTTGTCTCCAGCAGAAAACAACTCCAGGATCACACCCGTACTGGATTTATCTCAGATTCCCAAGGCCTCTTAAGGAGCCTTTGGACAAAGATTAGTCTCCGTGGGGTTTTTGTGAACGGAGTAAATTTTAGGGAAACAAAACACAAATAAACCTATCTATTTAACAAGAACAGTTAAAAGAAAGGTTAGATCTCACCCAAGGATACCTAAATCTGTACAGAACGTTGAATATTTTCAGAGATCCTCTTATGCGAAAGTAGAATCCAGAGCTCTGATACCACTGTAAGGCCAAGAACCATTAGTAACTTTCAAGAAGATTAACATTCAACTAATCTAAGTAATGTAAACAAACATAAAGCGTAAAGAACACAAGGAATTTTTTCGGTTTAAGCCCTGAGAGGTTGGTGACCAAATCTAACACCTACATCCTCTCGTTGAGCATCCACAATGTGGAATATGCTCCAAGTACCATTAAAATAACCAATCGGCAACCAAGTACAAAATGTATCAAAGTATTACAGACTTCCCTTTAAACCACAAAGGTTTAACTCTCAAGAAACCACAAACATTCAGAAATCACCCTCAGTTACTGTTCACTCAAGAACAACCCAACTCAGTTTGATTCGGTAACTAAGTATAAAAGTCAAAAGACTTTTATCTATCACCAAGAATCATCAACTGATGATCTTTTGACAAAAGAAAAGGAATGAGTAGAAGATTTCAGAGATTTCAGAGACGAGAAGACACAGAGAAGACGAAGAGCATTATCACAAAGAAGCCCTAATTTCTCTCAGCCAGAAGTGAAGTTTCCGGATGAATTGAAGGAGTATATCATACGCCAGATTCATCCCAAGGTTGAAAATGCCTCCACGTGTAATCATCGGATCAATTGCCTCCACTTACAAAGGCGTGTTTCACTTAATCAGAAAATGAAATAACAATTCTGGTGGCACACGTTTTTCCCAACAGTTGTGCATGTCAATTTCAGTTGGGGAGAGTTTGGCATGTAGTTTACAAGAAATAACACCAATTTAAATAAATCAAGTAGCAGGATAAAATAATTATTTATCCCGTCTCATGGGAATCCGTAATTGCAACAATACAAGATTTTTGAAATATTTTTGAAAAATAAATAAGTAATAAAATAGAGAAATAACGTTGTTCGACAATATGTCTACTATGTCGATGAGCGCAAGTCCAAATCAATCTTCCACTAGAATAAACACAATAGGATACAATATTCTCTCTAGATAATATTAGAGGCTCAAAAAATAATCAAAAATTGAAATATTCTTAGTTTACTGGTAGTTCATCTATCAAATGGATTACTATGAATTGACAATAAAATAAAATAAAAAAATTAAAATCTCACGAAAAGAACAAACTGAACAATACACAATTAACCTTTTTACAAAAAAAATTAATGTTATGATTTCCCAATTGTGTTGCAAAAGTCTCCGTAATTCTCTCACACAGAGACGACCATTCATCCAATTTATATATTGGAATTGTGTATCAATCAAAATCTATTGCAAAACCCACTTTAATATTAGTATCAATTGGGCTTTAAGCAAATTGCTATAAATAGTGAGAATTTTACCCCATACTTGATTTTATATTAAAATTTCACAATTATTTTTCAACATTTTAAATTTCAAATGTAATAATATAAAAATATAACACACATTTTTTTATAAGAAATGTAACAAACGGAACAAACATAACAAGTGCACAACTCGAAAATTTTGAAATATTAAAGGACTAAAATAAAAATAAGTTTTAGAATCAATTAATTAATTGGGCTAAATAATTAATTATTAAATAAATAAGTTTTAGTATATCAATATTAGGCTCGTTTGGTAGCTCTATTGATTTTATATACTTTATGCTTGAGAAAAAGTAATTTTAAATAAGTCAAACTCAAATTATAACCGATTAAAGCAACTTATAACTAAACAAAGTTTAAAACGGATTAATCTGGTTTAGAAGATACTTTCGCCAGAAACCTTGAGAAGCCAAATTGGTTTTAACTCTCTCTCTCTCTCTCTCTCTCTCTCTCTCTCTCTCTCTCTCTCTCTCTCTCAAAATTTAATTAAAAGAGTAATGTTGTTTGTACAAATTGCATTACAGATGCTGAGAGTGTAAAAGTGAATTTGTGAATTTGTGATAATAAGTCATGGGCAAAAGGGTCATTGTACTATTTTGTCACATCATCTTCTGCACCTAATCCGACATCGTGATATACAAATAGCATGACTCTAATTAAGATACAAATAACCCAACACTAAACTTAACTAAACTAAACTAGTATTGAGCATGTATTTAAAAGAAATTTTAAAATCTCAACCTACAAATCCATCCTTCACGAGTTCATTAAAAACATTCCGGCAGCATGCACACACGCATACACGAAGATTACTACATAGAAATTTTTTAATTTTTAGGAGCCACTTGTGTGCTCTCTTTGCAACTTTTGCGTCCAGAATTCGTTCAATTTTCCAGTGCAATTCTCGTTCATAAGAACTAAGGCGAGGTGCTATGTGCTATAAGTTGTTTTCCACGTCTTTCTAGATATTTTATTTATATATAAAATTTAATTACTCCAGTTCAGTGCTCATTCCGAATAAATCATGAATCAGTTCAGTTAAACCTTTGACTTTCAATTTAGCCTTCGCGTTATTTGCAGTGCTTGCCTGAATTATCATTGTTATAGTTTGATAATTCTAAGTTCAGTTTGGTAAGATAAATTTATGTGTAATTACGATATTTAGACAGATTATGGAATAGCAAGCATCTCATTGAATATGATTAAATTTAAATTTGCTTTTATGATGTTTTAATTAATAAGACGATCAGCGTCACAGTTTCGATTATTAGCATTAGGCTTTTATTTATCAAAATTATTTATCGTTTCGAGACTCGATTTTTAAATGTTTATGAATTATTCAATTGTTTGACAATTGAAAATTTTATTAAAAGAGACATTTTCCACAATGTTCTATTAAGTTGTGAAGTTTTAGTAACTCCCCGGAACCCTAGAATTTTTGGGGCATTACAAATGGTATCAGAGCCTGGGTTACCTTTCTGTAGAATTGTAAAAAAATAATAAAAACAATAAAAATTTGCACGGTGGAGAGTACGTATTTGAACAGTAACAAAAAAAGAATTTTCTTTTTTTTCTTTCCTTGTGTCACCGAGCAGATAATTATTTTCTCTTTTTTGCTTGTGTCGCCAAGCACGATGGAGGGTTTTAGGGGAAGACGATCGTATAAAAAAAGGTTTAGGATTTATTTGTACTTTTGAAAAGGTTAGGGTCTCAATTGCAAATTTTTATTGTAATTTTTTTTTATGTTAGTTCACTTTATTTATTTTGTTCTTTTAGAAAATTGAAAAAGTATTTGGCTTCTATCCATGACTTTGACCAGGCCGTCCCTTTGCGGACCAATAAGTGGCGTGCAACAAATTACCCGAAAGACCCGATGCAAATCATGACAAGCACGAGAAGGACCGATGCAATTTGGCCTAGTTTTTTTGGATCTCTCCAAATAATCAAATCACAACACGACTTCAAGAGTGTCATGCACAATACGACTTGAAGAGTCTTAAGTCATGCACAACCCTGTTCTCCAAACAAGTCGATTCGAACAAGACCCCAAGCAAGTCTTGGGCCTACCGCACCTAGAGATGGCAATTGGACCGGACCGCCCGTCGGCCGGCGCCCGCATCCGCAGAATTCACGGACCGGCCGCCCGGCCCGTGGGAAGAAGGGCGGTCGACCGCCGTGTTTTCTTCACACGGCGAGCAGGGTTCGCCCGTGAAATCCACGGGCCGGCCCGTGGATCCGCCCGTGGATCGGACGTGGGCGGCCGTGGATCCGGCCGTGGACCGGGACCATGGGTGCCCGCGGACCGTGCCCGTGGGCACGGGTCCACGGATCAGACCGTGGACCACGGATCCGTGGTCCACGGTCAATTTAGTCCTCAAGAAAAGCGGGGATCGATCGATGCAAATTGCAGCGGTCGAATATGACGATTGCATGCAACGGTCATATTTCGACCGTTGCAATTTGGTCCCCAATTTTTTTTTTTTTTTTTTTCCAAACGGCTATTTTTTTTTTTCCCCTATATATATCCCATAAATTAACTATATTCTCCTCACAAATCTCTCAAATCTCAACTTACAATCTTACACTCATACTTTCATTTGCCGAAAAAATTATATTGTGCAATTTATATAATTTTTAGATTCATAATCTTATTCTTCTTATCTTCTACATCCCTACATTTCAATTTCCATATTTATTTTTCTACTTCTAATCACTAGTCTTCTACATTTCTATTATCTACAATTATTCATGGATCAATACAATTTTCAAGGAAGTGCCTAGTCTGGTCGAAAACCAAATTCAAGATGATTTTAGTGGTTTAAACAATGTTCCAATTCCAGAATTTGGTGATGATTTTGGAGTTGGGAACACTGCTCCAATTTTCAATTTAGATGATATTGACGAAGAGTTGGAAACGACCAACACTACTCAATCGACTACTAAACGAAGAGCCGCAAAACAAAAAGCTCGGTGTTGGGATCATTTCAATAGAGTGCAGACCGGTGCATCTGCAGATGGGCAACCAATTTTCAAGGCGGTTTGTAAATATTGTAAGCAACAGTTTGCATGGCAAAAGGGTGGTGGAACGAGCCATCTTAACCGACATTTTTCGAAGTGTATGCAAAAGCATGGCGGAGTTGATACCAACCAAGCCCAACTACATTTCGGCTCTCCGGGTGGATCTACTAGTTCTTCTCCCAATCTTAATAATTGGGTTTATTCACAAGAGGCTTTGCGTCGAGAAGGCATGTGCCAGTTGGTGGCCAGTGGTGAGTTCCCGCTTAGCATAGTGGAAAGCCCTCATTTCACACGGTTTGTACAACGGTATCTTCAACCAAGGTATCAACCCTTTGCTAGAAACACTCTTCGTTCTGATACTATTGCTGCATATAATAAAAGAAAACAAACTATAAAAATGATTTAAGTAAATATCGCTGGTGTGGTATCATTCACTTCAGACTTATGGTTCGGTATAAATGATAAAGGATATATTGCAGCTACTTTACATTATATTGATAAATTATGGATTATGCATAAAAGAATAATTGCTTTTAAAGTAATTGACTACCCTCATAATGGCCTCTGATTTTTAATTATGTAATGGCAATTATTAAAGAATTTAATTGCGAATCTAGAATTCGCAGTATGACTTTTGACAATGCTCCGCCTAATAATATTGTAATAGAAAAATTAATTGAGGAATTACAACCTGATTTCGGTGGAATTTTGTTTCATGTTAGATGTGTATGCCATATTTTTAATTTAATTGTTCAAGACGGTTTAAAGTATATAGGCCCACAATTAGAAAAAATTAGGTATGCATTGAACTATATCTTTGTTTCACCTAATCGGAAACAAGTATTTGATGAATTATCGTAGAAAATTCTCTTCCAACTAAAAGTATATGTACAGACATACGTAATAGATGGAACTCTACTTATTTAATGCTTGAATCATGTGAAGGTTATGAACATTGTATAACTGGTTATTATAATGGTCGACATTCACACGGTCCACAATACGATTTGCAACCACATGATTGGCAAATTGCATTTCATGTTCGTAAATTTTTAAAAGTATTTTATGATGCCACGAATGCATGTGGTGGTGTATACTACCCTACTAGTCCATTAGTTTTAAATCATTTTTATTTTATTGCAAATAATTTTAATAGATATAAGACGTATGCAATTTTTTCTGATATTGTTGAAACAATGGAAATCAAGTTTAGAAAATATTGGGAAGACTTGCCTATGTTGTTCTCGTTAGCGTCAATTATGGATCCTAGAGTAAATTTACAAGGTACTAAACATACTATTTCTGAAATTTCTAATAATTTGAGTTACGGTGATCCATTAACTTACGGTAATTTAGAAAAAACATTATGTGAAATGTACGAATTTTATGCAGAAAAAACCGGTAGGAATGTTAGAAGACCTCCTGCGCCAAATCCTTCTTCTTCTTCAAATAACCCTAATCCTAATGATTATTGGAGTTTCCTTATTTATAAGGGAAATCAAAATCCTAGTTCTTCTTCTTCTTCTTCTTCGCTTTCCCGTGCTACAAATGTTGAAACTAATATTAGAGATATACCATTAGAGTTAGCTAGATATTTTGGTCACGATATGCTTAATTTGTTAGATGAAGAGGAGAGGAATAATTTTGATATACTTAGGTGGTGGAGACAAAACGAGCGTCAATACCCAATTGTTTCTATTATAGCACGTGATTTACTAACACCTCCGGTATCAACCGTAGTATCGAGTCCGCTTTTAAGCATGTGTGGTAGGATTCTTACCGATTTGAGGTCAAGACTTAAACCGGATATATTAGAGAGTTTAATGTGTTTGAAAGATTGGGAGGATGCGAACATCGAATCCAAGATAAAGTAAGCATGATATTGGTAGAAGAGATGGACGAATGAATACGTCGTAAGTAAAATGTAAGTATATTTATTATTTTGTATAAATTCATTCTATTTTTATTTATTTTAACTTATAAGTTTTTATATTTAACTTTACAAAAAATTGTACACGTAACAACTTGTTTCGTGTACAATTTTAACTCGCTCACGCTTAATAGTAGCGGTCCCAAGCCTGGGAAAAGGAGGAGGGTTTGAATTGAACATTTTTTCTTCACTTATTTTTTATTTTTATTTCATTGAACTTAAAAAAAAAAAAAAATATTGAAATTTCACGTGGGTCCGTGGACCGCCCGTGACACGCGGACACGGGCCGGTCCGTCGCCCGTGACACGCGGACACGGATCGATCGTGGACCACGGGCGGGCCCACGGACCGGCCCGTGGATCGCCCGTGGGCCGCGGTCCATGGGCCGGTCCGGGACCTCTTTTTTGAGACGGGCTCTACTGTCTCTTCACGGGCCGAACTCGGCCCGTTTCAGCGGCCGAGCGGACCAAGTCAACCACGGCCGAGCTTGCCCGGCTCTACCATTGCCATCTCTACCGCACCTCAAGTCATTACCATGTAAGAGTCATGGCCTGCCTCATTTGAATAGTAGATGAGGATAAGTAATTGTTCACTTTTTCTGTTAAATTTATTGTTGGATAAGTAAGAGACATCTCGGCAATGTATTTTATTGTTCATAAACAGTATTTTATTGTTCATGAACAATATTTTACTGTTAAAAGTTTTTTTTTTTTAGGAATAATTGCATGAAAGGTCCCTATTGTTTTAAAATCGTTCGGATATGCCCACAACCTAAAAAAAAAAAATTCTTTAATTTTTTTTTACACTTAATTTTCATTCAATTTTTTACTAATCTTATTTTTTCATTTTACCTTTTACAAATTATTCTAAATAAATGTTATTATTTTTCTCCTTTTACTTTTCATTCAATTTTTCACCAAATTTTTTTTTTTGTTTGATGATATAAACAAATTGTACACAATTCTTTAATATTTAGCTTTTGAGTCATTAGTAAAAAAAAATTGAAAAAGTTGTAGCTGAAAGTTTGGTCCAATTCAAATTCTTGGTGCAATTCAATAAAAATATAAAAATAGTCACTCTACCACATCGTTTCTTAATCCTAGTTATTTAATTTAGTATATAAAAAATAATACAAAAATTGAAAGAAAGTTGGGATGTTTATTGTTAAAAATGTCCAAAAGATGATTCGTACCACCTTTGTGAAATCTTGGTGGCAAATTGAATGTTTTTATATTTTTACACTTTTTCATTCAATTTTTTATTAATAATTTTTTTATTTTATCTTAAGCAAATTGAATGTTTTTATTTTTATAATGTTGCCACATTAAAAAAAAAAAAAAAAAAACATTAGAAAGATAAATTTCTCGGCAATGAAGTGTTCATTGTCGAGCAACTCGACAATAAAATTTATTTTACTGTTCACCAAATTTTTTTTAAACCCATTTTCTTAATTAAAAAAAAAACACACACACACACACACTTGTGAACAGTAAAATACTGTTCGGCAATGAAATTCATGAACAATATTTTACTGTTCATTTTTTTTTTAAGGAATAATTGATTGAAAGGTCCCTATTATTTTAAAATCGTTCGGATATGCCCACAACAACAAAAAAAAATCTTTAAATTTTTTTTTTTTGACAAAATTTTTTTTTTCTTTAATTTATTTTTAACAATGAACATTGAACATTGACCTATTTTTAATTTTTATTTTATTTTAGGAATAATTGTATAAAATGTTCGTATCGTTTCAACCTATACCATTTTCAATCAACAATTTGGGTCATGTTTACTCTTTCTTAATATTTAAATTTCATGGGGACCTAATGGAGAACATCATCGGGACTATTCTTACGCGTTTAAATCCTAGTATTTCATACTCCATTATCCATAGATCAATGTTTCACTTTTTGTGAAGTGAGCTCACTACTTTGTAAGTCGTGTTAGGTCAGAAATCTGTGGACCAGTCTAGATGAGCTCAATTACTTAACACATAGGTCCACCCATTAGTGCGGTCTAAATATAGGTGAGGTCGATGCACGTGATTGTTTGTTGAAGGGTGGTGATGTTCCATAAATGTTACGACATTTAGAACCGAAATACGTCGATGAAAAGTTGTTGAAAATTCAGCTGTAAAAGGAGGTTTGTACAGCATATTTAATGAGAGTTAGCTGTAATACCATATATGCAGGAAAGGACCTAGTCTTTAAATAAGGCTTGACGTGGTTTGTCTGGATTGATAGTGACATTTTTCTTATAAAGTCACTGAAAAGTGTTTGTTTTATTTTCTTTATCTTTTTCTTCTTTTCTTATAAGACTCTTAAGGCATGCTGTCTCTATAATATTAGAAAATATTAAGGCATAGTAGGTTAAATGCATTGCGAGTTACTTAAATTTTGTACAATCAAACTACTTAATTTTGATTTGTTTCTAAATTTGGCCACTTTATCTACAATTGTGAGCAAATTACGTTAATTAGGCTTATAAGAGAAATATCTGGACTCTATTATACTTGAGATGAATTTATTTGGACTTAATTTGCACACTATTGGTGGAGACTAGAGGCGGAACCAATAACTTTTGGAGACTAGACTGCGAAAAAAATTTACACTTTAGAAACGATTTTTTCTGGGGTAGATCGGACTATAGTCCCGCCCCCAAAATTCGCCGCCGTGGTGGAGACAAATTGTCTCAATGAGAGTTTGATAACTGCTTAACTTGGAAATAGAATTAATTGAGTAACTTTCAATATTACCGGGTCATATTTACTCAATTAGATTGTTATTCAATATTTATTGTGTTCAATTAAGGGTGTGTTTGACTTTGACTTAAATTAGAATTTTTTTTTTTTGTAAAATTGATGAAATGTGCTGATTAAAACTAATGAAATGTGTTATTAAAATAATTATTGACTCTGACTTAAGTTGTTTAACAAAAATTTAATTGAAATCAAACAAGTCCTAATTAGTATTAAAATGTCTAAGATTACAAAATTTAAGTATTTTTTATTTGTTGTAATTTATTTGTTATTATGTTACAACAAATAAAAAGTTTCACGTGTTAAGTATTTCGTGACTACATAACTTCAACTTCAGTTGAAGGGCTGGTTGACTAAAATAGGAAAAAGGTGCTCAACGAGAAACCCTTCATTAACAGAAATTGTTAGCATATTTTCCCACTATATCAAGATTCTAGGTTTCGTGAAAAAGAGTAAATTTCAATTTCATTAAAAGTTAAATTTTGTCCCTACTGTTGTGTTCTTTTTTCTAATATTTCGTGTTTACTAGAAAATGTAAAAATCTCAACTAAACTAGGTTTTTCCGAAATTTCCGGATCTGGTGTTTCTAAATATATGCCTAAATGAGTGTCAACTAATAGAAAATGTATACGTGCCAAGAAAAAACACACATGAAACAACATATCTGAACTCGGTTCTTCTAAGTTCATACCCTAGTACATTGAATTAGAAGTGTCAAAATATGTCGAGGTACATATTGTAAAGCATGAACCGGATCATGTAGATGACACCTTGCAAAGTTTGACAAGAAGTCTATATCCATGACCATCACTGTCAACACTCAACACCCTCTCTTTGCATACTCACATGTGATTTGTTTCTATAACTTGTTCAAGTCCAGTGCTCAAAGTTAAATACTTATCACCCATTATGTCAAAAATGACAATAAATTAGCTTATCAACAATGGGTGAGTGTGATTGCTCTCTTATTCATTCATTCTTTCTACCACTCCCATTATTTATCAGTAAGTGTTTTACATACTAATTCATGTAGAGAATTAGGCATAAGTTTGTGCATATAATTATTTGTACATTCAGTGCGTGTTTGATGTGTAGTAATGGACAGTATAATGAACAAATTTCAGCTTCCTTTTATTCATTAGACTTTCGAGTTCTATTAGGGAATATCTTGATTCCTTTTGTGGTAAATATAAAAGGACTGGTGTATGCTGACAATGATATCTGTAAAACCAGCTTATTTCTGTCCAAAAACCAATCATTGTTCAGTAAAAGCTAGATTTTTCTGATATTCAAAGGTTTGTTGGAGTATCTAAAGTTACTAGTATATATATACACATCCACCTACCAACCGCTTTCGTATCAATTAAGACACTAATTGAGTTTTTAATAATGACCTTAAAATAAAAACTTGATAAAAGAATTTCATTAATAATTGGCTATTTCTTTTAGTTGTGCATGTCAATTTCAGTAGGGGTGAGTTTGACATGTTGATTACAAGAAAAAACACCAATTTAAATAAATCAAGTAGCAGGATAAAATAATTATCCCGTCTCATGGGAATCGTAATAGCAACAATACAAGATTTTTGAAATATTTTTGAAAAATAAATAAATAATCAAATAGAGAAATAACGTTGTTCGACAATAAATAAATAATCAAATGTCGAGGAGTGCAAGTCCAAATCAATATTCCACTAGAATAAACACAATAGGATACAATATTCTCTTGATAATATTAGAGGCTCAAAAAATAATCAAAAATTGAAATATTCTTAGTTTAGTGATAAGTGTGATTTTATACTTATCTGGATCATCAAAAGTGGACAATTGTAAGTATTTTTAAGTAATTTTCTACTTAATTATGTGTCTATTTAATTGTTTTAGGTCAAAATCTCGAGATCGGATGGAATTAGAGAAAAACAAAGCAAAATAGGCGAAAAGGGATTGAAGCCGTACGAAAATGGAAAAGTGGGGATCAACTTGCAAACATCCAAAATTTGAAGGACCTGGGTTGCAAATAAAAGAGGACTAAATTGAAATGAAAGAAGAAATTAGAGGACTAAAAAGGACAAAATCAAAAGTTGAAGGATCTTGGATGCAAATAAGAGAAAAAAAAGGACAAATTATGAAGAAATATGAAGTGGGGACCAAATTAAATACATATCAAATCTTGGAGGACTAAAGCTGCAATTTTGGGATTGAACCAGAATTTGGAAACATTATTTCTGTTTACCGTGGTCAACCGCGGGTTGACCGCGGTAATGCGCGGACAGCGCATCTGGAGGTTTTTTGGACTATTTTTTACTCTAATCAGGGTTTTTTTCGTCTTTTCACGTACATGAGTTTCAATTTTAGTAAAAACACTATATAAAGACATGACCTATGTCAAAATAGAGGAGGTTAATTCTTTGGAGAATACAAGAGAAGACGGAGAAAAGAACGGCGAAGAAAACGAAGAACGACCAAGATCAAAAAGATTGGAACGTGAAGATCAACATCTTTTTCTCTTTTATTCAACATCCGGTTATGTATTCAAATCTTTTAATGCTTTCTTTCTCCCGAATCATGATTAGCTAGATTTTAAAAAACTTCTTGTTGAAAATGATGTGATTGCAAGTGTACAATATCGCAAACAAGTAATAAAGTGGACCTATTGAGTCAGGATTATCGTTCCCACGAGGACCATCTTATTTAGATACTAGTTAAATTAATCTTAATGCTAATTTATTTAAAACAAATTGAATTGAGTTGATTTGAAAGATTTAAACTAGAAATATGAATTTAAGGAAATAATATAATAACTTATGTAAAAGCAAATAACAAGAATTTAGGAAATAATGATGGTTAAAACGTTTGAACAAACGAATTCACCTAGTTGTCATCTTTAATTCCTCCTCTCAAGATTTGTTTCCTAAAGTTGTATTCGGTCGAATTCACGAATTTAACCTAATTTACTCTCTCGAGTTCAAATTAGTCCTATCTAATTAAGTCAACTTAGGCAATGAATAGTCCTTAATTAGATGCATTAATTCTCCTAAGAATTCAATTCGGATCATGATAATAATAAAAGTGTATCTTTACATTTTATCCAATTACCAAATTTTACTACGTGATCTAGATTAATAATTTTCTTCTCAGTTCATTACAATCCAAAAAACCCTGATTAGAGTTAAAAATAGTCCAAAAACCTCCAGGGCCTTACTGTCTCACAAGATTGTCATGATCAAGCTGCGGGTTGACCACAAGAAATGAAATAATGTTTCCAAATTTTGGTTCACTCCCCAAATTGCAGCTTTAGTCCTCCAAGATTTGATATGTATTTAATTTGGTCCCCACCTTATATTTCTTCATAATTTGTCCTATTTTTCTCTTATTTGCATCCAAGATCCTTCAACTTTTGATTTTGTCCTTTTAGTCCTCTGATTTCTTCTTTCATTTCAATTTAGTCCTCTTTTATTTGCAACCCAAGTCCTTCAACTTTTGGATGTTTACAAGTTGATCCCACTTCTCCATTTTCGTACGCCTTCAGTCCCTTTTCGCCTATTTTGCTTTGTTTTTCTCCAATTCCATCCGATCTCGGGATTTTGACCTAAAACAATTAAATAGACACATAATTAAGTCGAAAATTACTTAAGAGTACTTATAATTGTCCACTTTTGATGATCCAGATAAGTGTAAAATCACACTTATCAAATACACCCAAATTTGAACATTTGTTCGTCCTCGAACATGACTATTTATTTAAACAATCAAACAAATAATATTAAAACATACTATAATAGATAGCTTGCCGTATTTGCCTTATGTTTTGAAACAACTCAATCAATTCATAAAAAAAACTTCTAAATTATGCTACCAAAATTAATTTTTTTACTTATCCGATACTCGATTGATACATGTGTGTGCGCATAGTCAATCCAATCAACATAAACCTTTAGGTTGGTAATATTCTGCCCCCAATGGTCAAATATTTCATTTCTCTCTTGTAAGAATACACACTCCCATATTGATATTCATTCTATCACCCTGGGTAAAGTTGCCTTCAGAACACTTATTCTTTTACCGCTCAAAATTTAGTTATGTCTAGCCAATACGGCTTGTATCTAGATCCGTGATGATTCTCCTTTTATTGAATGCTTTGGCCATCAAGCTTCCGCTAGGTAAGTCAAACTCACTAGTCATCTAAATCCCCAAATTATGCGCACAAATGCTCAATCTTGCTTTTGCTTTTTCTTTTCTTTTCTTTTTTTATATTATATAAGCATATATAGATATATATCTTATGTGTAAGACCTCACTCCCTTAAGCTTTCTAGATGACCCTTGTAGCGAGCTTTAGGCCGATGGCTCCCAAGTCTGATAGACTTTAGGGCACCGAGTTTTGAGAACTCCAACGGGTTTTATCACTCGAGTCAACTAGGCTACGAAGAGAGGTATAAGATAATGCAAGTGCAATGTCTTTCATTTTTTTTTTTGCAAGATAAATAAGCGGGGATTAGATTTCTAGCATTCGGTCAATACCTAGATTCCACCTGGTAGCCAAATACACTCCACACAACTATTACTCAAGCACGGAATCAACACCTATCTAAACACGACACGCAATGGTTTAACCACCCCCAAACTATCCTTTCAACTAGTTAGGTAATTGAGTTGTCAACTGGTGGTTTTGGTTTCACAACTTTGGTTCACTATTCTTTCATTGTATTCTATTTAATATACCAAGCAAAGGTAGTGATATTCATAACTATTGTGCTCACACTTAATCATATCTCACATGGATAAATATAGTCTATAAAAAGCAACTTAAGCAAACATCACCTAGTCATAATTCATGAATTGATAACAGTTTCAAATAATATCATCATAAGCTGGCAAGGCTATCCAACATACAAGCACACAAATAATTTTTTTTTTCCTTTTCACAACACACATAACAATAATGAAAATAATAAAGTCTCACCCCCAAACTTAAAATCCACATTGTCCTCAATGTGACAAAGAAAGCAAATAAATAAAAAAGGAAAGAGTTAACCCTAATCAAAATGCGTGGAGACAACGTCGAACTCTCAACTGATCAGTACGCATTGGAATTGGAATGACGATGTGTAGCCTGAAATAAATAAAAATAATTAAATGTACCAATTTACTAAAAATCGGGAAACGTGCTCTACTTCCTGATGCAGTCCTAAAATTCTACATGCAATGCAATAAACATATAAGGGATAGAAAAATAGGTTGCCTCCCATTAAGCGCTCGATTTATAGTCTAGAGCTCGACTTATTGTCTGGTTGCTTTACGGCAATTTAAATAGTGCTTTGGAGGACCTGATTTGCTTGCATTTATTGACTTTGCACCATTTTTCGTTTATCCTCCACAAATTTAACTGCGCTTCTCAGATAAATATAATTGTAGTTTAGCACCTTGTTCGAACACCACTACGAAAACCTCAACTTCCTCATCTGCCTTGATCACAAAATCAATTTTAGAATAAATACGAGAGTCGGAGAATTGCTTGATAAGTGAAACATCATTAAATGTCACTTTTTTATTTTGCTTATTTAGGATCAACTTCTCTTTTTTTCACATACACTTCTTCTTTAGCTGGTGTTTCATCGGGTTGGATGACATGTCTATTATCCAAAATTTTGGACAGTTGCTCTTCACTTATTGTTGTAATGCTTGACATGTGTTCCAATTGGTTGGCTTCAACTTCACTTGAGAACGTGTGGGAGTAGGGACAAAAATTTTGTGGGACCGATAGTTTCCATATATCTCCCAAGATCAAGTTATCGTCATCAATTTCAGAAGTTTAATCATATCTCATTTGTATTAGCTTTGACGCATTGTGATGAAATCTCCAAAATTCATGTTGTCCTCATCAATTTCAGAAAGCGCATCATATCTTGTTGTATTATACTGCTGATGTGTATTATATAGCACAAAATTGATCTGTTCTTGAGAGGCCAATAACAGACAATTTGATGTCGAGTGGTTAGCCCCACAATTTTCACACGTAATGGTTGCTTGAATGAGATTCATTCTTTGCGCCTGTATTCTGACTAAGAGCTCCACCTGCTTTGTCAATACAACAAGTTGTGCATTAATAGCATCTATCATTTGAAACAAATAAACAAAGAAAAAAGAAAATAGTAATAATAACAATAATAAAAGAAATCAATAATAATAAGAATAAAATTAAAAAATATAAAACTAACACTAATGATTAATCGAAACTAATATTAAATAGGGTAAATAGCACTAGGGGTCCCTAACCTTTGAACGTTGTAACGATGGAGTCCTCAACCTTTGTTTACTAGCAGCCAGAGTCCTGAACCTATGAAACGTTAGCGCCTGATGTCCTTTTTTGACAGAAACCATCAGTTTGACCGTTAAATGGTCAAAATTTCATTAAATGGACAATTTTACCCTTAAATTGAATGATTAAAAAAATAAAAAAATAAAAATTGCAACTAAACCCCAACTAAAAAAAACAAATAATTGCAACTAAACCCTAACTCATCCACTCCTTCTTCTTTTCCAGAATTACCGTCGCCCCATCACCACCACCGGAAAGCTTTCACCGCCATGGCCATAAAAAACAGGGAATTGACTTGAGAACCACCATGGCCATCAAAAACTTGAAATTTTCCGGTGAGAGATCCCCAAAATTTTACACAGGGAATCTTCCAAATTTTGCACAGAGAACCACCATGGCCATCAAACACTTGAAAAACTTGAAATTTTCCGACGAGAGATCCTCCAAATCGCGACTACATCTTCCATGTAATTGTGCTTCCCAACGCAGGTGACGACCCTCAACTTCTCCATTCACCACCTTCCGCCCCCGCCAACAGCCTGCAACATCTCACAACCCACCTCTCAAATGACGCAGCAAAACAAGAAAGAAATATTAACCCACCCACCCTACCCCAGCACCGTCGCCGGCAAATGGCAGTCACAAAAATCCAATCGCAATTTTCACCCCAAAATTCCAGTCACAAAATTCCCACATGCAGTGGCAATTAAACCCCCCAGACGGCCCCATGGACGACAGCGGACAAGGTGTCGGAGATGTAGGGTAAACAAAGTTGGTTCTTGCTTTTACACCGTGCGTGGCTTTGGGTCGTGACAAATATAGGCAAATGCCACTTCCTCCACCATGTCAAAAGTTCCAAGCCACCGCCTCTCCTTCGACTGAGGGTCCTTTATTTCCACCTCGTAACGGCCCCATGGACGACAACGGACACTTCTGTTCATCATCGTGCCAATGGCTTTCAACAATCTCCTGTTGGTGGTGGCGTTGTTGCACCACTTTGGAACGGCGGATGTGGGTAGGAAGTGGGTCTAGTTCCTGCATTTGTGGGTGTGAGCCGTTAAGCCTCCTCAAGGCCTCTTCCATTTTCAATTTGAGAATTTACAAAAGAATCAATTATTGTGATTGCAGTTTTGAATCAAGGAACCTAGAGTATTCAGATAGAGAAATGAAATTTTGGTAGGAAGAGGGAGAGAAGGATAAATCGAAAACAATGTTAAGTGGAAGATGTGTAAGTGGATTTGTACACTGTGGCGACGGCGGCAAATTTTCCGGTGGTGGTGATGGGGCGGCGGTAATTTTGGAGAAGAAGAAGGAGTGGATGAGTTAGGGTTTAGTTGCAATTATTTGTTTTTGTTGGTAGGGGTTTAATTACAATTTTTATTTTTTTATTTTTTTAATTATTCAATTTAAGGGTAAAATTGTCTATTTAATAAAATTTTGACCATTTAACGGTCAAACCTGACGGTTTTCTGCCAAAAAGGACCTCGTGTGCTAACGTTTCATAAGTTCGGGACTCGATCGCTAGTAAACAAAGGTTGAGGACCCCATCGTTATAACGTTCAAAGGTTAGGGACCCCCGGTGCTATTTACCCTATTAAATAAGAATAGTCCCCGACAACGGCGCGCTAAAAACTTCTTGTTGAAAATAATGTGATTGCAAGTGTACAATATCGCAAACAAGTAATAAAGTGGACCTATTGAGTCCGGATTATCGTTCCCACGAGGACCATCTTATTTAGATACTAGTTAAATTAATCTTAATGCTAATTTATTTAAAACAAATTGAATTGAGTTGATTTGAAAGATTTAAACTAGAAATATGAATTTAAGGAAATAATATAATAACTTATGTAAAAGCAAATAACAAGAATTTAGGAAAGAATGATGGTTAAAGCGTTTGGACAAACGAATTCACCTAGTTGTTATCTTTAATTCTTGCTCTCAAGATTTGTTTCCTAAAGTTGTATTCGGTTGAATTCACGAATTTAACCTAATTTACCTCTCTATAGTTCAAATTAGTCCTATCTAATTAAGTCAACTTTGGCAGTCAGAATGGTCCTTAATTAGATGCATTAATTCTACTAAGAATTCAATTCGAGATCATGATAATAGTAAAAGTGTATTTCTACCTTTTATCCAATTGTCGATTTTACTACGTGGTCAGATTAATAATTTGCTTATCAGTTCATTACAATCCACAAGATCAATGAAATAATGACCAGTTATTCCAAGCATTAAGAGAATAAGTAAAATCAAATACTTAAACAAATTTTTTTTTTTTAAGTCAAAACTTAAGATTCGAAATTAAAGAATTAAACATATGCTACATCGTTTATCCAAACTTTAAATCTAGCTAATCATGATTCGGGAGAAAGAAAGCATTAAAAGATTTGAATACATAACCGGATGTTGAACAAAAGAGGAAAAGATGTTGAATATCTTGCACCAAGATATCTTGATCTTCACGTTCCAATCTTCTTGATTTTGGTCGTTCTTCGTTTTCTTCGCCGTTCTTTTCTCCGTCTTCTCTTGTGTTCTCCAAAGAATTAACATCCTCTATTTTGACCTAGGTCATGTCTTTATATAGTGTTTTACTAAAATTGAAACTCATGTACGTGAAAAGACAAAAAAGACCCTGATTAGAGTTAAAAATAGTCCAAAAAACCTCCAGACGTGCTGTCCGCGCATTGCCGTGGTTTGCAAACCGCGGGTTGACCGCGGTAAACAGAAATAATGTTTCCAAATTCTTGTTCAATCCCCAAATTGCAGCTTTAGTCCTCCAAAATTTGATATGTATTTAATTTGGTCCCACTTCATATTTCTTCATAATTTGTCCTTTTTTTTTCTCTTATTTGCATCCAATATTCTTCAACTTTTGATTTTGTCCTTTTTAGTCCTCTAATTTCTTCTTTCATTTCAATTTAGTCCTCTTTTATTTGCAACCCAAGTCCTTCAACTTTTGGATATTTGCAAGTTGATCCCCACTTCTCCATTTTTGTACTCCTTCAGTCCCTTTTCGCCTATTTTACTTTGTTTTCCTTCAATTCCATCCGATCTCGAGATTTGACCTAAAACAATTAAATAGACACATAATTAAGTAGGAAATCACTTAAGCGTACTTACATTTAGTGATAGTTCTTCATCTATCAAATAGATTACTATGACTTGACAATAAAATAAAATAAAAAATGTAAAATCTCACGAAAAGAACAAACTGAAAACAATACACATATGGTTGCAGAGCGTGTTGCTTGAAATTTTCAATTAACCTTTTTTACAAAAAAAATAAAATTAATGTCCAATTGTGTTGCAAAAGTCTCCGTAATTCTCTCACACACAGACAACCATAAACCTATTACAAAACCCACTTCAATATTAGTATCAAATGGGCTTTAAGCAAATTGCTATAAATAGTGATAATTTTACCATATATTTGATTTTATATTAAAATTTCACAATTACTTTTTAACATTTTAAATTTCAAATGTAATAATATAAAAAATATAACACATATTTTTTTATAAGAAATGTAACAAACGGAACAAACATAACAAGTGCACAACCCCGAAAATTTTGAAATATTAAAAAATCAAAGTGAAAATAAGCTTTAGAAATCAATTAATTAATTGGGCTGAATAATTAATTATTGAAGAAATAAGTTTTAGTATATCAATATTAGGTTCATTTGGTAGTTCTATTGATTTTATATACTTTAGGCTCAAGAAAAAGTAATTTTAAATAAGTCAAACTCAAATTATAACCGATTAAAGCAACTTATAACTAAACAAAGTTTAAAAGGTATTAATCTCATTTTGAAGATACTTTCACCAGAAACATTGAATCCAAATTGGTTTTAAACTCTCTCTCTCTCTCTCTCACATTAAAATACCAATAACCCAACACTAAACTTAACTAAACTAAACTACTATTGAGCATGTATTTGAAAGCAATTGTAAACACTCAACCTATAAAATCCATCCTTCACGAGTTCATTAAAACATTCCGGTAGTATGCACACACGCAAACACGTTTAGATTACCACATAGAAATTATTTAATTTTCAGCAGCCACTTGTGTGCTCTCTTTGCAAGTTTTGCGTCTAGAATTCGTTTAATTTTCAGTGCAATCTCATTTATAAGAACTAAGGTGATGTGTTATAAGCTATTTTTCACATCTTTCTAGACGTGTATTTATATATGAAATTTAATTAATCCAGTTTAGTGCTCATTCGGGATAAATTATGAATCGATTCGATTAAACCTTTGACTTTTAGTTTAGCTTTTTCGAGTTATTTGTAGCGCTTATTGAATTGTCATTGTCGTGGTGTGATAATTCTAAATTCAGTTTGGTAAGATAAATTTATGTGTAATTACGATATTTAGATGCATTATAGAATATCATGTCATTGAGTATAATTATACTCTTCCTCCGCATTAACAAATTTTTAGGGAATGATTAACGTGTTGGATACGTGGCGGATTGGTGAAGTTGTTGTGCCAATAGTCACCAAGTAAATTTAGATTTGCTTTTAGGATGTTTTAATTAATAAGATGATTAGCGCCTTTGTTTTGATTATTTGCATTAGACTTTTATTTATCAAAATTATTTAACAATTTGAGACTCGATTTTTAAATGTTTACTGAATTATTCAATTGTTTGACAATTGAAAATTTTATTAAAGAGACCATTTTCGCAATGTTTATTAAGTTATGAATTTTAGCAACTCCCTATAGCTCTAGAATTTTATGGGCGTTACAAATGGTATCGAGAACCGAGTTACCTTTTGTGTACACTGTAAAAAAAAATAATAAAATAAATAAATAATTTGCACCTGCTAAGAATACGCGTTCTCTCATTCACGTGAGAAGAAGCAAAAAAAAAAAAAAAAAATTTTTTTTTTTTTTATTTCTTGTGTCACCGAAAGCGAGATAATTATTATTTTTTCCTTGTGTCACAAAGCACGGTGGGGGTGTTTGGGAAAGGCAGTCGTATAAAAAAAGGTTTAGGATTTATTTGTACTTTTAAAAATGTTAGGGTCCCATTTGTAATTTTCTATTGTATTTTCTTTTTCTCGTTAGTTTATTTTATTTAAGTCGGGGGTAAAATTGTCAAAAAATCACTTGGAGACCATCTTTGCGAGTAAAATGTATGGATAGGGACGATAACTACGAATAAAATTGAATGAAAATGATATTATAACTTTTGTATTTAATTGATGTGAGATTTATGTGATAATTTTACTACATACTTGATTTTCTATTAAAATTCCACAATTACTTTTTAATATTTTAAATTCTAAAAATAACAAATGTAACACACATTTTTATAAAAAAATACAACAAACGTAATAAATGAAACAACAAGTGTTACAAAAATATAAACACTATTTTTAGAATAAAAAAAGTTAGATATTATTTTCTAAATTATTTTATATTTTGTGGTTAATATTCAAACTATTCCGAAATTTATCCCTTAATATGCTCCTGTAAGACGATTGTTCAAATAGGTAATTCGCGCATTATGTGCCCTTACACAATATTTATTTGTTGGTTATAAGTTTAATATTTAATCGATGTGAGATTTATCCTTTAACATCAAAGTCAACTATTAATCAAGATTATTATCAACATTAATGCTAAGGCAGCCTATGTCACAACTCGATTTTCATGATTACTCCCTTATTTATTTATTAACAAATGATTTAAATAAATGACGTAAATAATATTTTTAGTGATTTAAATTATCTTGGTATTCTAAAAGATTTAATAAAGTTTATATTACAAAAATGTCACATAATTAATTTGGGAAAACACATAGAAATATTTCCTACCATCATTTGGTACGGAATAAAATATTATATAATAAAATATAGCGTGAAAGCCGTTGATAGAAAATAATATTTTCGGGTAAAACCAATTAATAGAATATCATTATTTTTTTTTTAAAAAAAAACTTATTTTTATGAAAACAACAATTTTTTTACATTTAGATGAGTCCCAAGATTAACGGTCATGCCTAGAGTAATCATCCATACTGTCATGTAAGAACTAGTGCTAACCATTGATACTATAAGTAACTCCTACCTCGAATGTTATAAAGTGGAATGAACAAATCACATACCAAGTGAACAATTATAGTTATATGTGGAATGAGATGCATGAAATATCGTGGATGACATAACTCGACTTTGTTTCTTTTATGTTGAGCTGTTACGTTATTTTCCGTCCTACATTGAGTGGACATCATGGACATTATCGTACATTTCGCGCTGTCTTAGTTTCTCCAATCCAGTTAAATATTAAAAGAAATTCGAATGAATGAACAATATTTTTCTTACATATCTATTCTGTTGAAAAGATGAGGAAATGGGATATGCTTATGGATACTTCTTAAGCAGGTGCCTTATTGAAGTTAAATGTTAATTCTCACTTATAATTTCAATTCAATTATTTAAATTGCTACAAATTTGCAACAAACGCTTTTGGTGAAGCGTTAACTAGATCTGTATATTTTCCTATTTGACTGTGTCAGTTCAAGCAAATCTTTTTTTCATTTATTTTTCTTTTGTAGAAAATTAAAAAAACTATTTGACTTCTAAGACCTTGACCGCCCGTCCATTTCCGGACCGATAAGGGTCACAAACACGAGACCCTTGTCTCCAGAGTATCAAGTTACAAAATTAACGGCTTGGAAGAGTATAAGTCAATGCTCAACTTGTTCTCCAAACAAGTTAGATTCACAACATCAAGCCATTATTGGGCCCACCCTGCAGCTCAAGTGATAGCCAAGTAAGAGTCATGGCCTTCCTCATTTGACTTGTGCATGAGGAAAAAGTAATCATTAACTTTCCCCGTAAATAGAACGCACAGTATTTACTTCAAATGCCATTGTTTGGTAAAACTCAAAATTTATTAAAAGGTTGAGATAAAAGTCAATAATTAATTTTATTCACATATTTTATTGAATTCATAATTTTTATCAATTTTTTAATTATAATTTCATCAACTTTTATCAAAATCTATGAAAAAAACTAATTTTTAGGAAAATCAAACGAACACTAAGTAATTTTTTTTTCTTAATCATTGAGTTTGAGTACATACAATTGACTTTACCACACTACTCTAAATAATAAATTGACAAGATCCTATGAGAGTTAAAATATGTGCAACATTGACTCATGTTACTTCGAATCGAATCTTAGCCTGCGTCTCTTAATTTCTTTATTGTATAAGAACATAGGCAAAGTCAACGGATTTCCATCTAATTCATTCGTCATCCAAGTAAGTGAAGACGAACAAAATTCCCGTTCTGATTTTTGGAAAATATTGCCCATTCATAAATAAATAATAGAGTCGGGGCTTCAAAACGTTATGCATCCCCTGTTAGTTCATAAAAATATTATATTTAATATTAATAACGTGCTATTAAATTGCAAAAAAAAAAAAAATTAACTTGATAGAATACCAACTTAAAAATGTTAAAAATTACAAACAATGAATTTAGATTGAGGTAAGAGGTGACTTTTTCCCCTCTCAAAGGCGAAATTGCCCCGAATTGGTGCTTATTGGTACGTGTCTCCCAAAATACCTTTCATAATAGTAGCACTCTAATTACGAGAACAATAAACATATAATATTTTGAACTCTCTTTGTGGACTAAAAATGAAATTAACTGCAAAATTTATTTGGACTAATATGCTAAGTGCAAAAAGTCTAGGGTGTAGTATGCAAGTGGACGAGAATTCATGAAGGAAATTCTCCGTAGACAGTTGGGCCTAATTATAATTGCTGGCAAATTGTATACGGAATGACAAAACTATTTGAAAGGACATGTTAGAAATGTCTAAAAAGGACATGTAGAACATGTCTCAAACAGACATTTCTAGAAAGTGCCCTACACGTGACACATTCTGACTAATCCAAATTTTGAAGTAGAAAAATATTAAATAAAATAAATCAACAAACAAAAAATAGGTGCAGTCGAATAAATATGAAACGAAAAATTGGAGCTTCTAACACATGTGAGTAAAACATTTCTTATAGAGGAGAAGTTAATGAATATTTATGTCAAAAGTCTCTATTTCCCATTTATATTCTTCTCTGCATGTGTGAAACTTTGAATTATTTTCTCTAATTTCTTTAATAACTTGAAATTTTATAGATAACAAATCTACGTTTGTACTCATTCTACATTACTACGAGATTGTTGACAAACTGAATCAATGTATTGCATGAGACATAAGATCCCTTCTAAAAACAAGAAGCTCAGTCCCAAAAAACTAAAAATTCCTAAATAGAAAACATACAATAAATATTAGTATCCTTTCTACCTAAATGCATCCAACCATGACGAGTAGAATCTAACGTTTTCCGTTTGAATATGTGACAGGGATGATTGTGACTTCAATTCTTTGATTGTTGTTATTGGCGATAATAGCTTTTTTAGTTGTCTCATTCAGTGCTCGGGAACTGAGAATGCATTATTTTTTCTTTGTGTTAGAGGTTTTTGCTCAATTACAAGACATTGTGAGCCTTCATATTGAGGCAGCAAAATCGTATGATCGAGCATTTGGAATTTATTTTCTGTTAGGTGCTTGAATGGGAAGTATTGGACCTTAGTTGTTGCCGTTGGATCTATTACCTAGAACCAGTTCCAATAGTTTTTTTGTGTATTTTAAGATAAGTAACCTTTGGCGGTTTGTGCTGAGCTTTTTGTTTTCGGAAGAAATCATATTTCTCACGTCTCTTATCGATAAAGTTAGTCTTGTGCATGCCTGAAATAAGTATGAAGCACTGAGGTGTTTTTCAGGCTTTTCCTCACTCAAGGTCTATTGGTCAGTGGTAGCTACTCCAACGGTAATATCCTATGTCATGCAAATGTATACAACACGAGAAATGAACTTTGAAAACACTTCAAGCATGAACAAACATAAGAAAATGTCTTGTCTCGTCATCATGGATGGAAAATTTTATGTAACATGATGGATTGGAATAACGTGTTGATGAATATGATATGAGAACAAAAAAGCGGAACTTCTAACACGTTTGAGAAATACACATCTCGTTGAATTTATGTGAGTATCTATTTTCAATTATATTTTTACCCACATTTGTGAATCTTTGAATTATTTTCTGTGATTCCTGTAATTACTTAAAATTTTAGACACATCTAAGTTTGTTTATTCATGCTTTGGAGTGTTATCCTAGTTTCTTCTTGATAATTACAGAAGCCCAAACAAGCGATGATATTAAATAGTGAGTCGTAGCCACGATCTAGTATTGCGATCTCTTCAAGGCAGTGCAAACCCAAACAATTGCCTAGGTGCCTCCGTACATATTGCAGATAACCACAAGTTTGTCGAACAAGCTGAATTCTTTGTATTGTTTATGCATAAGATTCCCTTCCAAAAACAAGAAGCTCAACAAAAAACCAGAAATTCCTGAAAAGAAAACACGAAACAATTTTAGGATCCTTTTAAGCTAAATGCATCAAACCATGACGAGTAGAGTTGAATGTTTTCCATTCAAACACGTGTCGGGGATGATTGTGACTTGAATTCGTTGATTACTTTAATCAGAAGTAATGAGTTTACCATTGTCTCATTTGGTGTTCGAGAATGGAGTAATGCATTAATATGTCTTTGTGCTTGATTACTAGACGTAATGAGCCCTATAAATTGAGGCGGAAGAATGGTAGGTGTCAGCGGTTTTGTATCTTTAATAATTCCGTAAGTGTATGAATTGCTCAAGTAATAAAGTGGATATTGAGTCCAAGTATCGTTTCCACGAAAATTTAGATAATTCAGTTCAATTATACTAACATTAACCGAATCGAATAAACTTTGGAAATTTGGTGTTTAAAACTAATTAGAATAATTAACTAATTAAAATTCAAACAAACAAGAGATTAAATTAAAGAAGAATTACTTTAAAATTGAAAAGAAAATAAAATAAAAGCATACTAGGATCCCGAATCCACTTATATCAAATTCTTTTAACCCGAACCGTTAATATGATAACATGATTTAATTATAAATATCAATATTCCTAATTTGTTTAACAATCTCTCTTGAGTAGAATTAAACATATTCCTACATGTGACCCAACTATATCTCTATGACGGATGTGAACATACAAGAATACATTAGAATTTGTGAATACTTAAAGATCACATAAAGCATATTGTTATATCTCTATCCCCTATCGGACTCTACGACAATTGATACTATGTATAACATATTTCCCATCTCTCGAAGGTAAAACAAGCCACAAGAATCATACAACTATTGCGCACATAATTGTAGATGAAAAGAAATCAATATCAATTATTTAAAATTAAAAACGTGCTTAAATAACAAAAACTAAGTTCAAAGAATTAAAGGATTATGATACAAGTTTCATTATGATCCTAGCACTGAAAAGTTTAACCTAACATGCTAAAAAGAAGAAAATAAAAATAAAAATAAAATATGGAAGCCATCACCCGAATATGAAGAAAACTTGAAAGAGAAATCTTGAACTTGATCTTCGTTTTACTTTTGAAATGATGAATCTTGATCTTCGTTTCTTGATTCGTCTCTAGTTTTTCTCTCTAAATTGGCTCCAAAATCGGCTCTAATCCGACTCCCAAAGTTCCACACTTGTTATCGATTAATAACTCTTATTTATATTACCCTAATAGTGCCCCCAAAATATCTCAAAAAACCCAAATATCGTGTCCAAAACGTTTCCTAGTTGAGTTGGAATTGAAAAAGGAAACAAATACTCGCATGCCAAAAATAAAATTGGGCAATCGCCTGAGCTAGCTTATTTTGTATTCTATTGGCCTCTTGTGTTCTTTGGGTGCTCGCCTAACATTAAGTTGGGCGATCGCCCAACTTTGCAATCTATTGTTTTAATCCTTCAAGTTTCTACAATTTTTAATTTGGTCCTTCAACTTTGGATTTTGGTCATTTTAGTCTTCAAATTTCATATTGTCTTCTTTAGTCTTCCAACTTTTCATAACCTCCAGTTTGGTCCTCAAGCTTTCAAAATATCTTCTAATTTATTGCTTTTCATCCATTCTTCTCCAATTGTTATTAAACAGGTCCAAAACTGAAATATGAAGAATAAAGCACCAAATTAAGTAAAAATTCAATAAAATGAAGGAATAAAAGCTTAGTTTAAAGGTCCTAATAAGTGCACAAAATGCATTTATCAAACACCCCCAAACTAAACATATGTTCATCCTCGAACAAAAATAAAAATAAACTACAAATTTAAACTAAACTAAAAGAATAATCAGAAATATAGTTAATGTTAAATTTCTTATCATATGCCTCAAGTTCGAAAATAAAACAACATTTTTAGAAATATATTAAACAACACAACAATTAAATTTTTACTTATCCAATGCTCCACCTTTTGTGAGTGTGTGAATAGCCAGATATTGAACTTACACCCATATTAGACAATAACCAATATTGTGTTGTTAATATTTTTTACAATCCTGAACCCTTTGTAGTCATTTATTCCTTACACCTATCGTAAATTACACCTCTAATGCTTTTTTCTTCACCCCCAATGTGTTCTAGCAAATTTGGTCCCTATTGATCAACAAAATATTTTTTTCAAATAAAGTGATAAAAATTAGAACCTTGTATTCTCAGAACGAGGATGGTGAGTGATTTCTAAATTCTCATCTTCAGTCTCTTAGGTTCTAACCTAGCAATCCTTACCGAACACTTTAACTCTTTTTATTTTATTTAACCAATATAAACAATCTTACATCATGTGCAATACTTTTCTCTTACTAGCTTTCTATGTGACCCTTGTAGCGAGCTTTGGGCCGATGACTCTTAAGTCAGATGACTATAGGGCACCAGGTTTTAAAATACCCTAACAGACTTAATTGCTTGAATCCCACAAACTATAAGAGAAGTGAATATGTAATTTTTTTTACTCATGTAACGAGCTTCGGGCCAATGACTCCCAAGTCAGATGACTTTAGGGCACCAGGTTTCAAAATACCCTAGCATGCTTAATTGCTCGAGTCAAATTTTTTTTTTCGAGTGAGTAGTGCTCGATTTAGATTCATTGGCTACAACTTATTCAACCAAATATGAGAGTTCAGAAAATCCAAACCATCAAAATTCTACAAAAATGTGTACTAACTTTAATACCCCTAAATTGTTCTCAAACATTTTGGTTACTAGTCTAAAGATTTGGGAATGAGATTTTTCATAATAATCCTAAGTCATTAATATCAACACAAATACTCAAGTTATGTTTCTATATCAGTTATAAGTCAATAGTGGCTACGTGCTTCAAATATAGTCTAACATAGATAAGTTTTCAGGTAAAAGTACGAGTTAAAGTGTTGTCTAATATTCTAACTAAAAGCGTACTTAAATTCAAACAAATATTATCATTGGTGGTAAGATATTGAACAATAGCTATTTTTTAAGACGAAAAAATAACAAAATTTTTTTTCTTTTTTTTTTTAAAAGCGAAATTAAATTTTTTAGACACGAATAATATGCAAATTCAAAATAATTAAGTATTCGATACTTAACCCATTTCAAACTAAAACATTACATTGTCCACAATATAATAGCAAAATAAAGCAAAAAAGAAGGAAGATATCGATTTACTCCCGAAGATAGATGTGGAGAAGATGGATATGGGTGATTGAAGGTCTGGTTAAAGTGGACTCAGATGTAGTGCTGGGACTCTTGGTCGAAGATGATGTCACAAATATTTTCCACGCTTGACTCACAAAGTGGGACATCCTACAGTTGACATTATGAGGTTTTATTAGTATAATAAACAATAAATCAGATAGGAACTAATGTATTATTTAATCTACCTAAAACTACTACATATAAAGCAAGTAAATAAAAGGGTTAGAAAATGGGTTGCCTTCCATTAAGCGCTTATTTATAGTCATTAGCTTGACTTATTATCGGGTCGCTTTACGGCACTTTGAATAGTGTTTTGATGAAGCGCTTTGCTTGCATCTATTGACTTTGCACCATTTTTTGCGCCTCATAAAAATATGATTTTAGTGTAGCATCTTACTCGAACACAACTACAAAAATTTCAACTTCTTCATCAACCTTGATTACAAAATCAATTTTAGAAGAAAGAGAAGAGTTGGAGAATTGCTTGTCTAACTCGTGCTTTTGTAATCTACGAGAAAGTGGGATCGGAGGCTCATATGGTTTGATAGGAGCAGTTGTCGTAACTGTGGTGTGTACGAACTCTCTTTAATATTTGTTGTTGCCCGCTCGATCCGTTTTCACGTGTTCCTCATCGATTGGACGGTATCTTTTCTTTATTTGCAACCTGGCTTCTTTACATGAATTTTCGATAATTGAACCTCACTTTTGGTAGTAATAGCCGTAACATTTTCTTTGGGATTCACCTATGTATTGCTTAGCAACGATTTGTATGCTCGATATAGCAACCGCCATCCGACCCATCTGTATTTCTAAATTTTTATTGAAGCGCCTTAATTTTGAAGATTTATCTCTGTTTGTCTCATGAACCCGATCAATTTTTTCGATGAATTTCTCGAGAATGTCTTCTAGTGAAGTTCTCTTTTAAATTTCTTTGAAATTGAGGACCTTCAATGGTGCGATATTATTGTAGTTATCCTTCAAGAGAAATTTGGATGATCTGCAATGAGTTCTCCAACAAGCATATTGTCCTCATCAATTTCATAAGTAACCTCGTATCTCACTATATGGTATTTGCATTGTAAAGAAATCTCCAAAAAGCATGTTGTTCTCATCAATTTAAGAAGTAGCCTCATATCTCACTATATTGGCATGTTTGCATTGCAAGGAAATATCCAAAAGCATGTTGTCCTCATCAATACTAGATTGGCTCTAGATGATCTGCTGAGTCATAAAGTCTCCAACTAGCATATTGTCTTCATTGATCTCCGATATTCCATCTTGTGTTGTGGTCGAAAAACAAGAAGAGAACACGAAATAAACTAAAAATAATAATAAATAAATAAAGTTCGAATTAGTGTTAAAATAATCGAAAAGAACTAAAACTAAATCCCCGCAACAGCGGTGCCAAAAATTATCAACGATTTTGTATCTTTAATAATTTCGCAAGTGCGGATCGCTCAAGTAATAAAGTAGATATTGAGTCAAAGTATCATTCCCGAAGATTTATATAATTGGTTCAATTATACTAACCTTAACGAATCGAATAAACTTTGGAAATTTAGTGTTTAAAGCTAATTAGAATAATAAACTAAGAATAATTAAGTAATTAAAATTCAAACAAACAAGAGATTAAATTAAAGAAGTATTACTTTAAATTTTGAAAAGAAAAGAAAAGCGTACTAGAATCCTGAAACCACTTATATCAATTTCTTTTAACTCGAACCGTTAATTTGATAACATGATTTAATTATGAAGATCAATATTCCTAATTTGTTTAACAATCTCTCTCGAGTAGAATTAAACATATACATATATGTGACCCGACTATATCTCTATGACGGATGCGAACAAACAAGAATGCATTAGAATTTGTGAATACTTAAAGATCACATAAAGCATAGCGGTATATTTCTATCTTCTATCGGACTCTACGACAATTGATACTATGTATAACCTATTTTCCATCTCTCGAAGGTAAAACAAGCTACAAGAATCATACAACTATTGCGCACATAATTGTAGATGAAAAGAAATCAATATCAATTATTCAAAATTAAAAACGTAATTAAAAATCGAAAACTAGGTTCAAAGAATTAAATGATCATGATACAAGTTTCATCATGATCCTAGCACTAAAAGGTTTAACCTAACATACTAAGAAGAAGAAAATAAAAATAAAAATAAAATATACAAGCCAATGAGCCATCACCCGGATACGAAGAAATCTTCAACTTGATCTTCGTTGTAATCTTGAAATGATGAATCTTGATCTTCGTTTTTTGATTCGTCTCTTGTTTTTCTCTCTAAATTGGCTCCCAAATCAGCTCTAATTCGGCTCCCAAAATTCCACACTTGTTATCAATTAATAACTCATATTTATATTACCCTAATGGTGCCCCAAAACATCTCAAAAGACCTAAATTTCGTGTCCAAAACGTTTCCTAGTTGAGTTGGAATTAAAAAAGGAAACAAATATTCGCGTGGCCAAAAATAACACTGGGCGATCGCCCATGCTAGCTGTTTTGTATTCTGTTGGCCTCTTGTGTTGCTGGGCCCTCGCATAGCAATTTTGTTGTTCTGATGTTTTAATCCTTAAGTTTCTACAATCTTCAATTTGGTCTTTCAACTTTGGATCTTGGTCATTTTAGTCCTCAAACTTTCATATTGTCTTCTTTAGTCTTCAAACTTTTCATAACCTCCAATTTGGTCCCCAAGCTTTCGAAATATCTTCTAATTTATTGCTCTTTTCATCCATTCTTCTCCAATTGCTATTAAACATGTCCAAAATTGAAATATGAAGAATAAAGCACCAAATTAAGTAAAAATTTAATAAAATGACGGAATAAAAGCTTAGTTTAAAGGTCTTAATAAGTGCACAAAATACATTTATCAGTAGGATCAAGTATCGGAATATATATCCTGTACTTGAGTGGGATGCATTGGACCTTAGTTTTCACCATTGGATCTATTTACCTAGAATCAATTCCAATATTATTTTTTTGTATTCAAGATAAGTAACATTTCGCCGTTATCATTGAGCTTCTTGATTTTAGAAGAAATCATATATCTCATGTCACATATCAATATGTTTTGCCAATAAACTCACACTCGCTTGGACTGAGTATGAATGCACTTTAGTGGTAAAGACTTGAACAATAATATTCCATGTTCTGCAGGCATGTACAATACAAAAAATGAACTTTGAAATCACTACAGAGCAAGGAAAATGTCGTGTCTAGTCTTAACAGATGGAAAATTTTACATAACATGAAAGGTTTGGAAGAACGCAACCAAAACTTCTCATAAGTGCAGATGAATATAATACGAAAATAGAAACCTGGAGCTACTAACACGTTTGAGGAAAACACTTCTCGCCAATGAAATGTTATGAATTTATGTCAGTCTCTATTTCCCAATTATATTCTTCTAGACATGAGAAACTTTGAATTATTTTCTCTAATTCCTTTAATTAAATAAAAATTTTCCCATAACGCGTCTACATTTGTTTTTCCATGCTTTAGAGGGTCATCCAAGTTCCATCCTTAAAACTGTAGTAGCCTAAATCAACCATGGTACTAGATAGTGAATCGTATCCACGACCTAGTATTAAGATCCCTCAAAGATAGCACAAACCCAAATAAATGCCCAGGCATATCCACACTCATTTTAGATAACCACGAGTATGTCGACAAACTGAATCAATGTACAACATAAGACATAACTCACTTCCAAAATAAGAGACTTTGTAATGCTCCAAATTTTCTCAACTCAGAGGATCACTCGACAATCATTAAATTATAACATTTAACGACTCCAAATAAATTTTTATGTGCACTTCAATTGTTTGAAAAATTTATCTATCTTGGACCACCCGTCCCTTTCCGGACCGATAAGGGTCACAAGCACAAGAATGACCCATGCAATTTGACATTAAATTTTCGTTATCTCCAGAGTATCAAGTCACAAAACGACTTGGAAGAGTGTAAGTCAATGCTCAACCTGTTCACCAAACAAGTCAGATTCACAACATCAACTCATCAAGCCATTCTTGGGCATACCCTGCACCTCAAGTGATAGCCAAGTAAGAGTCATGACCTTCCTCATTTGACAAGTGCATGAGGAAAAGTAATCATTAACTTTTCCCGTAAATTGAACGCACTGTATTCACTTCAAATGCCTTTGTTTGGTAAAACTCAAAATTTTTAAAATGTTAGAGATAAAAGTCAATAATTAATTTTATTCACATATTTTATTGGACCCATAATTTTTATTAATTTTTCAACTATAATTTCATCAACTTTTATCGAATTTATAAAAAAAAAAAACTAATTTTTAGAAAAATCAAACGAGCACTAAGTAAAACTTTTTTTTTCTTAATCATTGAGTTTGAATACATACAATTGACTTTACCACACTACTCTAAATAATAATATGACCAGATCCTATAAGAGTTGAAAATTGTGCAACATCGACTCATGTTAGTTCTAATCGAATTTTAGCTTGCCTTCTTGCTCGACATAGGCAAAGTCAAGGATTTCGATCTAATTAGTCATCCAACTAAGTGAAGATGTACAAAATTCCTCGTTACAGATTTTTGGAGAATAATACCCATTCATAAATAAATAATAGAGTCGAGCTTCATAAATAATATTATGTTTAATATTAGTTACGTGCCAATAGCTTGCAACAAAAATTTAACAGGACATAATACCAACTTACAAATGTTAAAAAATACATAAAATGAATTTGATTGAGGTAAGAGTTACGAGAACAACGAAACATATAATATTTTTGAACTCTGTAAATGGACAAAAAAAGAAACTGCAAAATTTATTTGGTCTAATATGCTAAGTGCAAAAAGTGTGGGGTATAGTATGCAAGTGGATAAGACTTGAATGAAATTCTGCATAGACAGATGGGCCTATTTATAATTGCTGGAATTCTAGATGGAAAGTTAATACTCTTTCAAAATTCTGCATAGACAGATGGCCTATTTATAATTGCTGGAATTCTAGATGGAAAGTTAATACTCTTTCAAAGGATAAGTCTAAGACATATCTTATCTAAACTATCTCAAAAGGACATGCCTGAAACAGACATTTCTCGAAAGTTGCTGACGCGTGGCGCATTATGACTAATCCAAATTTTTAAGAAGTACAAATATTAAATAAAATAAATCAATACATAAAATATAGGTGCAGATGAATAAATATGAAAACAAAAAATTGGAGCATCTAACATCAATCAACGAATTTCATGCTGCAAAAAAGATTCACATATTCATGAATTAGTCTTTCATTCAGGAAATTTTTTTTTTTAAAAATCAAAATCTACTAAAAGTAAATTTTTAGCAAAATCAAACAAACAATGAATTTAAATTTAATATTAATAATGTGCCACTAAATTGTAAACAAAAATTTAACTGGATAGAATACCAACTTATGAAAGTTAAATAATACAAACAATGAATTTAGATTGAGGTAAGAGGCTAACTTTTCTTTCCTCTCAAGACGAAATTGCCCCCAATTGGTGCTTACTGGTACACGTCTAGCACTCTAAATTATAACAATGAAACATATAATATTTTGAACTCTCTTTATGGGCTAAAAATGAAACTGCAAAATTTATTTGGACTAATATGCTAAGTGCAAAAAGTGTAGGGTGTAGTATGCAAGTGGACGAGAATTCATGAATGAAATTCTACATAGACTGTTGGGCCTATTATAATTGCAGGAAAATTGTAGATGGAATGACAAAACTGTTTGAAAGTACATATTCGAAATGTCTAAAAAGGACATGCAGCACATGTAGGACATGTCTCAAACAAACATTTCTAGAAGGTCACCGACACGTGGCACATTCTGACTAATCCAAATTTTGAAGTAGAAAAAATATTAAATAAAATAAATCAACAAATAAAAAATAGGTGCAGATTAACAAATATGAAAATGAAAAATTGGAGCTTCTAACACGTGAGGAAAACACTACCTACGAGGAGAAGTTAATGATTTATGTCCAAGCTCTTTATTCCCCATTCAGATTCTTCCCCACATGTGTGAAACTTTGAATTACTTTCTCTAATTCCTTTAATAACTTAAAATTTTATTGATAACACCTCTACGTTTGTTTCATCATGCTATGAGATTTTATCCTAGTTCCTTCCTTGAAAATTGTAGAAGCTTAAACCAACAATGATATAACAAAGTAAGTTGTAGCCACTATCTAGTATTGCGATCTCCCCAAGGTAGTGCAAACCTAAAAGGATGTCTAGGTGCATATGTACTCATTCCACATTCGACAAACTGAATCAATTATTGCATCAAACATAAGATCCCTTCTAAAAACAAGATGCTTAGTCCCAAAAAACTAAAAATTCCTTAATAGAAAACACATAATAAATATTAGTATCCTTTCTACCTAAATGTATCCAACCATGACGAGCAGAGTCGAACATTTCCGTTTGAACATGTGTCAGAAATGATTGTGACTTCAATTCGTTGATTGTTGTTATTGGCAATAATAGCTTTTTAGTTGTCTCATTTGGTGCTTGGGAATTGAGAATGCATTAGTTTTCTTTGTCTTAAAGGTTTTTGCTCGATTACATGACATTGTGAGCTTTCATATTGAGGTAACAAAATGGTATGATCGAGCATTCGGAATTTATTTTCTGCTAGGTGCCTGAATGGAAAGTATTAGACCTTAGTTGTTGCCGTTGGATCTATTTGCCTAGTGATGATATAAATAATGACAGCTGCTATATGTTATTTACTTATGGTGGCACGTCTTGGCACGCCCGCCTCATCGGCTCGCCCACCTCGTTGGTCTCATGAGCACACTTCTGACAGATAGACTGCAACAACCCAACTATCATCAGATTAGCTAGGCAGACGACCCATGGATTGACAATTACCACCAGTTATCAAGAAGACGAAACCTCTCTCAACAAATTGGGAAGATGAAACATCTCATTAACTCCTAATAATGAGCGAGATGAAGGGAGACCCGATTATCAAATGAGGGAGATGAATGGACACCCATCATCAATAACTGCAGGCCATCCCTATAAATAGAGGCCAACCCCACAAGTAAAGAAAAAAGACACAATTCTCATACACTCCATATTGTTATTCTGCACATATGTTTTAATCATATACTGATTATCACACCGGAGTGGCCACGGAGGAAAAAAGCCCCGCCATCTTTTGCAGGTCTCCACCACTATCGCAGCCGTACTCGAAGGAGGAGAAAATTATTTATCATCATTTGCCGCCGTCAGTGGGAAACTGCACAATAAGTCATGGCTCGAACTAGAAGAGCTACGAATGTAACCGCTTCACCAACCCCCATCGGGGATGTAGACACCGACTCCATCGCCGCCACTAATCACCCACAACGAGAATTTACCTCTGCCACTCAACTTGCGGTAATGCAAGCTCAGGTGGCGGCCTTAACGGCTCTACTCCAAGATCAGAACGCTGCGGTTTCTCAGCTACCATAGGGTCCTAACCTTCTACCGGTAGGATCTTTACCACTAGGGGCTCCGTCCCAGGGTCCTAGCCCTCCACCGGTAGGGTCCTCACCACCAGGGGCTCTTCTCCAAACTCCTAACTTTCCAAAGAATGGAAACACGCCAACCAGCAGCTCCACCACTGGCTCCCGTTTCTTTAGCTCCACCTTCCGCAACCCACTTCTATTCATTGACATCTGACCCAAATCCATGCTGGGGGCAACCGTCATGGATGCCCACGCCTACGCTGGTTGAGACACCAGTGTTAAGCCTGAAACAACGATTAGAAGAAGTGATGGATCACAAAATAGCTGAGGTTGTGTCTAATAAAAGTAGTAGGCAACAATCCATGGTGTTGGAAGAAGATCTTTTTTTCCTAGAATTGATGGCAATCCCCTTGCCAAGAGACTTCAAACAGCCAAAGATGGAGAAATACGACGGATCCTCTGATCCTGTAGATCACCTCAGGGCTTTTGTTGATTTTTTGAGGTTGCAAGCCACCTAGATGCGATTATGTGTAGGGCTTTTCTGCCAACACTTAGGCGGGAGGCCAAAGACTAGGTAGCCACTTTTCCTCCAAAATCGATCCGTACATTTGACGATTTTTCCAAGAGTTTTCTTTGCCACTTTACCGGCCGCAAATGTGTTAAGAAAAGCGCTATCGATCGATCGATGCAATTGACACAAGACAAGGACGAACTGCTAAAAGATTTTATTGCCCGGTTCAATAGGGCAACGATGGAAATCAAAGATTTGTAGAATTCTGCTGTAGTCACTGCCATGATGAGTGGAACTAGAAGTCGTCATTTCAAGATGTCACTCTCTAAAACCCGTCGAATACGTTGCATGAGTTACTCAATAGAGGAGATGAGTATGTGGACGAAGAAAAACATATCTCATTACCAAAAGTATCAAAGATCGAAATGAACTCGGGTCTAACAAAAGGATGATTCAGGATGAGCCCGAACCTCGAAATAATAGAGGTAAGCTCACCCAAGACGAGGCGACCTCGCCAAAGCCGAGAGACGAGTCAACCAAAGCGAGCTAGATGAGCCAAGGTTAAAAAAATAAAAAAATAAAAATTTAAAGCTAGGCGAGCTCACTTGAGACGGGCGAGGCGAGCTCCCCAAGGTGGGCGAGGTGAGCTTACTTGAGGCGGGCGAGGTGAGCTTACTTGAGGCAGGCGAGGCGAGCTGAGCTCATCCAAGTTATAAAAAAAATTTAGAAAGGAGCATGTGTGATAGATTATTTATATTTCTCATTGACAGTAGTCTATGGAAGATTGAAAGGTTTACAAGGACAAAAATAATGACAGCTGCCACTGTCTGAAAAACAAGGCAAGCTGCTTGTCTAAAATACAAGGCAAAAAATAATGACAACTGCTAATGTATGAAAAACAAAGCTAGTGCTCATCGTCACGAAATACAAGGCAAAAATAATGACAATCGCCATCGTTCGAAAAACAAAGCCGGTACTCATGTCTCGGAAAACAAGGCCCGGTGCTCATCGTCCAAAAAATAAGACGATGAGCCTATATTTAAAAATCATGGTGATAGCCACCATTGAAAAATAAGGCGATGAGCCTATGTTTAAAAATCAAGGTGATAGCCACCATTGAAAAATAAGGCGATGAGCATATATTTAAAAATCAAGGTGATTGCCACAATTGAAAAATAAGGCGATGAGCCGATGCTTAAAAATCAATGTGATAGCCGCTATTTAAAAATCAAGGTGATAACCACCATTGAAAAATAAGGCGATGAGCCTATATTTAAAAATCAAGGTGATATCCACCATTGGAAAATAAGGCGATGAGCCTATGCTTAAAAATCAAGGTGATATCCACTATTGAAAAATAAGGCGATGAGCCTATATTTAAAAATCAAGGGGATAGCCACCATTGAAAAACAAGGAGATGAGACTATATTTAAAAATCAAGATGATAGCCACCATTGAAAAATAAGGCGATGAGCCTATATTAAAAATCAAGGTGATAGCCACCATTGGAAAATTTAAAATCAAGGTGATAGCCACCATTGGAAAATAAGGCGATGAGCATATGCTTAAAAATCAAGGTGATGGCCACCATTGAAAAATAAGGCGATGAGCCTATATTTAAAAATCAAGGTGATAGCCACCATTGAAAAATAAGGCGATGAACCTATATTTAAAAATCAAGGTGATAGCCACAATTGAAAAATAAGGCGATGAGCCTATACTTAAAAATCAAGGTGATAGTCATCAAAAAAATATGGCGATGAGCCTATATTTAAAAATCAAGGTGATAGCCACCATTGAAAAATAAGGCGATGAGCCTATGTTTAAAATACCCTAATGTACATAATTGCTTGAGTCCCACAAACTATAAGAGAAGTGAATATGTAATTTTTTTACTCATGTAACGAGCTTTGGGCCAATGACTCCCAAGTCGGATGACTTTAGTACACGGTGTTTCAAAATACCCTAGCATGCTTAATTGCTCGAGTTTTTTTTTTTCGAGTGAGTAGTGCTCGATTTAGATTCCTAGGCTACAACCTATTCAACCAAATATGAGAGTTCGGAAAATCCAAACCATCAAAATTCTACAAAAATGTGTACTAACTTTAATACCCCAAATTGTTGTCAAACATTTTTGTTACTAGTCTAAAGATTTGGGAATGAGATTTGTCATATTAATCCTAGGTCATTAATATCAACGCAAATACTCAAGTCAAGTTTCTATATCAGTTATAAGTCAATAGTGGCTACGTGCTTCAAATATAGTCTAACATAGATAAGTTTTCAAGTAAAAGTACGAGTTAAAGTGTTGTCTAATATTCTAACTAAAAACGTACTTAAATTCAAACAAATATTATCATTGGTGGTAAGATATTGAACAATAGCTATTTTTTTTTTAAGACGAAAAAATAACAAAAAAAAAATTTCTTTTTTTTTTTTAAAAAAAATATTACAATTTTTTAGACCCGAATAATATGCAAATTCAAAATAATTAAGTATTCTGATACTTAACCCAGGCCCAAACTAAAACATTACATTGTCCACAATATATTAGCAAAATAAAGCAAATAAAGAAGGGAAGAGATCAGTTACTCCCCGAAGATAGATGTGGAGAAGATGGATATGGCTGATTGAAGGTCCGGTTAAAGTGGACTCAGATGTAGTGCTGGGACTCTTGGTCGAAGATGATGTCACAAATATTTTCCACGCGGCTCATAAAGTGGGACATCCTACAGTTGACATGATGAGGTTTTATTAGTACAATAAACAATAAATCAAATAGGAACTAATGTATTATTTAATCTACCTAAAACTACTACATATAAAGCAAGTAAATAAAAGGGTTAGAAAATGGGTTGCCTCCTATTAAGCGCTTATTTATAGTCATTAGCTTGACTTATTGTCTGGCTGCTTTACGGCACTTTGAATAGTGTTTTGATGACCTGCTTTGCTTGCATCTATTGACTTTGCACCATTTTTTTGCGCCTCATAAAAATATGATTTTAGTGTAGCATCTTACTCGAACACAACTACAAAAATTTCAACTTCTTCATCAACCTTGATTACAAAATCAATTTTAGAAGAAAGAGAAGAGTTGGAGAATTTCTTGTCTAACTCGTGCTTTTGTAATCTCTGAGAAAGTGGGATCGGAGGCTCATATGGTTTGATAGGAACGGTTGCCGTAACTTGTGGTGTACCTGAACTCTCTTTAATATTTGTTGTCTGCTCAGTCTGTTCTACGTGTTCCTCATCAGTGTACGGTACCTTTTCTTTATTTGCAACTGGCCTCTTTACAAGAATTTCAGATAATTGAACCTCACTTCTGGTAGTAATAGCCGTAACATTTTCTTTGGGATTCACCTATGTATTGCTTGGCAACGTATCTGGCACGCTGCCTGATATAGCAACTGCCATCTGACCCATCTGTATTTCTAAATTTTTTATTGAAGCGCCTTTATTTTGAAGATTTATCTCTGTTTGTCTCATGAACTGATCAATTTTTTCGATGAATTTACTGAGAATGTCTTCTAGTGAAGTTCTCTTTTCTGGCTGCTGAAATTGAGGACCTTGTGGTCTGATATTATTGTAGTTATCCTTCGAAGAGAAATTTGGATGATCTGCAATGAGTTCTCCAACAAGCATGTTGTCCTCATCAATTTCATAAGTAACCTCGTATCTCACTATATTGGCATGCTGCATTGTAAAGAAATCTCCAAAAAGCATGTTGTTCTCATCAATTTAAGAAGTAGCCTCATATCTCACTATATTGGCATGCTGCATTGCAAGGAAATATCCAAAAAGCATGTTGTCCTCATCAATACTAGATTAGCTCTAGATGATCTGCAGAGTCATAAAGTCTCCAACTAGCATATTGTCTTCATTGATCTCCTGGTATTCCATCTTGTGTTGTGGTCTGAAAAACAAGAAGAGAACCTGAAATAAACTAAAAATAATAATAAATAAATAAAGTTCGAATTAGTGTTAAAATAACTGAAAAAGAACTAAAACTAAATCCCCGGCAACGGTGCCAAAAAATTATCAGCGATTTTGTATCTTTAATAATTCTGCAAGTGCACGGATCGCTCAAGTAATAAAGTAGATATTGAGTCAAAGTATCATTCCCACGAAGATTTATATAATTCAGTTCAATTATACTAACCTTAACCGAATCGAATAAACTTTGGAAATATAGTGTTTAAAGCTAATTAGAATAATAAACTAAGAATAATTAAGTAATTAAAATTCAAACAAACAAGAGATTAAATTAAAGAAGTATTACTTTAAATTTTGAAAAGAAAAGAAAAGCGCATTAGAATCTCGAAACCACTTATATCAATTTCTTTTAACTCGAACCGTTAATTTGATAACATGATTTAATTATGAAGATCAATATTCCTAATTTGTTTAACAATCTCTCGAGTAGAATTAAACATATACATATATGTGACCCGACTATATCTCTCTACGACGGATGCGAACAAACAAGAATGCATTAGAATTTGTGAATACTTAAAGATCACATAAAGTATAGCGGTATATTTCTATCTTCTATCGGACTCTATGACAATTGATACTATGTATAACCTATTTTCCATCTCTCGAAGGTAAAACAAGCTACAAGAATCATACAACTATTGCGCACATAATTGTAGATGAAAAGAAATCAATATCAATTATTCAAAATTAAAACGTAATTAAAAATCGAAAACTAGGTTCAAAGAATTAAATGATCATGATACAAGTTTCATCATGATCCTAGCACTAAAAGGTTTAACCTAACATGCTAAGAAGAAGAAAATAAAAATAAAATAAAATATACAAGCCATCACCCGGATACTGAAGAAATCTTCAACTTGATCTTCGTTGTAATCTTGAAATGATGAATCTTGATCTTCGTTTCTTGATTCGTCTCTTGTTTTTCTCTCTAAATTGGTTCCCAAATCGGCTCTAATCTGGCTCCCAAAATTCCACACTTGTTATCAGTTAATAACTCATATTTATATTACCCTAATGGTGCCCCAAAATATCTCAAAAAGACCTAAATTTCGTGCCCTAAACGTTTCCTAGTTGAGTTGGCATTAAAAAAGGAAACAAATATTCGCGTGGCCAAAAATAACATTGGGCGATCGCCCATGCTAGTCAAGCTTTTGTATTCTGTTGGCCTCTTGTGTTGCTGGCGCTCGATAGCAATTTTGTTGCTCGATGTTTTAATCCTTAAAGTTTCTACAATCTTCAATTTGGCCTTTCAACTTTGGATCTTGGTCATTTTAGTCCTCAAACTTTCATATTGTCTTCTTTAGTCTTCAAACTTTTCATAACCTCCAATTTGGTCCCCAAGCTTTCGAAATATCTTCTAATTTATTGCTCTTTTCATCCATTCTTCTCCAATTGCTATTAAACAGGTCCAAAATTGAAATATGAAGAATAAAGCACCAAATTAAGTAAAAATTTAATAAAATGATGAAATAAAAGCTTAGTTTAAAGGTCTTAATAAGTGCACAAAATACATTTATCAGTAGAATCAAGTATCGGAATATATATCCTGTACTTGAGTGGGATGCATTGGACCTTAGTTTTCACCATTGGATCTATTTACCTAGAATCAATTCCAATATTTTTTTTTGTGTATTCAAGATAAGTAACATTTCGCCGTTAGTATTGAGCTTCTTGATTTTAGAAAAAATCATATATCTCATGTCACATATCAATATGTTTTGCCAATAATAAACTCACACTCGCTTGGACCGAGTATGAATGCACTTTAGTGGTAAAGACTTGAACAATAATATTCCATGTTCTGCAGGCATGTACAATACAAGAAATGAACTTTGAAATCACTACAGAGCAAGGAAAATGTCGTGTCTAGTCTTAACAGATGGAAAATTTTACATAACATGAAAGGTTTGGAAGAACGCATAACCAAAACTTCTCATAAGTGCGAGATGAATATAATACGAAAATAGAAACCCGGAGCTACTAACACGTTTGAGGAAAACACTTCTCGCCAATGAAATGTTATGAATTTATGTCAGTCTCTATTTCCCAATTATATTCTTCTAGACATGAGAAATTTTGAATTATTTTCTCTAATTCCTTTAATTAAATAAAAATTTTCCCATAACGCGTCTACATTTGTTTTTCCATGCTTTAGAGGGTCATCAAGTTCCGTCCTTAAAACCGTAGTAGCCTAAATCAACCATGGTACTAGATAGTGAATCGTATCCACGACCTAGTATTAAGATCCTCAAAGATAGCACAAACCCAAATAAATGCCCAGCATATCCACACTCATTTTAGATAACCACGAGTATGTCGACAAAGCGAATCAATGTACAACATAAGACATAACTCACTTAGAAAACAAGAGACTTTGTAATGCTCCAAATTTTCTCAACCCAGAGGATCACTCGACAATCATTAAATTATAACATTTAACATATAATATTTTTCAACACTGTATATGGACAAAAAAGAAACAGCAAAATTTATTTGGTCTAATATGCTAAGTGCAAAAGTGTAAGGGTATAGTATGCAAGTGGATAAGACTTGAACGAAATTCTGCATAGACAGATGGGCCTATTTATAATTGCTGGAATTCTAGATGGAAAGTTAATACTCTTTCAAAGGATAAGTCTAAGACATATCTTATCTAAACTATCTTAAAAGGACATGCCTGAAACAGACATTTCTCGAAAGTCGCTAACGCGTGGCGCATTATGACTAATCCAAATTTTAAGTAGTACAAATATTAAATAAAATAAATCAATACATAAAATATAGGTGCAGATGAATAAATATGAAAACAAAAAATTGGAGCATCTAACATCAATCAACGAATTTCATGCTGCAAAAAGATTCACATATTCATGAATTAGTCTTTCATTCAGGAATTTTTTTAAAAAATCAAAATCTACTAAAAGTTAATTTTAGCAAAATCAAACAAACAATGAATTTAAATTTAATATTAATAATGTGCCGCTAAATTGTAAACAAAAATTTAACTGGATAGAATACCAACTTATGAAAGTTAAATAATACAAACAATGAATTTAGATTGAGGTAAGAGGCTAACTTTTCTTTCCTCTCAAGACTAAATTGCCCCAATTGGTGCTTACTGGTACACGTCTAGCACTCTAAATTATAACAATGAAACATATAATATTTTGAACTCTCTTTTTGGGCTAAAATGAAACTGCAAAATTTATTTGGACTAATATGCTAAGTGCAAAAGTGTAGGGTGTAGTATGCAAGTGGACGAGAATTCATGAATGAAATTCTACATAGACTGTTGGGCCTATTTATAATTGCTGGAAAATTGTAGATGGAATGACAAAACTGTTTGAAAGTACATGTTAAAAATGTCTAAAAAGGACATGTAGCACATGTAGGACATGTCTCAAACAAACATTTCTAGAAGGTCACCGACACGTGGCACATTCTGACTAATCCAAATTTTGAAGTAGAAAAAATATTAAATAAAATAAATCAATAAATAAAAAATAGGTGCAGATTAACAAATATGAAAAGCGAAAAATTGGAGCTTCTAACACGTTAGGAAAACACTTCTTACGGAGGAGAAGTTAATGATTTATGTCCAAGTTTAAAATTTTATTGATAACACATCTACGTTTGTTTCGTCATGCTATGAGATTTTATCCTAGTTCCTTCCTTGAAAATTGTAAAAGCTTAAACCAACAATGATATAACAAAGTGAGTTGTAGCCACTATCTAGTATTGCGATGTCCCCAAGGTAGTGCAAACCTAAAAGGATGTCTAGGTGCATATGTACTCATTCCACATTCGACAAACCGAATCAATTATTGCATCAAACATAAGACCCCTTCTAAAACAAGATGCTTAGTCCCAAAAACTATAAATTCCTAAATAGAAAACACATAATAAATATTAGTATCCTTTCGACCTAAATGCATCCAACCATGACCAGCGAGTCAAACATTTCCGTTTGAACATGTGTCGAGATGATTGTGACTTCAATTCGTTGATTGTTGTTATTGGCAATAATAGCTTTTTAGTTGTCTCATTTGGTGCTTGGGAATTGAGAATGCATTAGTTTTTCTTTGTCTTAAAGGTTTTTGCTCAATTACATGACATTGTGAGCTTTCATATTGAGGCAACAAAATGGTATGATCGAGCATTGAATTTATTTTACGCTAGGTGCTTGAATGGAAAGTATTAGACCTTAGTTGTGGACGTTGGATCTATTTGCCTAGTGATGATATAAATAATGACAATTTGTTATATGTTATTTACCTATGGTGGCACGCGTCTTGGCGCCCGCCTCAACAATTTGCCGCCTCATTGACTCGCCCACCTCGTTGGTCTCATGAGCACACCGACAGATAGATCAGAACAACCCAACTATCGTTAGATTAGCTAAGCGGAAGACGATCCATGTAATGTGATTACCACCGTTATCAAGAAGACGAAACATCTCTCAACAAATTAGAAAGATGAAACATCTCTCATTAACTCCTAATAATGAGGAGATGAAGGGACACCGTTATCAAATGAGGGAGATGAATGGACACTCATCATCAATAACTGCAGGCCATCCACTATAAATAGAGGCCAACCCCACATGTAAAGAAAAAAAGACACAATTCTCATACATTCCATATTGTTATTCTCACACATATGTTTTAATCATATATCGATTATCACACCGAGTAGCCATGGAAAAAAAAGCCTCGCCATCTTTTTAGGTCTCCACCATTGCCGCAGCCAGTACTCTAAGGAGGAGAAAATTATTTATCATCATTTGGCGCCGTCGGGTGGGAAGCTGCATACAATAAGTCATGGCTCGAACTAGAAGAGCTACGATGTAAATCGCTTCAAAGAACCCCCATCGGGGATGTAGACACCGACTCCATCGCCGCCACTAATCACCTACAACGAGAATTTACCTCTCTTTGCTCAACTTGCGATCTGCAAGCTCGTGTGGCGGCCTTAACGACTCTACTCCAAGATCGAACGTCTGCGGTTTCGGCACCATGTGGTCCCTAACCTTCTGGGGTGTGGGATCTTTACCACTGGGGCTCCATCCCGTGGTCCTAGCCCTCCACCGGTAGGGTCCTTACCACTGAGGGCTCTTCTAAACTCCTAACTTTCTAGCAATGGAAACACTACCAACGGCGGCAGCTCCAATTAATCAGCTCCCGTTTCTTTAGCTCCACCTTCCAGCAACCACTTCCATTCATTGACACAAACATTTTTGTTACTAGTCTAAAGATTTGGGAATGAGATTTGTCATATTAATCCTAGGTCATTAATATCAGCGCAAATACTCAAGTCAAGTTTCTATATCGAGTTATAAGTCAATAGTGGCTCGTGCTTCAAATATAGTCTAACATAGATAAGTTTTCAAGTAAAAGTCACGAGTTAAAGTGTTGTCTAATATTCTAACTAAAAGCGTACTTAAATTCAAACAAATATTATCATTGGTGGTAAGATATTGAACAATAGCTATTTTTTTTTTTAAGGCGAAAAAATAACAAAAAAAAATTTTTTTTTTTTTAAAAAAAAATATTACAATTTTTTAGACCGAATAATATGCAAATTCAAAATAATTAAGTATTACGATACTTAACCCAGGCCCAAACTAAAACATTACATTGTCCACAATATATTAGCAAAATAAAGCAAATAAAGAAGGGAAGAGATCGAGTTACTCCAGAAGATAGATGTGGAGAAGATGGATATGGGTGATTGAAGGTCAGGTTAAAGTGGACTCGGATGTAGTCTTTGGGACTCTTGGTCGAAGATGATGTCACAAATATTTTTCCAGCGGCTCATAAAGTGGGACATCCTCTGATTGACATGATGAGGTTTTATTAGTACAATAAACAATAAATCAAATAGGAACTAATGTATTATTTAATCTACCTAAAACTACTACATATAAAGCAAGTAAATAAAAGGGTTAGAAAATGGGTTGCCTCCTATTAGCGCTTATTTATAGTCATTAGCTTGACTTATTTATGCAGGTACGCTACGGCACTTTGAATAGTGTTTTGATGACACGCTTTGCTTGCATCTATTGACTTTGCACCATTTTTTGCGCCTCATAAAAATATGATTTTAGTGTAGCATCTTACTCGAACACAACTACAAAAATTTCAACTTCTTCATCAACCTTGATTACAAAATCAATTTTAGAAGAAAGAGAAGAGTTGGAGAATTTCTTGTCTAACTTCGTGCTTTTGTAATCTACGAGAAAGTGGGATCGGAGGCTCATATGGTTTGATAGGAGCAGGTTGCCGTAACTTGTGGTGTACTGAACTCTCTTTAATATTTGTTGTATGCCGCTCGGTCGTTTCTCGTGTTCCTCATCGGTGTCACGGTACCTTTTCTTTATTTGCAATGGCCTCTTTACAAGAATTCGAGATAATTGAACCTCATACGGTAGTAATAGCCGTAACATTTTCTTTGGGATTCACCTATGTATTGCTTGGCAGCGTCACGGCGCTGTTGCTGATATAAGCGCCATCCTGACCCATCCAGTATTTCTAAATTTTTATTAAGCGCCTTTATTTTGAAGATTTATCTCTGTTTGTCTCATGAACCGATCAATTTTTCGATGAATTCTTGAGAATGTCTTCTAGTGAAGTTCTCTTTTAATTTCTTGAAATTGAGGACCTTGTGATGCGATATTATTGTAGTTATCCTTGAAGAAATTTGGATGATCTGCAATGAGTTCTCCAACAAGCATGTTGTCCTCATCAATTTCATAAGTAACCTCGTATCTCACTATATTGGCATCTTTGCATTGTAAAGAAATCTCCAAAAAGCATGTTGTTCTCATCAATTTAAGAAGTAGCCTCATATCTCACTATATTGGCATCTTTTGCATTGCAAGGAAATATCCAAAAAGCATGTTGTCCTCATCAATACTAGATTAGCTCTAGATGATCTGCAGAGTCATAAAGTCTCCAACTAGCATATTGTCTTCATTGATCTCACGGTATTCCATCTTGTGTTGTGGTACGAAAAACAAGAAGAGAACACGAAATAAACTAAAATAATAATAAATAAATAAAGTTCGAATTAGTGTTAAAATAAGCTGAAAAAGAACTAAAACTAAATCCCGACAACGGTGCGAAAAATTATCGGCGATTTTGTATCTTTAATAATTACGCAAGTGCGGATCGCTCAAGTAATAAAGTAGATATTGAGTCAAAGTATCATTCCACGAAGATTTATATAATTCGGTTCAATTATACTAACCTTAACCGAATCGAATAAACTTTGGAAATATAGTGTTTAAAGCTAATTAGAATAATAAACTAAGAATAATTAAGTAATTAAAATTCAAACAAACAAGAGATTAAATTAAAGTATTACTTTAAATTTTGAAAAGAAAAGAAAAGCGTACTAGAATCCTGAAACCACTTATATCAATTTCTTTTAACTCGAACCGTTAATTTGATAACATGATTTAATTATGAAGATCAATATTCCTAATTTGTTTAACAATCTCTCTCGAGTAGAATTAAACATATACATATATGTGACCCGACTATATCTCTATGACGGATGCGAACAAACAAGAATGCATTAGAATTTGTGAATACTTAAAGATCACATAAAGTATAGCGGTATATTTCTATCTTCTATCGGACTCTATGACAATTGATACTATGTATAACCTATTTTCCATCTCTCGAAGGTAAAACAAGCTACAAGAATCATACAACTATTGCGCACATAATTGTAGATGAAAAGAAATCAATATCAATTATTCAAAATTAAAAACGTAATTAAAAATCGAAAACTAGGTTCAAAGAATTAAATGATCATGATACAAGTTTCATCATGATCCTAGCACTAAAAGGTTTAACCTAACATGCTAAGAAGAAGAAAATAAAAATAAAAATAAAATATACAAGCCATCACCCGGATCTGAAGAAATCTTCAACTTGATCTTCGTTGTAATCTTGAAATGATGAATCTTGATCTTCGTTTCTTGATTCGTCTCTTGTTTTTCTCTCTAAATTGGTTCCCAAATCGACTCTAATCTGGCTCCCAAAATTCCACACTTGTTATCGAGTTAATAACTCATATTTATATTACCCTAATGGTGCCCCAAAATATCTCAAAAGACCTAAATTTCGTGCCCTAAACGCGTTTCCTAGTTGAGTTGGCATTAAAAAGGAAACAAATATTCGGCGTGGCCAAAAATAACATTGGGCGATCGCCCATACTAAGTTATTTTGTATTCATTTGGCCTCTTGTGTTCTTTGGGCGCTCGCATAGCAATTTCTTTGATACGATGTTTTAATCCTTAAAGTTTCTACAATCTTCAATTTGGCCTTTCAACTTTGGATCTTGGTCATTTTAGTCCTCAAACTTTCATATTGTCTTCTTTAGTCTTCAAACTTTTCATAACCTCAATTTGGTCCCCAAGCTTTGAAATATCTTCTAATTTATTGCTCTTTTCATCCATTCTTCTCAATTGCTATTAAACAGGTCCAAAATTGAAATATGAAGAATAAAGCACCAAATTAAGTAAAAATTTAATAAAATGATGAAATAAAAGCTTAGTTTAAAGGTCTTAATAAGTGCACAAAATACATTTATCGAGTAGAATCAAGTATCGAATATATATCCTGTACTTGAGTGGGATGCATTGGACCTTAGTTTTCACCATTGGATCTATTTACCTAGAATCAATTCCAATATTTTTTTTTTGTGTATTCAAGATAAGTAACATTTACAGCGTTAGTATTGAGCTTCTTGATTTTAGAAAAATCATATATCTCATGTCACATATCAATATGTTTTGCCAATAAACTCACTTTCGCTTGGGTGAGTATGAATGCACTTTAGTGGTAAAGACTTGAACAATAATATTCCATGTTCTGCAGGCATGTACAATACAAGAAATGAACTTTGAAATCACTCTGAGCAAGGAAAATGTCGTGTCTAGTCTTAACAGATGGAAAATTTTACATAACATGAAAGGTTTGGAAGAAGCATAACCAAAACTTCTCATAAGTGCGAGATGAATATAATCTGAAAATAGAAACACGGAGCTACTAACACGTTTGAGGAAAACACTTTCGCCAATGAAATGTTATGAATTTATGTCAGTCTCTATTTCCCAATTATATTCTTCTAGACATGAGAAATTTTGAATTATTTTCTCTAATTCCTTTAATTAAATAAAAATTTTCCCATAAGCAGCGTCTACATTTGTTTTCCATGCTTTAGAGGGTCATCCAAGTTCCGTCCTTAAAAACTGTAGTAGCCTAAATCAACCATGGTACTAGATAGTGAATCGTATCCACGACCTAGTATTAAGATCCCTCAAAGATAGCACAAACCCAAATAAATGCCCAGGCATATCCACACTCATTTTAGATAACCACGAGTATGTCGACAAAGCGAATCAATGTACAACATAAGACATAACTCACTTCCGAAAACAAGAGACTTTGTAATGCTCCAAATTTTCTCAACCCAGGAGGATCACTCGACAATCATTAAATTATAACATTTAACATATAATATTTTTCAACACTGTATATGGACAAAAAAAGAAACAGCAAAATTTATTTGGTCTAATATGCTAAGTGCAAAAAGTGTGGGGTATAGTATGCAAGTGGATAAGACTTGAACGAAATTCTGCATAGACAGATGGGCCTATTTATAATTGCTGGAATTCTAGATGGAAAGTTAATACTCTTTCAAAGGATAAGTCTAAGACATATCTTATCTAAACTATCTTAAAAGGACATGCCTGAAACAGACATTTCTCGAAAGTCGCTAACGCGTGGCGCATTATGACTAATCCAAATTTTTAAGTAGTACAAATATTAAATAAAATAAATCAATACATAAAATATAGGTGCAGATGAATAAATATGAAAACAAAAATTGGAGCATCTAACATCAATCAACGAATTTCATGCTGCAAAAAGATTCACATATTCATGAATTAGTCTTTCATTCAGGAATTTTTTTTTTAAAAATCAAAATCTACTAAAAGTTAATTTTAGCAAAATCAAACAAACAATGAATTTAAATTTAATATTAATAATGTGCCGCTAAATTGTAAAACAAAAATTTAACTGGATAGAATACCAACTTATGAAAGTTAAATAATACAAACAATGAATTTAGATTGAGGTAAGAGGCTAACTTTTCTTTCCTCTCAAGACGAAATTGCCCCAATTGGTGCTTACTGGTACACGTCTAGCACTCTAAATTATAACAATGAAACATATAATATTTTGAACTCTCTTTTGGGCTAAAAATGAAACTGCAAAATTTATTTGGACTAATATGCTAAGTGCAAAAAGTGTAGGGTGTAGTATGCAAGTGGACGAGAATTCATGAATGAAATTCTACATAGACTGTTGGGCCTATTTATAATTGCTGGAAAATTGTAGATGGAATGACAAAACTGTTTGAAAGTACATGTTAAAAATGTCTAAAAGGACATGTAGCACATGTAGGACATGTCTCAAACAAACATTTCTAGAAGGTCACCGACACGTGGCACATTCTGACTAATCCAAATTTTGAAGTAGAAAAATATTAAATAAAATAAATCAATAAATAAAAATAGGTGCAGATTAACAAATATGAAAACGAAAAATTGGAGCTTCTAACACGTTAGGAAAACACTTCTTACGGAGGAGAAGTTAATGATTTATGTCCAAGTTTAAAATTTTATTGATAACACATCTACGTTTGTTTCGTCATGCTATGAGATTTTATCCTAGTTCCTTCCTTGAAAATTGTAAAAGCTTAAACCAACAATGATATAACAAAGTGAGTTGTAGCCACTATCTAGTATTGCGATGTCCCCAAGGTAGTGCAAACCTAAAAGGATGTCTAGGTGCATATGTACTCATTCCACATTCGACAAAGCTGAATCAATTATTGCATCAAACATAAGACCCCTTCTAAAAACAAGATGCTTAGTCCCAAAAAACTATAAATTCCTAAATAGAAAACACATAATAAATATTAGTATCCTTTCGACCTAAATGCATCCAACCATGACGAGCAGAGTCAAACATTTCCGTTTGAACATGTGTCAGAGATGATTGTGACTTCAATTCGTTGATTGTTGTTATTGGCAATAATAGCTTTTTTAGTTGTCTCATTTGGTGCTTGGGAATTGAGAATGCATTAGTTTTTCTTTGTCTTAAAGGTTTTTGCTCAATTACATGACATTGTGAGCTTTCATATTGAGGCAACAAAATGGTATGATCGAGCATTCGGAATTTATTTTCTGCTAGGTGCTTGAATGGAAAGTATTAGACCTTAGTTGTGGACGTTGGATCTATTTGCCTAGTGATGATATAAATAATGACAGCTGTTATATGTTATTTACCTATGGTGGCACGTCTTGCACGCCCGCCTCAACAATTTGCCGCCTCATCGGCTCGCCCACCTCGTTGGTCTCATGAGCACACGCCGGCAGATAGATCGTAACAACCCAACTATCGTTAGATTAGCTAGGCGGGGCGATCCATGTATGACAGCGATTACCACCGGTTATCAAGAAGGCGAAACATCTCTCAACAAATTAGAAAGATGAAACATCTCTCATTAACTCCTAATAATGAGGGAGATGAAGGACACCCGTTATCAAATGAGGAGATGAATGGACACTCATCATCGTGAAGCTGCGAGCCATCCCTATAAATAGAGGCCAACCCACATGTAAAGAAAAAGACACAATTCTCATACATTCCATATTGTTATTACGCACATATGTTTTAATCATATCACGATTATCACCGGAGTGGCCATGGGAAAAAAAAAAAGCCTCGCCATCTTTTTAGGTCTCCACCACTGTCGCAGCCCGTACTCTAAGGAGGAGAAAATTATTTATCATCATTTGGCGGCGTCGGTGGGAAAGCTGTCTAATAAGTCATGGCTCGAACTAGAAGAGCTACGTATGTAACCGCTTGAACCCCATCGGGATGTAGACACCGACTCCATCGCCGCCACTAATCACCTACAACGAGAATTTACCTCTCTTTGCTCAACTTGCGGATCTGCAAGCTCGGTGGCGGCCTTAACGACTCTACTCCAAGATCGAGCAGCTGCGGTTTCTCGGCTACCACAGGTCCTAACCTTCTACCCGGTAGGATCTTTACCACTAGGGCTCCATCCCGGGGTCCTAGCCCTCCACGGTAGAGGTCCTTACCACCAGGGCTCTTCTCCAAACTCCTAACTTTCTAGCAATGGAAACACTACCAGCGGCAGGCCACCAGCTGGCTCCCGTTTCTTTAGCTCCACCTTCCATGAACCAGCTTCCATTCATTGACATCGACCCAAATCCATCTTTGGGGGCAACCGTCATGAATGCCCAAACCTCTGTTGGTTGAGATACCGGTGTTAAGTTCGAAAACAACGATTAGAAGAAGTTATGGTTCACAAAATATCTGAGGTTGTGTCTAATAAAAGTAGTAGGCAACAATCCATGGTATTGGAAGAAGATCCTTTTTTCCTAAAAGTGATGGCGGCCCCTTGCCAAGAGACTTCAAAGCAGCCTAAAGATGGAGAAATCGACGGATCCTACGATCCCGCCGATCACCTCGTGGCTTTTTGTTGATTTTTTGAGGTTGCAAGCCACCCAGATGCGATTATGTGTAGGGCTTTTCTGCCAACACTTAGGCGGGAGGCCAGGGACTAGGTAGCCACTTTTCCTCCAAAATCAATCCTTACATTTGACGATATTTCCAAGAGTTTTGTTGCCCACTTTACCAGCCGCAAAATGTTAAGAAAAGCATTATCGATCTGATGCAATTGACACAAGACAAGAGACGAACTGCTAAAAGATTTTATTGCCCGGTTCAATGGGGCAACGCGGGAATCAAAGATTTGCAGAATTCTGAGCTACTTGCCATGATGAGTGGAACTAGAAGTTGTCCTTTCAAGATGACACTCTCCAAAAACCTGTTGAATACGATGCATGAGTTACTCAATAGAGGGGATGAGTATGTGGACGTTGAAGAAACATATCTCATTACCAAAAGTATGAAAGATCGAAATGAACCTGAGTCTAACAAAAGGATGATTCAGGATGAGCCCGAACCTCGAAATAATAGAGGTAAGCTCACCCAAGACGAGGTAACCTCGCCAAAGCAGAGACGAGTCAACCAGGCGAGCTAGATGAGCCAATGTTAAAAAAAATAAAAAATAAAAATTTAAAGCTAGGCGAGCTCACTTGAGACGGGCGAGGCGAGCTCCCCAAGGTGGGCGAGATGAGCTTACTTGAGGCAGCCGAGGCGGGCTCTCCAAGGCGGGCGAGGTGAGCTCACCCAATCCAAGGCGAGCTCATCCAAGTTAAAAAAAAAAAATTAGAAAGGAGCATGTGTGATTGATTATTTATATTTCTCATTGACAGTAGTCTATGGAAGATTGAAAGGTTTACAAGGACAGAAATAATGACAGCTACCACTGTCTGAAAAACAAGGCCAGCTGCTTGTCGAAAATACAAGGCAAAAAATAATGACAACTGCTAATGTATGAAAAACAACGCCGGTACACTCATGTTTGAAATACAAGGCAAAAATAATGATAAAGCCATCGGTTCTAGAAAAATAAAGCCAGGTTACTCATGCGGAAAACAAGGCCGGCTATCTCATGTCAAAAAATAAGACGATGAGTCTATATTTAAAAATCAAGGTGATAACCACCATTGAAAAATAAGGCGATGAGCCTATGCTTGAAAGCTTAAAAATCAAGGTGATAGCCGGTGATTGAAAAATAAGGCGATGAGCATATATTTAAAAATCAAGGTGATAGCCACCATTGAAAAATAAGGCGATGAGCCTATATTTAAAAATCAAGGTGATAGCTACAATTGAAAAATAAGGCGATGAGCCTATGCTTAAAAATCAATGTGATAGCCGCTATTTAAAAATCAAGGTGATAACCACCATTGAAAAATAAGGCGATGAGCCTATTTTTAAAAAATCAAAGTGATATCCATCATTGAAAAATAAGGCGATGAGCCTATATTTAAAAATTAAGGTGATAGCCACCATTGGAAAATAAGGCGACGAGCCTATACTTAAAAATCAAGGTGATATCCACCATTGAAAAATAAATCAAGGTGATAGCCACCATTGAAAAACAAGGTGATGAGACTATATTTAAAAATCAAGGTGATAGCCACCATTAAAAAATAAGGTGATGAGCCTATATTAAAAATCAAGTGATAGCCACCATTGGAAAATTTAAAAATCAAGGTGATAGCCACCATTGAAAAATAAGGCGAAGAGCCTATGCTTAAAAATCAAGGTGATAGCCACTATTGAAGATAGCCACTATTGAAAAATAAGGCGATGAACCTATATTTAAAAATCAAGGTGATAGCTACAATTGAAAAATAAGGCGATGAGCCTATACTTAAAAATCAAGGTGATAGCCACTATTTAAAAATCAAGGTGATAGCCATTGAAAAATATGGCAATGAGCCTATATTTAAAAATCAAGGTGATAGCCACCATTGAAAAATAAGGCGATGAGCCTATGTTTAAAAATCAAGGCGATAGCCTCTATTTGAAAAACAAGGCCATGAGCATCTGTCAGAAAAACAAGGTGATAAGCCTCTGCTTTAAAAATCAAGGCGATGAGCCTCAAAAAAAAAAAAAAAAAAAACAAAGTGATGAGCCTCTGTTTCAAAATTAAGGCGATGAGCCTCTATTTGAAAAATAAGGCGATGAGCCTATGTTTTAAAAATCAAGAGGATGAGCCTCTATCTGAAAACAAGGCGATGAGCCTATGTTTAAAAATCAAGGCGATGAGTCTCTGTCTGAAAAACAAGGCGATGATCCTATGTTTAAAAATCAAGGCGATAAGCCTTTGTCTGAAAAACAAGGCAATGAACCTCTATCCGAAAAATCAAGGCGATGAATCTTTGTCTGAAAAAATTTAGAAAGAAGCATGTGTGGTAGATTATTTCTACTTCCCATTGACGATAGTCTATGAAAAGTATATGGGCTTATGATGATATAAATAATGACAGCTGTTATATGTTATTTACCTATGGTGGCACATCTTGGCACACTCGCCTCAACGATTCACCCGCCTCATCGGCTCGCCCGCCTCGTTGGTCTCATAAGCACACTTCTGATAGATAGACTACAACAACCCAACTGTCGTCAGATTAGCTAGGCAGGCGACCCATGGAATGATAGTTACCACCAGTTATCAAGAAGACGAAACATCTCTCAACAAATTGGAAAGATGAAACATCCCTCATTAACTCCTAATAATGAGAGAGATGAAGGGACACCCGTTATTAAATGAGGGAGATGAAGGACACACGTCATCAATAACTGCAGGCCATCCCTATAAATAGAGGCCAACCCCCCAGGTAAAGAAAAAAGACACAATTCTCATACATTCCATATTGTTATTCTGCACATATGTTTTAATCCTATACTGATTATCACACCGGAGTGGCCACGGGAGAAAAAAGCCCCTTCACCTTTTGCAGGTCTCCACCACTATCGCAGCCGTGCTCGGAGAAGGAGAAAATTATTTGTCATCACCTAGAACCAGTTCCAATAGTTTCTTTGTGTATTTTAAGATAAGCAACCTTTGGTCGTGTGCAATGAGCTTCTAGTTTTCGAAAGAAATCATATATCTCATGTCACATATCTGTAAAGTTAGTCTTGTGCACGCTTGAAATGAGTGTGAATACACTGAGGCTTTTCTGGCTTTTCCTCGCTCAAGGTCTATCAGTCAGTGGTAGCGACTCAACGGTAATATCCTATGTTTAGCAGACGTCTACAATATGAGAAATGAACTTTAAAAACACTTTTGAACAAACATAAGAAATGTCTTATTCGGTCTTCATGGATGGAAAATTTTATGTAACATGAGGGATTGGAATAATGTATTCAAAACTTCTCATAAGCGCATATGAATATAATATGAAAACAAAAAACTGGAGCATCTAACACTGTTTTGAAAAACACTTCTCGCCAAATTTATGTGTCTCTATTTTCCAATTATATTATTTCCCACATTTGTGAAACTTCAAATTATTTTTGTTGATATTTTTTAATTATTTAAAATTTTATCGGTAACACACCTACGTTTGTTTCTTCATGCTTTGGAGTGTTATCCTAGTTCCTTCTTGAAAATTATAGAAGCCCAAACAAACGATAATATCACATAGTGAGTCGTAGCCACGACCTAGTACTGCATAATCTTGAAGGCATCGTAAACCCAAACAATTGCCCAGACGCATCTGTACTCATTGTACATAACTATGAGTATGTCAACAAACTGAATCACTGTATTGTATAAGACACAAGATCACTTCCAAAAACAAGTTGTTCAGTCCCATTACCCTAAAAACTTGAAATTCTTAAAAAGAAAATATAAAACAATTTTAGGATCCTTTCAAGCTAATTGCTTCAAACCATGATGAGTAGTGTCAAATGTTTTCCATTAGAACACGTGTTGGGGATGATTGTGACTTGATTTCGTAGATTGCTGTAATTGGTAGTTATAACTCTATTAGTTGTCTCATTCGGTGCTCGAGAACTAAATAATGCGTTACTGCGTCTTCGTGCAGTAGTTTTTACTCGATCACTAGACATTATGAGAGATATAGATTGTGCTATAGTTCCAAAATAATTTTTTTTTCAAGATAAGTAATAGTTGGCATTTGCAGTAAGCTTCTTTTTTTTGGGGATGAAATTACATATCTTTTTTTTTATTCAACACACCATCACATCCCCAGTGTGGTTGTCAAGCCTCTACTAGAAAAGGATTGGAGGGTTTGGATACCCTAACCATATATAAATAACTCATAGAAAATATATGAGAGGAAGCATAAAACCCGACCTCCAATAAAAAGGCTAAAGAAAACAAATAAATAAATAAACAATAAATAATGGTGTACTACTTCCTAAACAAATAGTCCTAAAAATTCTATAGACTCCTAGCTGTAGGAAGTCTATGTCTATCAATCTTAACTAAAAGTTTGCAATAACGTCGTGGTAAAAGTCTTGGTACTCGAAACAAACAAACAACGACGATCCCAACCCTCTGAAGCAAGTAAGTCAGCCACATGGTTGCTCTCGCGATAAATATGAGAAATAGTATCACGGCCGAAGGCAAAGAGATGTCTGATGTGGCGAAGAGTGGCCTAAGTTAGACAAAGGTCCTCCACCTATGGTGATGCAGTGAATAGCTAAAGTAGAGTCAGACTCAATCCATAAATCTGAGAGTAAATTCCTCTGAGAAAGAATGATGCCGTCAAGAATAGCTTTTAGCTCGGCCTCCAGAATAGGGCACTCGCCATATGAAGAGAAGAAGGCGTGAACACACTGACCCGATGAATCCCTAATAATTCTCCACCACTCGCAAATCCATTTTTTATGCATTCATCAGTGTTGATCTTATAAGATCCCACTGGTGGAGTATGCTAATAAACCAAAGCAGGAGGAGGAATGGATGTAGTAGTAATAGAGATACCAAAAAGAGGAGCAATATCCATATCCTCTCGCCAATGAATAACCCGAAATAAACTGCCTGTATCTAGTAGTGAGATAGTATGGTATACGCCAGATGATCCGTTTCGGCTCTATAGATATATCCTGGTACTTCGCATATTCCTTGCAATCCAAATAAACCAGAGAATCAAAAGAGGAATGATCATGCGAATATGACCCTACCTAACAAACTGACCCGAGAAACGCCAAGATTGAAAATGATACTGAAAACCCTCCATCGGCCGTAGGGTTATATGAAAAATGTCAGAAAAATGGCGCCAAACCTGATCGGCAATATAGCTATCAATAAATAAATGTTGAATAGTCTCAATAGCCGAGCAACACTGACAACGAGAAGCCATATGACTCCCAATTCGCCTCTGAATCATAACATCAACTAGGATAAGACCCTGCCATAGTCTCCAACATAAGAAAGAGACAGTCGTGGGGATAATAGAACTCCAAATCATGCTATATATAGCCTGAATAGTATGTCTCGTGCGAACTAGTTGCCATGCAGACTTGGTAGCAAATCTACCATCCGAAATATCTTTCCATATAATCTGATCGTATACTTCACCAGTGATAGGGATGCTCTATATAATAAATTATGTCACATATTAATAAATTTTGTCAATAAACTCGTGCTTGCATGGAATGAGTATGAATACATCTAGGTGATTTTTTTTTGCTTCGTTCACGGTCTATTAGTTAGTGGTAGAAACTCCAACAATAATATATAGCATTCTACAAACTTCTATGTCATGAGAAATGAACTTTGAAAACACTCTGGAACATGAACAAACATAAGAAAATGTATTGTCAGGTCTTCATGGATTGAATATTTTATGTAACATGAGGGATTGGAAAAACGTATTCAGAGCTTCTCATAAGCAAAGCATAGAGGAATGTAATTCGAAAACATAAAAGTATTTGAACACGGAAAACAATTCACGCGAAGGAGATGTTACAGATTTATATCAAAGTCTCTATTACCCAATTATATTATTCTCCACATGTGATAAACTTTGAATTATGTTCTCTAATGCCTTTAATTATATAATTTTTTCCCCTTAACACAAATACATTTGTTTTCTTCATATTGTGGAGTTTTATCCAAAATTTAGTAGCCTAAACCAATGATGATATTACATATATAGTGAGTAGTAGGGATGGAGTTAGGAATTTTTGCTTGTGGGGGCACATGGCAATTAGCGATGCTAAAGTGCCGGGCACGATGACCTGTGGCGCATATAGCAGTCGGCGACACAACGATAGCCAATAGAAATAGCAGCATTTGAAGAATACAATGAAACTACTTAATTAAAACAATGACTTTGTTATTTTATAAAAGTAATCGACTTTGGATTAGTCGTATATAATAATAGAATAAAATGGTAAAAAAATAAAAAATAGAATTAAAATTTTATTTTAAACAAAAATTAAGTTTGGATTAAACAAAACTTAAAAAATAAAAAAAAAAATTTGAAAAAAAAATAAAAATCAAAGTTACTCATGTGCACATAAATAGAAAAATAAAGTAACCAAAATACAAAAATATATATTCCCGGTAAGTGAAGAAAAAATAAAATTATGTTCGAGTTAAATAAAAAAATTTAAAAACTCAACCATATTTTTGACGAGATTTGTACGTTAAAAAGGAAATGATATTTTGTTTTATTTTCATATTTTAAAACTGTAAATCAAGGAAACATTATAGTTAAAGATTAAGTTCGGTGTTAAGCGTATTGTTTTACCAACTTTACCGTTCTAAAACGTGAAGAAATTACGCTAAAGTGTATAGAAATATATAAAAAGACAAAATATGCAAATGGAACAAAAGTTGGGTATTTAAAAATCTTTTTTTAAAGTTGGGGATTAATTGCACAAATTTCTCAAAAGAAAATTTAACATAGCAGCTAGGATTAGAACCCAAATCCACCTCATCACAAAAGAAAGCTTTGCCACTAGGCTATAGACAATTTATTTAGTTTAATGTAAATTTATGTTTTTTTTTTTTTTTTTTTTTTTTTGGTTGGGACAAAATTATAAAATTTAAATTTTTCTTAAAACAAAACCAAAATCAGAGTGGGTAGTTGCCCCCTACCCTAAATCCGCCCTTGGTGAGTAGCAGCGAAGACCTAGAATTGTGATATCTCCAAGGCAACGGAAACCCAAACAAATTCATAGGAAAATCTATACTTATTGTAGATAACCACGAGTTTGTCAACTCCAAGGCAACGGAAACCCAAACAAATTGTAGATAACCACGAGTTTGTCGACAAACTAAATCGATATATTGCATGAGACATAAGATCACTTCCAAAAATAATAAAGTCAGTCCCAAAAAAAACAAACATAAAATTCCTAATAAGAAAACATGAAACAATTATTAGGATCATTTCTAGCTAAATGCATCCAACAATGACGACTAGAGTCAAACGTTTTCCATTCGAACACGTGCCATGGATCATTGTGACTCCGAATTCATTGATTGCTGTTATTTGATAGCTCTATTAGTTGTCTCATTCAATTTGATTGAGGCTGTAAATAGGTTTGATTACATTGGGAATATATTTCCTGCTAGGTGCTCGAGTGGAAAAACATTGGACCTCCGTTGTCGCAATTTGATCTATTTACCTAGAACTAGTTCCAATTTTTTTTTTTTTTTTTTTTTTTATGTATTTAAGATAAATAACCTTTGGCCATTTGCACTTGGCTTCTTGTTTTTGGAAGAAATTATATATCTCATGTCATATATCGATAAAGTTTGTCGATAAACTCGTGCTCGCCTAGAATTAGTATGAATACACCAAGGTCTTTTTGGTTTTCCTTTCTCAAGAACTATATTTTAATGGTGGAGACTACAATGGTAATATCCTATGTTACGCAAATGTCTTAGATAAATGAACTTTGAAAACACTTTGGAGAATGAAAAACATAAGAAAATGTCTTGTTCGGACTCCTTGGATTGAAAATTTTTATAACACGAGGGATTGGAAAACGTATTCAAAGTTTCTTACCTCTTTCCCTTATTTTCCTTTTTCCTTCCTCTTTCTTCTTCTTCCTTGGACTATTTGTTTCTTAGAATATTGTGAGACACATGTAGTGCCTTCTCCTAAGACAACTCGACCATCAAGACCATTTAGACCTTTCCTTGAAGCAGTGACATAGTTTGGGCTAGTGTATATGAACATTAATTTCATAAAAGCAGGCTTGTATTAAAGGCCAATAAGATTCAAATGTCTAATAGAAGATATAGATGTAGATAATAAAAGAAGTCGATGAGGAGGAAGCAAAATAGACTTGTAAAAAGCATTCAAGACATCTAGAGAAATCAACTTGTAAACTAAGAAAATACAAACTAAATTTCATCGATTGGATGTTAGATGACTTTACAAACACAATATATAATTTCCATAAAATATGTTGGAAACTAGCACCAAAAATAGCCAGAAATAAAAGATTTTCTTAATTCTATAAATCAAGATCTTTGTTAGATGTTCATGTGTTTGTTATAATTCGAAAACAAAGATATATAATTATACCTAAACCGATATTAAATTACGCAATCACAATCTGATTCGCGAAAACTTCGCGCTCCCAACCTTCAAGCCTTCTATGGTATTCTCTAAAGTACAGACTATACCAGCGTGCGAGTGCCATTTTAATTAAAATCAAAAGCTAATTTCTGGACTAAACAAATCATAATGAGACAACTATCACACCATGCACGAATCTCAGCTTCATTGTAAGGCCTCATGCTGTGGTAAGGAATCCCAAAAGCTTTTCCTAATATTTGCATGTCCAAATCAACAAAGTTCAAATTTGTCATATGCATTCCTGAATTCGAATTATGTTGATCGGGTAAAAAAACGTAATAGTAAAAGGATCTGATAAATGTGTCAACGAAGTTTCCTGTTTGAGTCTTGACATTTATATAAAACAGCGGATGTAAAGTAAAGCAAGGTCGAATTTCTTTAGATTATATCAATATTGGATATTTTATGATCATTCACAGGGAAAATCTTTATACACGAACAGCTAAAAATCGCTTGTTGTGGACATTTAGAGGGAATATCTGAAGAAGTGCCTTAGAATATTCTTGAGTAAGTCTTTTAGCTCTATCAAGGGAAGCTTTAAGTCTTAAACCCCATATTGTCTCTGTCTTCACTGCTTTTTTTGTAAACATGAAAGTAAGTTATGAACACGATGCACATAAAAACAACCAATTGATTATGAATTTATCAAAGAAACAAGTTACCATCTAATAATTTAAATTCAGCAGCACAAGTATTCACTCTTTATCATGTTTATTTTTCTTCTTTACTATTTATTTGTGAAAAATCATGATCGTCAATAATGGCCATAAACAATGACATCTAATTAAAAAAGAAGAAGATAAGAGAATGAATAGAGTTGTCATAATTCGGGTATGATGTAAGATTTAATGACCGAGAAATTTGAAATTGTAATTGTAGTAATGATAAACAATAGGCCGACCCATTATCCCAAGCATTAGCTCAAAAAGCACAAATTCATTTGAAGAAGTGAAACATAGTTATGGTATGAAAAGGAAAAGGAAAAGTGATGACTTCAAGATCTTTGAAATGCTCCGAGCCTATGAACTAAAACTTTATTAATTCTTATGACATAAGAAAATATATGAATGCTTGAATGTCCAATTGACACAATCATAATGTTCTGAAGGAAAATAAAATAAAATTGGCAATTAAGATTCAAGAGTAAAAAGGAACAATAAAAGTAGTTCGCGAGTAATTGAAAACCTGATTGAGCATGTGAACATATCATTATCTGTATAATAAACTCTCAAACTCAAGGCACAAAAAAGCTCCCATGAAATGTGAGATGAGAGTTTGCAACGCAAGTCAAACATCTTAAATAACAAATTCAAACCAATAAAAACTAATCAAATGAAAACAAGTCGATATAAATTCAATCAAAATAACTCACTCTTTATGCAGATACACTTTGGCCATTGCAGGGTCCAACTAAATTGCCTTATTCGCAACGGCAACAACTTATGCTGATCAAATTTTTTAAGAAAATAATTACTAACCTCAAAATCAGCTTGTTAGATCACATAAAAAGACAAATACACAGCAAAATTAAAAATTAAGACCAACTAAAATATTCTTATGATGAACACCACAAACTCTTCAACAAAATATGAACTCAGTAAAACAATAACATTTCTACATTCGCTCTATAATTTTATAATCAAGATTTCATTTTTTATCTTCGATGTCAAGACTCAGTTTATCGTCCATTACATATAAAGTCCAAAATATACCCAACAAACACGGATCGAAAAAATAGCTACTTTTGGCAAAGATATTTTCCATAAATAGAAAAGGACAAATCATTTCAAAGTTCAAGATTATTCACGAGAATATAAGGCTACGTTTGATACACTACTAACAATTATTCCAATCTCTAATTTAAGCCAGCTGTAATTATAAAAAATTAAGAATAACAAACTATAATTTAAGCCAACTTCAATACCCAACTTCAAAATCACGGAAAACGAAACATATATAGAAGGAAAACTAAAACCAAGCAAAAAATATCCAAATTTTTTATAATAACAAACTCTAATTTAAGCCAACTTCAATGCCCAACTTCAAAATCACCGAAAACGAAACATAAAGCACATAGAAGTAAAACTAAAACCAAGCAAAAATATCCAAAGAACCGAACAAAAAAAGTTAAAGAAGAACTTGAAATTTTGGCTCGGAATAACCGATCTTCTTCAACAAAATAATAATCTTTTGCCTCAAAGACGCAATTAGGTAGAGAACAAAATCATAAGAAATATGGCGGAAAAATAAATAAACAAAAACAGGGAAAAAATTAAAACAAAACATACTATCGATTCATGCTAGGTTCAATCATTTACCACAGAAATCATACCGCGGCAATACTATAGCACCTGCAAAAGAACAGGCCAAATAGAAGAAAATGAAACATAAAACTCAAAAAACACCATATATTCAACGAAATGAGAGATATGAAAGGATCTAAACAGATGCATGAGAAATTTCTGGTTTTTAAAAATCACTACAACAACACAACATCCCAACAAACAAACTTCGATTCTAGGTTCTATGCAGTCGAAAGATACACAGGTAAGTCGATTCTATAATTTATGTGAGTGCATTTTGTGCACTTATTCGAGCCTTTAAACTAAGCTTTTATCCCATTATATTATTGATTTTATACTTAGTTTAGTGTATTATTTTTCTTATTTCAGTTTTGGACCCGTTTATAAGCAAATGAAGAAGAATGGACGGAAAGAGCATAATTTGGAGAAATTGACGAGTAAGTTGAGTTTTTGAAGTGAATATCAAGAGCCAAACATTGAAGGATGAGGAAGAAGGGAAAATCAATAAGTTTAAGGTGTTTTGGAGTGACAATGAAGAGTTGAATCAATGGATCAAACACTGGAAAGCCAAAGAACCGAATTGAGAAACTACCTACCGAAAATGAGGTAACTATATATATGAGTTATTAACTCATAACAAGGGTGGAGTTTTAGAAGCCGATTCTTGGGAGAAAAACAAGCGAGAGAAACAAGAACGAAGATCAAGATTTATCTTTGCAACAATGAAGCGAAGATCAAGATCAAGATCGTCTCTTTCAAGTTCTTCCTATTCGGGTGATGAACTCTATATTTTCATCTTTTCTTTTTATTTTATTATTAGTATGCTAGGCTAGAATTATTTAGTGCTACGATCGTGATGAAGCTTGTATCATGAATCTTTAATTCTTTGACCCTAGTTTTTGATATTTAAGCATGTTTTAATTTTGAATAATTGATATTGAGTTTCTCTTCATCTACAATTATATGCGCAATAGGTGTATCATTCTTGTAGCTTGTTTTACCTTCGAGAGATGGAAAATATGTTATAGATAGTATCAATTATCGTAGAGTCCGATAGGGGACAGAAATATACCGCTATGCTTTACGTGATCTCTAAGTATTCACAAATTCTAATGCATTCTTGTATGTTCGCATTTGCCATAGAAATATAGTCGGGTCGCATATAGGAATAAGTTTAATAAATTCAACGGTTCAAATTAAAAAATTGGTATAAGTGGATTCGGGATCCTAGTACGCTTTACTTTTCTTTTCTTTACCAATTTTAAAGTAATTCTTCTCTATTTTAATCTCTTATTTGTTTGAATTTTAATTAGTTAATTAATTTTAGTTTATAGTTTAATTAGTTTTCAATCACAAAATCTTCAAAAGTTCATTAGATTCGGTTAAGGTTAGTATAATTGAACTGAATTATATAAATCTTCGTGAGAACGATTCTTGAACTCAACAATCCACTTTATTACTTGAGCGATCCGTGCACTTGCGAAATTATTAAAGATACAAAATCACTGACAAAATACATATTTAGAGGTATGTCGATTCCATACCCATTCACTCTTCTAAGATAGTAGGGATATAGGAACAAAGAACCCTAAATCAAATCTAAGTCCAATTAGACTAGTATATCGCTTATCGGTAGAAAAATAAGTGGACATTGATAGGAGGAACAAGGTTGAGAAGGAAAATTTTTGAGAAGAATGGTGAAGAGAAAGAGAATTGAAGAAATTTTAAAAAAAAAAATTGGCGAAGGTGAAGACAAACGTAAGTATCTATTTTGGGTAAGTGGAGATGAAACTCCCTACGGTCATGATTAAAATTGATTTAATTGAATATGTACTTCCTAAACTTAAATCGCAATTACAATTAAGTCCAAAACATTCATAGTAATTATAATTGACTCCAAATTTTATAAAGCTACCACACGACCTCTTCAAAGATATATTTTCTAAGCTCTAACAATTAGATCATGTCGAGTCTACCCTAGACCAACCAATCTAAATTATTAGTCTTTTGGTTTTTTCACTGAAGGCAAAAAACTGGACTGTCGGAATATATAAAATCACATAAGCCAATATATTTGCAATATTTTTCTTTGACAAACCTTATATAGAGGTGGCTCGGCTTGGCCCGTTACCAAGCTAGCTCGGCTCGTCAAGGGACAAGCCGAGCTCGAGCTCGGCTAGACCCACAATAGTGGGCTTGGTTCAGCCCACAAGCTCATAGGCTGAACGAGCCGAGCCGAGCTACCCACTAACTCTGCTCGTTTTTTTAATTTATTTATTTTTTTAAATTGTTTTGGAGAGTTTTTAAATAAATAGGAAATAAAGTACGAGAAATGTTTTCTTTTAAAATTAAAAGTTGAAAACCCCCTCCTTTTTGAGGGCTTGGGAGCGACTACTTTGAACATAAGTGGAGTTAAAATTTTACACGTGTATAATAGATTGAGAGAATGAAGTGTGAAAAAATTGAGTTTAGAATTTTAGAATTTATAGAAATAAAACCTTAATTTGAAAAAAAAACGACACGTGTGCAACGGTCACAAAAATGTGACCGTTGGACACGAGCCACGGGCCAAGCGGCTTGTAGACAGTGCCCACGAGCCTGCTCGTGGGTAATGCCCAAGAGCCAGGACGAGCCGAGTCGGCTCATTTTTTGCTGAATCGAACGGGTTTGGCTCTTTTTTTTTTGGGGCTCGGCGGACGGCCCGAGCTTTGATGGGCCAGTGGCAAGCCCACGAGCCGCTTCGGTCCATTTGCCACCCCTAACCTTTTATATATATATATATATATATATATATTTCATCCCCATTCGAGATATGATAATTAGGTACGAGCATAAATGAATATTTTGTCCATCTAATTATTCTCACTAACTTATGTTATATTTTCTTTAATGATCCTGAACCAACTCACAAATGTCAAAATTTAGCCGTCTCTAAATAATGAGTTCAGATTTATAACCGTTGAATAGAAAATACTTAAATAGTCACTCTACTCGCTTTTTAGGGCGACAGTTGTTGACACAAATTCGTATTCTCTACTTTGCTCATCATCAAGCTTCCAACTCACTGTTATATTTGATCAATCAAATTAATCTCACTTATTGGTAAATAAAAAACTATTAAGCTTACGAAAAAATAAACACAACCCTGTCAAAGATTTAGTTGAAATATATGGTAATCTAGTGGAATTTAATTCTCCGCACAATCGTACTATAGAATTAAACTCAACACGTGATCCTTTAATACACTCCAACTGTACTAGTGTCACCATCAAACTATTTCTGCAATAAGGCAAATTTTTATACATTGATCAAAATATAAGTTGTGCCACACTGTGGTTCTCAATGCAAGCAACCAATTTTCCACCAATCACGTCTATCACTAGAATTTGAAGGGAACTTCTTGTGGTACACTTGTTGGAAAAGTATGAAAACATCATTTCTCACTAATTTCATCTTATGATTAATCTCAACAAGGTTAAATCGTAGATGCACATAAATCCTATTCTCATTGTCGTACCAATCAAATTTAAGTAAGACAATCCTATTTTATGGTTCGAAATATTCAATTTCCCAAACTTCAAGTAACATACTATAGTAATCGCACTCATATTCATTATAACAACTTCCGAGAACGCACACCATTTCACAGTCGTTCTATATAAACCATATTCCAAATTATAGAATTTGAAAACGTGCACTAAGTATCCATTGTAATAGGTTCTTTACTTGAGAATCCACTATGTTCATATCGTCCAAAACCTGACCAAACAAAATTTCTTACTAAGAGCTTTTATAGGTTGTATGTATATTTAGTACTGATCGATTTACATATTATTTCAGCCAATGGGGAAAATATTTGTCGCGTAATTGATCAAGTTGTGTATCAGACAATTAAGGATAATCCATTCTCATTTGTTCATCAAACTTCCTCTATAAGATAACGACGTAAAAGTTAATGTAACTAATTTTAATTCAGGTGAGTGAATATATATATAGCTTATTATTATAATTTACCTTACAAAAGGAATAATTTCTTCACAGTTCAAGAGCATATATAATGGTGTTGCTTGTAACTCCTCAACCTGTCATTAACTTTGTATTTGGAACCTTATTACCAAAGAATAGAGCAAACTTTTTAAAATTGAAAACCTTCTTTGCATTAGTAAATCTTCCTTCATCATTACTCGTTGGACGATTCAATCATATTTCTACATTTGGATTAAAGTATAACCTACATAAGTTAGATGTCTCCTATGAGGTATGCTTCTACTCTAGACGCCTCAACGTGATTTCAATTTCTTACCATTTTTTTTTGGGTGAAATATGTACATGAAATATAGGGGTATTATCTTAATATACATATTAATATACGACATAGATAATGTAACAATTGGCATGTTAGGATACATCCATCGATACTGCACAAAACCTTTGACCTTAGCTTCATATGCTAAGTGAACGGGCAAATGTTCCATTGAGTAAAAAAATTCTAGTGGAAAAATCTTTTATAGTTTGCACAATGTTGTCTTCCAGTTGTTGCATGTCTTCCACTCTTAAAACAATTAAGCATATATATCTAAAAAAATGACTAAGTTCAGTTAATGCTTCCCAAATTAGTTTTGGCAATAGATCTTTAAATGCTACGACTATCAATCCTTGATAAATATGTGACAATCATGGCTTTTTCGTCTCGTAAAACTCACATACACCCTTAACGCAGTGAGAAATGTTAGAAGCATAACCATCCGGCATTCTTAATCCTTTAACACAATCACATACTTTTTTTTTATGCTTCTTTGTCAAAGTATAAGAGGCCTTTGGCTTATAATTTTTTTGTTTCCGTCTCTAATTAAGTGAAGCTCGAGTCGGTTGCAATGCATCTACATTATCCTTTGTTCTTCTTTTTATGTCCATAACTGTGTTGAATACATTATGAAAATACAATTTTTTCACAGTGCACCACATCTAAATTGTAGCGTATGAGATTTGTATGCCAATAAGGTAACTCTCGAGAATATTTTTTTCTTCACCCAATTATGGTTAACAACAAAACATTCAATTTCTTATTGTTTAGATGCTTTACCATGAGGAATATCAAGAAGGTTATCAACCATACATCACATAACGTTCACCTAATAATTGGTAATCGCCACAACCTGTCTCATCTCTATGTTTCATACCATTAATTGTAATAATGGGTAAACCCTTTGTTTGTATAAGTGAAGTTTTACATTATCTCGCTCATGGAATTTTTTATTGATACATTCACGACAAGGACGTCTAATCTTATCAAATGCTAATATGCAAATTCAATAAACTCTTCAACTCCTCCAATGAATTCTTTTGTAAGAAAACTCTGATCTACTCGTCGCTATATCTAACTAGATCGTGCTAACAACTAAACTTAAGAAAGTTAGACATGACATTTAAATGTTGCAAAAATAAAGTAAATATGTAGTACTTTTAATTTTAGACAAACGTGTTTTTGACATTTAGACTTGAATTTGAATTATGCGTGTTATTAAGTTTTATTAGGAAGAAAGTTATATTAGTGTGTAGGACTTAATTAGTTCCACCCTTTTTCTAATCAAAATGTCATTTAAATACTCAAGCAAATAATGGTTCTAATTACTAGTCCACATACAATATGGTCAAATCGATCACTCAGTAAAGTAATAACTAAACATGCAAGTACGCCATAAAAGTTATATTTGGAGGCTGACTTAACAAAAAACACCAGTAGCATTAATTACATGAGTCTTACAATCAATTAATAAAGGGACTCCAGCATATCCTATCATTTTAACTGGAATTAAGATAAGTGGATCCTCTTCTTTCTGTAATTTGTTTGCAAAATGAATAAAACAATATTTGAGAGAGGAAAAATAGTCATAACTCATAATTAAAAAAGGGACTCAAATATACAATAACTTGGTAAAGAAAGAATAGTAGAATATGTACAAGGATTACCAACTCTGCCATTGCACGAAAATGATAATACAAGTCGTAACTAAGATCCTTTCCATTGTATAGTATTGTCTAGTCCAAAGATCCCATTTAGTCTAGTCCACTTCAATATTACATATCAAACACGCCCCCCAGTAAAATTTGTTATCCAACACTTATATATGTGGCACGAGTGTAGGATTCATACCAAAAAAGCCATTTCACATGCGCGAGACACTTGATGTAGCTACATCTTGTATTTAGTTATCATCACGGAGAAGAAGATAGTCGAGGAAATAATAAGAAAACTTGAAGCTCAAAATGCAACGGAATTAGAAATCACAACAGTAATGAGAAATTTCGGAATTGAAAGGTAATTTTAAGAACTGATCTTTTAATATGTGTGTTCTAACAAATTCAGTATATACTAATTAATGTGAAGGGATCTATTAACTGATCTTTTAGGCCAATTGATTTTTGAATTCTTCTATTTTACATTTTCATAGAAAGTGGTGAAAAAAGTGTAAAAACTTATATAGTTAATGAAAAATATGTAGCACAGAAAAGCTGCATGGATGTCCAAAAACGCACGTGTTTACAAAGGCCATGGGGAAATGGTTTTGGTGAAGTTGAAGGAAAATGTTAAGTTCATTATTGTACGCCCAAAAATTATAACAAGTACTTATAAAGAATCCTTCTCGAGTTGGATTGAAGGTATAAGGTAGGATAGATGGTATGATACAAATTATTTATACATATTTTCAAATTACTTCATTTCTTTTCTTAATTAAATTTATTAAATTGATTCAAAAGTTTCCAAAAACAAAACTGTTGATACCATCTTCGTTGTTTATGGCAAAGGAAAATTAGAATTATTCGTTGGTGATCCCTACTCAACACTTGACATGGTAAGCTAATCATTCCCTTTACTTCTTTTCATCAATTATTATTGAGATTCTTTCTTGGTGTTGCATGCAGATACCTGGTGAATTACCTCAATGAAGGTCAAATAATATTCACTGCTTAATGTCTTTATGACCCTACAGTGTGCCTTAAAAAATAAAGTTATTATTAGTTGTATTAAGGACATGATCACTTATAGAAATTTGAATAGTAAAATTCAAATAAATACTTCTACCTATTTATCAAGAGAAGGCATTCAACACGTCTTATCCTCTTTCCATAAATACTTCTATCTATTTTTAACTTCCTTGTAGCTAATGACTTTCATCACGGTTATTATTGAGAAGGCATTCGTCCCATTATTCTTATTTCTTAAGCATTTCAAGATTTTGATAGGTCATGTTTGGCTTGGAGATTTAGAAAAAAAATTATCTATTATATTATCAAGTTTAGTATTGTATATCGAACATGTAATCTAACCCCGCTGAAAACACAAAAACAGGAGAAAAAGTGAACCCATATATTTTCTTCTTGAAAGCATTCACATCTGCAAACATTAAGATATGCACAATACAAATCTTTCAGATTAAAAGTGGTGTCCAATCAACTAATATAATGCTTGGAATTGATTCTATAGATTGGGAAACAGTTTTCCTACTTCCTTTCTTGTTCATTACTCAGCGTTTAAAGATAAAGCACACAGTACTTTAAGGGCAGTGGAACAAGGGATTATCTCGAATTTATAGTGAAGTATTAACAACTAATTAAAAATAATTTATCTTTCGATATCTATTTTATCTATTAAGATCTGAGATTAATGTAAGATACAAAATGAATAGAATTGAAATACAGTCCCAAATATCCATTTCTAATCAAAACAAATTCTACATTCTGTAAACTAATTTTCAGTTAATTTAAAATCTAAATAATAGTAGACATATAGAAATCTCTCTTTCCTATTCAAGTATCTACTTGAACAAGTTCATTTTTTATTTCATTCTAGAAAAGCCAAATTTTTTTCTCAACTATATCTTTGTCGTTGTTTCTGTACTTGCATTGTTTATATATGTTTGATGGTGCAATCCTTTATGCAATCTATTTTGTATTCCATTTTTTTTTTAATGCACACTTCAAATTATTTCATAGTTTGAAAAGTTGATACAGTCAGACAATATTATTCCTTGTCCTAAATGAATTTCAATGTGATTCTTTTACCACCAGATATTGTCCTAAATTCCTCACCAAGAAATGTAAGTAGAATAATGGATAGCCTGTGTAAACATGGGACCTCTTCTTGTCACCCATCAATTCACTTTTCACAATGAACAAATCACATACACACACATATATAGTTGCACAACACACTAGCATTTTTATGAGCACAACCTAATTTGTTTCATACTGGAGCAATAAGTTTGTTGAACAGTTTCGTACTGGACGAAGTTATCAAGGAGCAATTGGTTCAAAATGTTGAGAACTACTTGAAGACAATAGGCCATTACTAATAGAGGCAGAGATATCACAAGTAGAACTGAGGCAGAGGCCATTCTCATACATATACCATATATCCTATTACCTGGAGAGCTCTCTTAATTAATCACCATTGACCCCATCCAGTTAAGTATGTATTCCAAGCCCACTAGGTCCATTTTTATACTACTATCCAGATCCAAATCCATGTCACTTTCTCAATGTGGGATTCTACTAAACCTATTATAACTTCAATACACCCTTTACCTCTAAATTCTGGATTCTGAAGCCAAGAAAAATTTGCATGAACTTTTAAAATTTCAAATCTCCAGCCTATTTTCAGAAATTATATTCAAGACTGGGGATACTCACACTTCAAATTAAAGAATGTAAAGGACTAAAAATAGAGAACTCATTACAGAATTCAACAAATTAATTCAAGGTTCTAATCATCCTTTTTCCTATTAACTCCAAAATTGCTCTCCCTCTACCAATGCTCAGAACATCTTACTGTACTCTCCCCCTTCACAATTATCAATTATACCAATTTATTGTACACGTCTTATGAAATCTTGAGAAATTAAGCTCATTACAGCCCATCTTCAATTACATCTTACAGCCCACTTATAATATCATTCTTAATTACAGTTATCATCAATGATTTTGAGATGAGATACATACCTCGTGATACAGAGGAACTTGACTTGGTTCTTAAGACAGCCAAATCCACGAGAGGGAGAAGCTAAATATCGGAAAACTGCAGCGTCTCTTCCATTGGAGATTTGTGACATTTTGAAAGATAGGGTGTTGGTGGGAGAAAAAGATGTGTAGAAATAGGGATTTTAGATTTGTACATGAACGTGTATTGCGTACTGCGTAGGAGTATTTTTGGTACATTCCAAAGGGAAATAAACGTGTATATCACCTATAGATTTTCAGTAGCTAAAATGGTTTGTGTTTTCAACCAGATTTCTGTTTTACCGTTTTTGCATTCTCTTTTCAAAATGCGCGTTTTGGCCGTGGAGGTCCGTTTGAATCTTGGCTGTGCCCTTTTTATTTTTATTTTACCGGGCAAAATAATGATGATTTAACAAATTTCCGTATTTTTTTTTTGACAATACGCAGTGCCTTTCAAAAGTGGTCAGGAGCGCGATATTCTAGCACGTTAGTGGTTCGATTCTCCTCTCATTTCCAAGTTTTTTAATTGTTTTTAATACTTTTTAAATGTTTGTAATTGTTTTTAATGTTTTTAAAATTTTTTTAATTCCATAATTAAATGTTATTAATTGTGTTTAAATGTTTTTCATTGTTTTTAATGTTTTTTAAATGTTTTTAATTGTTTTTAAATGTTTTTCAATGTTTTTAATTGTTTTTAAATTTTTTTAATTCCATAATTAAATGTTTTTAATTGTTTTTAAATTTTTTTCATACCATAATTAAATGTTTTTAATTGTTTTTAATGTTTTTAAATGTTTTTAATTGTTTTTAATTTCATAATTAAATGTTTTTAATTGTTTTTAATGTTTTTAAATGTTTTTAATTCCATAATTAAATGTTTTTAATTGTTTTTAATTCTATAATTAAATGTTTTAATTGTTTTTAATGTTTTTGAAATGTTTTTAATTCCATAATTAAATGTTTTTAAATGTTTTAAATTGTGTTTAAATATTTTTAATTCCAAGTAAGTTCAAATTTCTAAAAAATTTCAAGTAAACGCGTTTTCAAGTTTTCTGTTTTCAAAAACAATTTTCAAAAATTCCAAAAAAAACACACTTTCAAAAATCTCAAAACATACATTCAAAACACAAAACACAACACAAAATGAATTAAAAACTCAAAACTCAAAACTCAAACACAAAGAGAACACCACCTAATCATCCGAAGCAGTTCAGCCCAGGCCAATCCTAGTTATACCGCTTCTCTGCAGTGGAACCGACTGCTCTATTATAAAATTTTGATAACAAAAATAATGTAAATAAAAAACTAGGGAAAAGAAGAATGAATAAAAACTTAATCGGCGTTAAAAATTGAATACCTAAAGATTGTCAATCAAATTTGCTATATCTTAATTAGTTTTTGGATCCAAATCAATCATCATTGAATTCGGCCGACTATTATGTTTAAAATACTGGTAACCAATGCAATGAAAGCGAAAAAATAACCCAATTTTAAGCAATAATGTAAATAAAAAAAAAAGAGCAAAAATTCTAGAAAATTTTAGCAATGATAGGATAAATTTAATCATATCATTATGGGATTCCCACCACATATTTGATATTGCAATACATCATATAATTTTAGGTTCTCAACTCAAAACGTGGTTGAGAGCAAGATAAATGAAAAATATCAGCATTGAGTATTTGATGTAATATCAAAAAATAGACATCAACTCTAAATTTGTGTAGACATATTAAGTTAAAATCAGTCATTACAAATTTGTATGTTGTGCAAGTATTCCTCCTCTTGTCGTCTTCCTTTCAGACCATCACATTTACCAATTTTTTGTAGTCTTTCATTAGTAAACATTGGGTTAAATGCTAAATCTTCTAACCTTCTCGTTCATGATAGAGCAACAAAAGTTAGACCAAGGCTTTCATTCTCACCAATATCTACCACTGCTTGTTAAAGAGTTAGTCCTTGACTTTTGTGTACTATAATTGACAAGAGGTTCATTTGATGCATTCCAATTTGATGTTATTGGCAGAATAGGAATTATGTTGATGCCCTCACGAAAACAAGTGCCACAGTAATTATCAAAGTCCACCATAATAGCAAGAGGTGAATCAAACAATGACTTATAATTAATCGCATAAACAATGTCCACAACAGTGCCCATTGCTCTATTAACTAGTCCATTACGTGTGGCAAGATTAGCACGAAGCATAACACATGCTCCAGCGGATATACAAAGAGATTTCTCCAAACCTTTTGCTTGATCCGACTCAGCTTTTGTAGCAGTTTCACAATTGTTTTTTGAAAATATTCGTGCAATTGGTCTTCCAAATTGAATCAACCTTTCCCGATTATACTCATTAGCACACCGTTTTGTAGGACACAAATGGATAGCATATATAAAATTGTTCATCTCTTCAATAGTTAGATTTGAATAATCTCGAGTCTTAAACAGATGACAATCCTCAATAGTTGAGGTTCAATCACTAAATCTGTGTAAAGCTTCTCTTAAAGATGTCTGCTCTTCCTCTGCTTGTCAAAATATGTATGATAGTTGAATACTTTTGTCAAAGACATAATACCCAATTGTACCACATTGTTGCATAAAAACTTCCTTTATTTGAATACAATAAACTATCAAATACAGGAGGCAACTGACGATATCACCAACAAGTATAATGGAAACTCCTCCAAATGATTCATTGGTTGCAAATATGTCCCGACAATGGAGGTCAATGTTGGCAAGCATTGCTTTCCCTAACATGTTGTATTCATCAATGATAATCAATTTAATGTCCTTGAAGTCTTCTTGCATCCATCTACATTGATCACCACTGATATGAATATATGGTTGTGAAGGTTTTCTCTCTGCACTTATAGGAAGTTCATGATGGATGGTGGCACCACCAATATTAAATGCAGCAACTCCAATTGGAGCCATGATCCGAACTATTTTTATTGGAATGAAACAAAATAAATGCAGAGTGAACAATTGCATTTATGAGTGTAGACTTTTGGTACCTACTACTCCGAAATAATCATATAGATATGTCTTTCTTCATGAAGAGATGCCAATACTAAATCATGAGTCATTTGTTGTTGAGCTAATAAATGAGTAATTGGATTCTAGGGTGGTTGTGTTTGTCTTCCATCTTTATTTGTCATCAAATCCCAACCTTAGTGTATCTATACTATTCTCTATTATCTCTGTTGGAGACAAAATTATGTGAGTAATTATTCATTTTGTGTATGCTACAAGAGTTTGGTCATGAAAGTATAGTTCGAGCTCATAAAGTAGGAATTTCTGAAAATCATAAAGGGAATTTTCTGGTAGAAAAAAAATAAAAAATTAAACAGTAAAAAAAACGACAAAAAAAAAAGAAAAAGAAAAATGTACATATCAAAATAAATGAGCCAGATTCTATTATAGCATTTTTTTCAAGTTTGTATTTCCTTCTCTTTCTTTTAACTCAACGAGGTTGCATCTGTTTCTTTGGATCCCTTCTTCAACAGTGAAGAAGGGATCGAGGCCAGATTGGTGCTCATCGGTTATTGATGAATCCAAAGATTTACTATAATTGCTTGATAATTTAGATTTAATTAAACATAAGTGCAATAATTCTAGAATTGAAATCTTAAAAGAATGTGTCTTATATTGTTAAAACTCGAAGTATAAATTAATAGGTTAATTGGTAGCTAGTCATCGTGGGTTCGACACTCTACACATCATTATATTACTTGTTAACGATTCGCTCACTACTATGGATTAAAATCTACAACAACTTTCATTCTCACCAATATCTACCACCAACTAATCAAGAGTTATTTCTTGACTTTTGTGTATTGTGAAGTAGGGTGGACTGGGTGTCCCAAAGAGAAACTTTGTGATGATTTGGATGCTTGTTGCAAGATCCATGATGAATGTGTTGAGAAAAATGGTATTTCCTTTATCACTAGTCATTATTTTGTTTTATCAAATTTTTAGTCAATATTTCTCATAGTTAGGTCTCTCGGACAAAGAAAAGAGATTCTTTTGTAAGCAATAAGTTGCCATCTCCCGATGGTTATATGGTTAATGGCCTCCAACTAATGACACGCATGATTTTGTAGACATCGTGGGTTACTTCTTCAGATGTAGGTCACCCCATCAATTCTCTAAGATGATAAAAATACTTAGATCTATTTTCTTTGTTTTAAAAAAAAAGTTACACTCAACATTTTTAGAATGAAGATGTCCTATCTGATGCAATTACATAAATAACGGGCTTGTAACTTTCTTAGGGAGTTCAATCAGTGTTTGGATTGAGTTGTTTTTTGGGGGCCTGTGAATAGGTTTTACTTTGGGTTTTGCTTTCCAATGTGAGAAATTAACTTAAATTCATTCCATACAGCATCTAGAATGATTTCTACCAGTGCCGTAAATTTGACTCTTTGAAGTTATTTTAATGATGTGGTGCTGGACTATCAGAATGAATTATATATTTGGTAGATTTATGTTTGGTTAGATGACCAGAGGGACAGGGATAGGGTTAGGGGTGGTTCATGCTTTATATAGTAGGGTTTATGGACTAAAATCAAGCTTGTTCATGGGTTGCTAACACTAATATGCTATCTGGATAACACAATTTTGTAATTCTGGAAATCTTTATAGTCTTCCAAGGTCAAATTGGGTGCAAAAGAATGCTACATGAATGAGACTTTATACATAAGACTCAAATTTTCACAAGGCACTCTACTACTTTACTGCATAATTTGCAGATAATTATAAGTTACTGAGTTTACAATTAATAAATTACATTAACCAATGAACGCAGATTATTGACAGTTGTGTAGAATGGATGCAGCTATTAGAACTCAAGTATTTGGAACATTAATTAATGCCGCGCACCATGTGTCCAACACAAGCAATTCGGAACGACGACATGCTTCATTGCCAATTAGTGAATGGAGGTGACCGCTTGCGGGTCCTTGAGCACGGGCCTACCAATGACTCCATGATAGGCGGAGTGAATATTGACCACTAAGAACTCCATAAATTTCTTCAAATGGCACGGGAACTCTCCAAAATCCACTACGAAGGTGATTTTTCTTCGTGGGATGAGGCTATCTCCCATGAAACCAAATAACGGTTCTGAAATGCTCGTTAAATTGTGATCCACATCCATTTGGTCGAAGGTGCTGTCAAACAAGATGTTCACAGCACTATCGTTGTCGACCAACATTGATCCCAACCCATTCTCAGCCACGACAAAGTGCGAACTACTAAGGCTTCACAATGCGAATAGTGGACACTGGGTTATGTTCTGAAGGTCCTGGACATTCTCCAGCCGCATGTCCATGTGATGAGATTAGATTTCTTCTTCTAAGGGGTTTTCTGTTGCCATGCTCTTCCTGGTAGAAAACACGTTTTTACCACAAGTTTTAGGTTGTGTAACTTTTTTTGTTCCAATCTGTTGACGTCGGATTCTGCACCAACCACGTGTCAACAGATCTCTAATCAATTCTCTGCCAGCCTGTATGTTACCTACACACTAGGACAACTGTTAGGCACCAAGATCACTGGAAAAAAGGGTCCGACGATCGTTAGTACTCTAACAATCAAGTCAACTGCTGGTATATGAAATAATATACAGAGGAATAACAATTAGGTGTGGGAGGGACAAGTAGGCAGAAATTTGAGCAGGGTTTAAGGGTGAGAATAATGCGCACCTTAGAATAACTGGACACGTTGTATTTATAGCATCCAAGACCTAATTTATTCAGGAAAATAATCAATTCCATATCTGATTGGATTCTCCTTCCTTATGGGATAGGGGTGATCGGTTGTCAAGGCAATCTTCTAGATTTCAGTCGTTATTCGAGTTGATCACATTGCCTAATATTTAGGAGATTTGAATTTGGTTTCCTTGTGAGAATCCGTGTGTTAATCAAACACAATATTTCCTTAATCATATCTCTGGTCATTCTGAAATATTATGCAGCCCACGGATTATGAGGGATTAGAAGCTCTGCGAAGCATAGTGGACTAGTCATGAGACTCGAGGCTTGTCATGGGCTTCGCTATACTTTGATTCATGAGTGCTGAATATTGCTAGGCTCGCGAGGCTCTTATAAATCCAAAAGGCCCTCATTGGGATTATGAGACTTTTGCGAGGCCCAACTTGGGCCTTCTTTGGGCCTTTACAAGAATTATGGGGCCCTTGCTGACTAGGAGGCCTTACTAAAATCTGGTGGTAACAATTTTAACTACCCATAATATTCAATTATAAACAAATTCAGAATTGAAATGGGTCAAAAGACCTTATTAATACATTTAAATAAAATTGTGGAAATTTTATAATACATTAATATGTCTTAGTGCATCTATTTGCATGCTCTAATATTTAGATGTACAACATACTTCAATATTTTTGCGGTCAACAGATGCACAATGTATTAAATGTGATGGATAAAGATCTTATTAATTTCCATTTTGCATATAAGTGGTAGAGGATTTGAATTTCTCTAATTGATGATAAGAAACCTACTCCATTCTAAGAGAAACAATTAATTTAACTTCTTATGTGATGATGAATAATTTTCTCCTCCTCCGAAACACGATGGCGTGACAGTGGTGAAGACTTGCAAAAGGTGGCGGGACATTTTCTCCCGTGTCCACTCCGGCGTGATAATCAAGATATGATTAAAGTATTTGTGCTAAATAGCAATATGGAGTAAATAAGAGTTGTGTGTTCTATTTTTTTAACTACTGGGCCATCTCTATAAATAGAGGCCAACTCCCTGTAAAAAGTAACACACAACTCTTATACACTCCATATTGCTATTTAGCAAAAAAATACTTTAATCATATAACCGATTATCACACCGAATGGAAATGGGAAAAATTTATGCTATCTGGATAACACAATTTTGTAATTCTGGAAATCTTTATAGTCTTCCAAGGTCAAATTGGGTGCAAAAGAATGCTACATGAATGAGACTTTATACATAAGACTCAAATTTTCACAAGGCACTCTACTACTTTATTGCATAATTTGCGAGATAATTATAAGTTCTTGAGTTTACAATTAATAAATTACATTAACCAATGAACATAGATTATTGACAGTTGTGTAGAATGGATGCAGCTATTAGAACTCAAGTATTTGGAACATTAATTAATGCCATGAGACCATGTGTCCAACACAAGCAATTCGGAGCGACGACATGCTTCATTGCCAATTAGTGAATGGAGGTGACCGCTTGCGGGTCCTTGAGCGCGGGCCTACCAATGACTCCATGATAGGCGGAGTGAATATTGACCACTAAGAACTCCATAAATTTCTTCAAATGGCACGGAACTCTCCAAAATCCACTCACGAAGGTGATTTTTCTTCGGGATGAGGCTATCTCCCATGAAACCAAATAACAGTTCGAAATGCTCGTTAAATTGTGATCCACATCCATTTGGTCGAAGGTGTGTCAAACAAGATGTTCACAAGCACTATCGTTGTCGACCAACATTGATCCCAACCCATTCTCAGCACGACAAAGTCGAACTACTAAGGCTTCACAATGCGAATAGTGGACACCGGGTTATGTTCGAAGGTCCCGGACATTCTCCGTACCGCATGTCCATGTGATGAGATTAGATTTCTTCTTCTAAGGGTTTTACGTTGCCATGCTCTTCCGGTAGAAAACACGTTTTACCACAAGTTTTAGGTTGTGTAACTTTTTTGTTCCAATCTGTTGGACGCCGGATTACGCACCGACCACGTGTCAACAGATCTCTAATCAATTCTCTGCCGGCACAGCATGTTACCTACACACTAGGACAGCTCGTTAGGCACCAAGATCATCGGAAAAAAGGGGTCCGAGCGATCGTTAGTACTCTAACAATCAAGTCAATCTGCTGGTATATGAAATAATATGAGAGGAATAACAATTAGGTGTGGGAGGGACAAGTAGGCGTAAATTTGAGCGGGGGTTAAGGGTGAGAATAATGCGCACCTTAGAATAACTTGGACACGTTGTATTTATAGCATCCAAGACCTAATTTATTCAGAAAATAATCAATTCCATATCCGATTGGATTCTCCTTCCTTATGGGATAAGGGTGATCGGTTGTCAAGGCAATCTTCTAGATTTCGATCGTTATTCGAGTTGATCACATTGCCTAATATTTAGGAGATTTGAATTTGGTTTCCTTGTGAGAATCAGGTGTGTTAATCAAACACAATATTTCCTTAATCATATCTCTGGTCATTCGAAATATTATGCATTACGGATTATGAGGGATTAGAAGCTCTGCGAAGCATAGTGGACTAGTCATGAGACTCGAGGCTTGTCATGGGCTTCGCTATACTTTGATTCATGAGTGCTGAATATTGCTAGGCTCATGAGGCTCTTATAAATCAAAAGGCCCTCATTGGGATTATGAGACTTTTGCGAGGCCCAACTTGGGCCTTCTTTGGGCCTTTACAAGAATTATGGGGCCCTTGGCGACTAGGGAGGCCTTACTAAAATCTGGTGGTAACAATTTTAACTACCCATAATATTCAATTATAAACAAATTCAGAATTGAAATGGGTCAAAAGACCTTATTAATACATTTAAATAAAATTGTGGAAATTTTATAATACATTAATATGTCTTAGTGCATCTATTTGCATGCTCTAATATTTAGATGTACAACATACTTCAATATTTTATGGTCAACAGATGCACAATGTATTAAATGTGATGGATAAAGATCTTATTAATTTCCATTTTGCATATAAGTGGTAGAGGATTTGAATTTCTCTAATTGATGATAAGAAACCTACTCCATTCTAAGAGAAACAATTAATTTAACTTCTTATGTGATGATGAATAATTTTCTCCTCCTCCGAGCACAGTGGCGACAGTGGTGAAGACTTGCAAAAGGTGGCGGGACATTTTTCTCCCGTGTCCACTCCGGCGTGATAATCAGTATATGATTAAAGTATTTGTGCTAAATAGCAATATGGAGTAAATAAGAGTTGTGTGTTCTATTTTTTTAACTACAGGCCATCTCTATAAATAGAGGCCAACTCCCCAGGTAAAAACAGAACACACAACTCTTATACACTCCATATTGCTATTTAGCAAAAATACTTTAATCATATACTGATTATCACACCGGAATGGAAATGGGAAAAAAAATTCCCGCCACCTTATGCAGGTCTCCACATGTCTGAAAAACAATAAATTACTCATTGTCTTAAAAACAAAGCCAATGAGCATCTATCCAAAAATCAAGGTGATGAGCCTATGTTCAAATATCAAGGCGATATCCACTATTTAAAAATCAAGGCTATCGCCACTATTTAAAAATCAAGGTGACAACCACCGTTGAAAAATAAGGCGATGAGCCTATATTTAAAAAATAAGGTAATGAGCCTCTGTTTAAAAATCGAGGTGATAGCAACTATTTAAAAACCAAGGTGATAGCCACCATTGAAAAATAAGGCGATGAGCCTATGTTTAAAAATCAAGGTGATAGCCACCATTGAAAAATAAGGCGATGAGCATATGTTTAAAAATCAAGGCGATAGCCACTGTTTAAAAATCAAGGTGATAGCCACCATTGAAAAATAAGGCGATGAGCCTATGTTTAAAAATCAAGGCGATAGCCACTATTAAAAATCAAGGTAATAGCCACCATTGAAAAATAAAGCGATAGCCTATGTTTAAAAATCAAGGCGATAGCCACTATTTAAAAATCAAGGTGATAGCCACTATTGAAAAATAAGGCGATGAGCCTATGTTTAAAAATCAAGGCGATGAGCCTCTGTCTGAAAATTAAGGCGATGAGCCTATGTTTAAAAATCAAGGCGATAGCCACAGTTTAAAAATCAAGTTGATAGCCACCATTGAAAAATAAGGCGACGAGCCTATGTTTAAAAATCAAGGTGATAGCCACCATTGAAAAGTAAGGCGATGAGCATATGTTTAAAAATCAAGGCGATAGCCACTATTTAAAAATCAAGGTGATAGCCACCATTAAAAATAAGGCGATGAGCCTATGTTTAAAAATCAAGGCGATAGCCAATGTTTAAAAATCAAGGTGATAGCCACTATTTAAAAATCAAGGTGATAGCCACCATTGAAAAATAAGGTGATGAGCCTATGTTTAAAAATCAAGGCGATGAGCTTCTGTCTGAAAATTAAGGCAATGAGCGTTAATAAATCAAGGCGATAGCCACTGTTTAAAAATCAAGGTGATAGCTACCATTGAAAAATAAGGCGATGAGCATATGTTTAAAAATCAAGGCGATAGCCATTGTTTAAAAATCAAAGTGATTGCCACCATTAAAAAATAAGGCGATGAGCCTATGTTTAAAAATCAAGGCCATAGCCACTGTTTAAAAATCAAGGTGATAGCCACCATTGAAAAATAAGCTGAAGAGCTTATGTTTAAAAATCAAGGCGATAGCCACTTTTTAAAAATCAAGGTGATAGCCACCATTGAAAAATAAGGCGATGAACCTATGTTTGAAAATCAAGGTGATAGCCACTATTTTAAAATCAAGGTGATAGCCACTATTAAAAAATAAGGCGATGAGCCTATGTTTAAAAATCAAGGCGATGAGCCTCTATCTGAAAAATAAGGCGATGAGCCTTTATTTAAAAATCAAGGCGATGAGCCTCTCTCTGAAAAACAAAGCAATGAGCATATGTTTAAAAACAAGGCGATGAGCCTATGTTTAGAAAAACAAGGTGATGAGCCTTTGTTTAAAAGTCAAGTCGATGAGCCTCTCGTTAGGAAAATAAGGTGATGAGCCTATGTTTAAAAATCAAGGCGATGAGCTTGTTTCTGAAAAAGTTAGAGAAGAACAGGTGCAGTAGATTATTTTTACTTCCCATTGACAACAGTGTATGAAAAGTAGTATATAGAAAGTAGAGGGGCTTATGATGATATAAATAATGGCAATTGCTATATGTTATTTAGTTATGGTGGCACGCCCGCCTCAACGATTCGCCCGCCTCACCAGCTTGCCCACCTAGTTGGTCTCATGAGCACACTTCTAACAGAAAGACTGCAATAACCCAACTGTCATCAGATTAGCCAGGCAGGTGACCCATGGAATGACAGTTACCACCAATTATCGAGAAGACGAAACATCTCTCAACAATTGGAAAGATGAAACATCACTCATTAACTTCTAATAATGAGGGAGATGAAAGGACACCCGTTATCAAATGAGAGAGATGAAAGGACACCCATCATCAATAACTGTAGGCCATCTCCATAAATAGAGGCCAACGCCCTAGGCAAAAACAGAACACAACTCTTACACACTCCATATTGCTATTTGACACAAATACTTTAATCATCATCATCGGAATGGATTATCATGCATCTTTTTGAAGTCTCCACCATCGAAATACAATAACAACAAGCATCGTTCGAAAAACAAGGCCAATAAGCCTCTATCCAAAAATCAAGGCGATGAGCCTATGTTCAAATATCAAGGCGATAGCCACTATTTAAAAATCAAGGCGATGAGCCCATGTTTAAAAATCAAGGCTATCGCCACTATTTAAAAATCAAGGTGATAGCCACCGTTGAAAAATAAGGCGATGAGCCTATATTTAAAAAATAAGGCGATGAGCCTCTGTTTAAAAATCGAGGCGATAGCCACTATTTAAAAATCAAGGTGATAGCCACCATTGAAAAATAAGGCGATGAGCCTATGTTTAAAAATCAAGGTGATAGCCACTGTTTAAAAATCAAGGTGATAGCCACCATTGAAAAATAAGGCGATGAGCCTATGTTTAAAAATCAAGGTGATAGCCACCATTGAAAAATAAGGCGATGAGCATATGTTTAAAAATCAAGTTGATAGCCACCATTGAAAAATAAGGCGATGTGCCTATGTTTAAAAATCAATGTGATAGTACCCATCGAAAAATAAGGCGATGTGCCTATGTTTAAAAATCAAGGCAATAGCCACTATTTAAAAATTAAGGTGATAGCCACCATTGAAAAATAAGGCGATGAGCCTATGTTTAAAAATCAAGGAGATAGCCACTATTTAAAAATCAAGGTGATAGCCAATATTGAAAAATAAGACGATGAGACTATGTTTAAAAATCATGGCGATGAGCCTCTGTCTGAAAATTTAGGCGATGAGCCTATGTTTAAAAATCAAGGCGATAGCCACTGTTTAAAAATCAAGGTAATGCCACCATTGAAAAATAAGGCGAGGAGCCTATGTTTAAAATCAAGGCGATAGCCATTGTTTAAAAATCAAGGTGATAGCCACTATTAAAAAATAAGGCGATGAGCCTATGTTTAAAAATCAAGGCGATAGCCACAGTTTAAAAATCAAAGTGGTAGCCATTGTTTAAAAATCAAGGTGATAGCCACCATTGACAAATAAGGTGATGAGCGTATGTTTAAAAATCAAGGCGATGAGCTTCTATCTGAAAATTAAGGCGATGAGCCTATGTTTAAAAATCAAAGTGATAGTCACCACTGAAAAATAAGGTGATGAGCATATGTTTAAAAATCAAGGTGGTAGCCATTGTTTAAAAATCAAGGCGATAGCCACCATTGAAAAATAAGGCGATGAGCCTATGTTTAAAAATCAAGGCGATAGCCTCTATTTAAAAATCAAGGTGATAGCCACCATTGAAAAATAAGGCGATGAGCCTATGTTTAAAAATCAAGGCGATAGCCACTTTTTAAAAATCAAGGTGATAGCCACTATTAAAAAAAAAGGTCATGAGCCTATGTTTAAAAATCAAGGGGAAGAGCCTCTATCCGAAAAACTAGGCGATGAGCCTTTGTTTAAAAATTAAGGTGAGCCAGCCACTGTCTGCAAACCAAAGCAATGAGCATATGTTTAAAAACAAGGCGATGAGCCTCTGTAAGAAAAACAAGGTGATGAGCCTATGTTTAAAAATCACGGCGATGAGCTTCTTTCTGAAAAAGTTAGAGAAGAATGATGCGATGAGATTATTTCTACTTTCCATTGAAAACGGTATATGAAAAGTAGTCTATGGGAAGTAGAGGGGCTTATGATGATATAAATAATGGGAGTGGCTATATGTTATTTAGTTATGGTGGCACGCCCGCCTCACCAGCTTGCCCACCTAGTTGGTCTCATGAGCACGCCTCGACGTAAAGATCGCAATAACCCAATCTGTCATCGATTAGCCGAGCAGGTGACCCATTGAATGATGAGTTACCACCAATTATCGGGAAGACAAAACATCTCTCAACAATTGGAAAAATAAAATATCCCTCAATAACTCCTAATAATGAGAGAGATGAAAGGACACCCGTTATCAAATGAGGGAGATGAAGGGACACCGATCATCAATAACTGCAGGCCATCTCTATAAATAGAGGCCAACCCCCCAGGTAAAAACATAAAACACAACTCTTATACACTCCATATTGCTATTTGGCACAAATACTTTAATCATATACTGATTATCACGCCGGAGTGGACAGGGGAGAAAAGATTCCCGACACCTTTTGCGGTCCCCATTCGAAAAAAATGACAGCTGCTATTGTCTGAAAAACAAAGCCAATGAGCCTCTATCCAAAAATCAAGGCGATGAGCCTATGTTACAATATCAAGGCGATGAGCACATATTTAAAAAATAACGCGATAAGCCTCTGTTTAAAAATCGAGACGATAGCAACTATTTCAAAATCAAGGTGATAGCCACCATTGAAAAATAAGACGATGAGCCTATGTTTAAAAATCAAGGTGATAGCCACCATTGAAAAATAAGGCGATGAGCATATGTTTAAAAGTCAAGGCGATAGCCACTGTTTAAAAATCAAGGTGATAGCCACCATTGAAAAATAAGACGATGAGCCTATGTTTAAAAATCAAGGCGATAGCCACTGTTTAAAAATCAAGGTGATAGCCATCATTGAAAAATAAGGCGATGAACCTATGTTTAAAAATCAAGATTACTGACCCATGTTTAAAAATCAAGGTGATAGCCACTGTTTAAAAATCAAGGCGATAGCCACTATTTAAAAATCAAGGTGATAGCCACCATTGAAAAATAAGGCGATGAGCATATGTTTAAAAATCAAGGTGATAGCCACTATTTTAAAATCAAGGTGATAGCCACTATTAAAAAATAAGGCGATGAGCCTATGTTTAAAAATCAAGGCGATGAGCCTCTGTATGAAAAACAAGATGATGAGCCTTTGTTCAAAAATCAAGGCGTTGAGCCTTTGTCTGAAAAACAAAGCAATGAGCATATGTTAAAAAACAAGGCGATGAGCCTCACGTAAAAAAAAAGACGATGAACCTATGTTTAAAAGTCAAGGCGATGAGCCTCTGTGAGAAAATCAAGGCGATGCACTTCTTTCTAAAAATATTAGAGAAGAACAGGTGCAGTAGATTATTTCTACTTCCCATTGACAACAGTATTTGAAAAGTAGTCTATGGGAAGTAGAGGGGTTTATGATGATATAAATAATGGCAGTTGCTATATGTTATTTAGTTATGGTGGCACGCACGCCTCAACGATTCGCCAGCCTCACCATCTTACCCATCTAGTTAGTCTCATGAGCATGCTTCTGACAGAAAGACTGCAATAACCCAACTGTCATCAGATTAGTCAGGCAGGTGACCCATGGAATGACAGTTACCACCAATTATTGGGAGGACGAAACATCTCTCAACAATTGGAAAGATGAAACATCCCTCATCAACTCCTAATAATGAGGGAGATCAAAGGACACCCGTTATCAAATGAGGGAGATGAAGGGACACCTATCATCAATAACTGCAGGCCATCTCTATAAATAGAGGCCAACCCCCCAGGTAAAAACAGAACACACAACTCTTATACACTCTATATTGTTATTTAGCACAAATACTTTAATCATATCTTCGATTATCACACCGAAATGGACATGGGAGAAAAATTCCCGGCACCTTTGTAGGTCTCCACCGTCTCGAAAAACAATGAAAGTCGCTACTATTTGAAAAACAAGGCCAATGAGCCTATGTTCAAATATCAAGGCGATAGCCACTATTAAAAAATCAAGGCGATGAGCCTATGTTTAAAATTCAAAGCTATCGCCACTATTTAAAAATCAAGGTGATAGCCATCGTTGAAAAATAAGGCGATGAACCTATATTTAAAAATTAAGGCAATGAGCCTCTGTTTAAAAATCGAGGCGAAAGTCACTATTTACAAATCAAGGTGATAGCCACCATTGAAAAATAAGGCGATAAGCATATGTTTAAAAATCAAGGCGATGGCCACTGTTTAAAAATCAAGGTGATAGCCACCATTGAAAAATAAGGCGATGAGCATATGCTTAAAAATCAAGGCGATAGCCACTGTTTAAAAATCAAGGTGATAGCCACCATTGAAAAATAAGAAGATGAGCATATGCTTAAAAATCAAGGCGATAGCCACTGTTTAAAAATCAAGGTGATAACCACCATTGAAAAATAAGAAGATGAGCCTATGTTTAAAAATCAAGGCGATACGCACTGTTTAAAAAACAAGGTGATAGCCACCATTGAAAAATAAGGCGGTGAGCCTATGTTTAAAAATTAAGGTGATAGCCACCATTGAAAAATAAGGCGATGAGCCAAAGTTTAAAAATCAGGGCGATAGCCACTGTTTAAAAATCAAGGTGATAGCTACCATTGAAAAATAAGGAGATGATCCTATGTTTAAAAATCAAGGCGATAGGCACTGTTTAAAAAACAAGGTGATAGCCCCCATTGAAAAATAAAGCAATGAGCCTATGTTTAAAAATCAAGGTGATAGCCACCATTGAAAAATAAGGCGATGAGCATATGTTTAAAAATCAAGGTGATAGCCATCATTTAAAAATCAAGGCGATAGCCACTATTTAAAAATCAAGGTGATACCCACCATTGAAAAATAAGACGATGAGCCTATGTTTTAAAATCAAGGCGATAGCCACTATTTAAAAATCAAGGTGATAGCCGCTATTGAAAAATAAGCCGATGAGCCTATGTTTAAGAATCAAGGCGATGAGCCGCTCATGAAAAAAAACAACCTTTGTTTAAAAATCATGGCGATGAACATCTATCTCGAAAAACAAAGTAATGAGCATATGTTTAAAATCAAGGCGATTAGCCTCTATTCAAAAAAATCAAGCGATGAGCATATGTTTAAAAACAAGGTGATGAGCCTATATTTAAAAAACAAGGCGATAACCCTCTGTCAGAAAAACAAGGCGATGAGCCTATGTTTAAAAATCAAGGCGATGAGCTTCTGTCTGAAAAAGTTAGAGAAGAACAAGTGCAGTAGATTATTTCTACTTCCCATTGACAACAATATATGAAAAGTATTCTATGGGAAGTAGAGGGGCTTATGATGATATAAATAATGGCAGTTGCTATATGTTATTTAGTTATGGTGGCACGCCCGCCTCACCAGCTTGCCCACCTCGTTGGTCTCATGAGCACACTTCTGACAGAAAGACTGCAATAACCCAACTGTCATCAGATTAGTCAGGCAGGTGACCCATGGAATGATAGTTACCACCAATTATCGGGAAGACGAAACATTTCTCAACAATTAGAAAGATGAAACATTCCTCATTAACTCCTAATAATGAGAGAGATGAAAGGACACCCGTTATCAAATGAGGGAGATGAAGGGACACCATCATCAATAACTGCAGGCCATCTCTATAAATAGAGGCCAACCCCCCAGGTAAAAACAGAATACAAAACTCTTATACACTCTATATTGTTATTTAGCCCAAATACTTTAATCATATACTGATTATCACGCCGGAGTGGACACGGGGGAAAAAACTCCCGCCACCTTTTGTAGGTCTCCACCATTGTCGTCGCTGTGGCTCGGAGGAGGAGAAAATTATTCATCATCACACATGAAGTTAAATTAATTGTTTCCCTTAGAATGGAGTAGGTTTCTTATCATCAATTAGAGAAATTCGAATCCTCTATCACTTAGATGCAAAATGGAAATTAATAAGATCCTTATCCATATCATTTAATACATTGTGCATTTGTTGACCGTAAAAATATTGAAGTATGTTGTACATCTAAATATTAGAGCATGCAAATAGATGCACTAAGGCATATTAATGTATTATAAAATTTTCACAATTTTATTTAAATGTATTAATAAGGTCTTTTGACCTATTTCAATTCTGAATTTGTTTATAATTGAATATTATCGGTAGTTAAAATTGTTACCACCATATTTTAGTAAGGCCTACTAGTCAGCAAGGGCCCCATAATTCTTGTAAAGGCCCAAAGGAGGCCCAAGTTGGGCCTCGAAAAGTCTCATAATCCCGGTGAGGGCCTTTTGGATTTATAAGAGCCTCATGAGCCCAAAGAATATTCAACACTCATGAATCAAAGTATAGCGAAGCCCATGACAAGCCTCGAGTCTCATGACCAAATCCACTATGCTTCAGAAAGCTTCTAATCTCTCATAATCCGTGAATGCATAATATTTCGTAATGACCAGAGATATGATTAAGGAAATATTGTGTTTGATTGACTCACGGATTCTCACAAAGAAACCAAATTTAAATCTCCTAAATATTAGGCAATGTGATCAACTCGAATAAAGACTGAAATCTAGGAGATTGCCTTGACAACTGATCATCCTTATCCTATAAGGAAGGAGAATCCAATCAGATATGTAATTGATTATTTTCCTAAATAAATTAGGTCTTGGAAGCTATAAATACAACATGTCCAGTTATTCTAAGGTGCGCATTATTCTCACCCTTAAACTCTGCTCAAATTTCTACCTACTTGTCCCTCCCACACCTAATTGTTATTCCTCCGTATATTATTTCATATATCGGCATTTGACTTGATCGTTAGAGTACCAACGATCGTCGGACCCTTTTTTCCTGGTGATCTTGGTGCCTAACAACCGTCGTCCTAGTGTGTAGGTAACATATAGGCCGGCAGGAGATTGACTGGAGATTTGTTGACACGTGGTTGGTGCAGAATCCAACGTCAACATATTAGAACAAAAAAAGTTACACAACCTAAAACTTGTGGTAAAAACATGTTTTCTACCAGGAAGAGCATGGCAACAGAAAACCCCTTAGAAGAAGAAATCTAATCTCATCACATGGACATGCGGCTGGAGAATGTTCAGGACCTTCAGAACATAACTCGGTGTCCACTATTTGCATTGTGATGCCTTAGTAGTTCGCACTATCGTAGCTAGGAATGGGTTGGGATGAATGTTGGTCGACTACGATAGGGCTGTGAACATCTTGTTTGATAGTACCTTTGACTAAATGGATGTGGATCACAAATTAACGAGTATTTCAGAACCGTTATTTGGTTTCATGGGAGATAACCTCATCCCACAAAGAAAAATCACCCTCGTAGTGGATTTTGGAGAGCTCCCGTGCCATTTGAAGAAATTTATGGAGTTCTTAATGGTCAATATTCACTCCGCCTATCATGGAGTCATTGGTAGGCTCGTGGTCAAGGACCTGCAAGCGGTCACCTCCATTCACTAATTGGCAATGAAGTTCACAACACCAGGTAGGGTTGCCAATGCTTGTGGTAACCAAACAGAGGTGAGGGCCTATTACATGAACGCGCTACGAAAAGCATCAAAGCGTGAAGACGCACCTCCAGCGGTGATGACAATTCAAACAGAACCAATGGACATCAACCCCGAGAAGATTGATGGGGAGATGATACTGGACGAAGATCTGGACCCTCAATTATAGGCTTAGATTTTCTAGTCTTCCCCGTGGAGGAGTTAGAACCATTCTTTGTAAACCCTTCAGACCTTACTCAGATGCTACAAGTAGGGCAAAATCTGGATGAAAAATTGAAATAATTTTTTTGAGAAAACACCGATGTCTTTGCATGGAAACACAGTGACATGGTGGGATCGATCCATCCGTGGCCTAACATACTCTAAAAGTGGATCCCAAAATGCGTCCCAAAATACAAAAAAGAAGACCTCTAAGTACCAAGAGGTACAGAGCCCTAAAAGAGGAAGTCGACAAGCTACCGACAAATGGATTCATCAAAGAGGCCGTCTACCCCCAATGGGTATCCAACCCTATATTAGTGAAGAAGAACAAGAAGAAATGGAGGGTGTGTATAGACTTTTATGATCTAAACTAGCCGTGTCCTAAAGATAGCTTTCTGCTGCCATGCATCGATCAGCTGGTTGATACGACTGCCGTTCATAAGCTCCTTAGCTTTACGGATGCCTACTCCGGTTATAACCGATCCCCGATGTTCGCCAGAGATGAGGAGCACACCTCATTCATTACAAATCGAGGGCTATGTTGCTATAAGATGATGCCTTTTGGTCTAAAGAATGTAAGAGCTACGAACCAGTGATTAGTGAACCGCATATTTTTAGATCAAATCGGGAATACAATGGAAGTCTATGTTGATGACATGCTCGTGAAGAGCGTGAATGCCGAAGACCATATTGGACAATTGAGGGAGATGTTTGAAATTCTCCGCTAGTACCGCATGAAGCTCAACCCCCTGAAATTCACGTTTGGGGTCTAATCCAGAAAATTCTTGGGCTACATGGTGAATCAACATGGGATAGAGGCCAATCCCAAGAAGATCAAGGCATTCGTAGATATGCGATCACCGTCATCTCCCAAGGAAGTCCAAAGCCTTACGGAAAGATTGACGACCCTGAACCGATTCATATCGAAGGCAACCGACCGTTGTCAACCCTTCTTCCAAACCATCAAAGGAGGAAATGGTTTGAATGGACTGAAGAATGCGAGAACACTTTTTGGGAACTCAAGACCCTCCTCGAAAAAGCCCTACTACTTTCCAAACCAATGAATGGAGAAGCCTTGTTCATCTAGCTCTAATCTGCGAAGAAGGTCTAATGCGACTCCCTGTTTATTATGTAAGCAAGGCGCTACAAGACACAGAAACAAGGTACCCTGAAATGGAAAAGCTTGCCCTATCTTTGATAATCGCGCCTAGAAAACTCAGGCCATACTTCTAGTCACACAACATTGTTGTCTTGACGAATCTCCTCCTGAAACAGATCCTTCAGAAGTCAGGTACTTCTAAAAGGCCGATGAAATGGTCGACTGAGCTCAGCCAATTCGACATTTTCTACTGGTCAAGACCCTCCATAAAGGAACAAGCTTTGGCAGATTTTATGGCTAAATTTGTCCATATCCCGAAAGACTTGCGCGAAGACAAACCTCTTGAGGTACTAACATGGAAACTGTATGTTGATGGATCCCCAGGCGAGGCTGGAGCTAGAGCGAGAGCCATTATTTTGTTGATTAGCCATGATAGCCATAATCTCAACTGCGCATTTTACCTAGAGTTCAAATACTCAAACAATATTGCCGAATACGAGGTGCCCATGTGACGCCCCAAAACCTCCTCTACGAGGCATCGGTTTGTCTCTCATATTCTTACCATTTTAGAGCCGGAAAATAAACTAAAATTTTGTGGAATTCTAGATATTATTCAAATAGTTCACAAATGTAAACTTATCAACTACATGGGCTCTAAAATCGGGGTTATCAATCCTTAGAGGATTTCAATGAAAGTCTAAACCCATAGAGTACATAATTGTAACATAAGGTTAATGCCCTTTATTTCTTATACACTCCAATGAGTAACCCACCAAATAATCATAACTTATCCATCAAATACATACTAAAATTTCACAATTTTAGAAAATGGATAAGGTTATTAAAAGGGAATCAAAGTATACAAGAAACATAAGCTAGATAGCTTTCAGACTCATTTTAAATCCCAAAATTTCCCTATCAAAAGGCCTTGAAAAATTCTAATATTTTTAGGGATAAAACATAACATAACATATCAACTCATATCCAAAATTTAGAATTTAATAAAATATGTAAAGTCTCCAAATCAACTTCTAAAACATGGAAGGCAGATTTTCGAGTAGATCTGTCCATCTTCACCAAAACTTGCATATCTTACTTTACAGACATCCGAACGAGGTGATTCCAAGTTTCAAAGGACTAAAATTGATAGGTAATAAATCCCACCAAATTTAGTCCCAAAACAGAAGTCTACCATCCAAGACGTCCATTTGAAACTGGACTTGCAAGCTGGAAATTCTGGATAGTTATATTATACCCTTTAAACATCCTCCAACATTCATCAAGTTCAAAATATCATTTCATAAGGTTCCAAAAAAGTTCATGCCACATTAAAGATTAACAATCATATAAAAAACATCTTATAACATATAAAATTCAGAAATCATAACAATATAACGAAATTGCCATTTATTCATCTTCTTGACCGAAATCTCTTTTTTCCATGGCTCAATCCCTTCATCATCAAGCCTTCATCCAACCCTACAATCAATCTAAGAATGGGAGAAATGTGAGTTTGGGGAAAACCCAATAGGAATATCATCATTTATAAAAATATGCAAATCCCAATTTATATATTGAAATTAAATGTAAGTAAACCATGCTAACATTCATATTCCGGTGAGCTCAAAGGGTCGAAACCCTAAATTCATTTATAGGTTTAATCCCGAAGGATTTAAAACCATAAACATTCTTTCTTAGGTTTAATCCCAAAGGATTTAAAACCATAAACATTCTTCAATTTAATCCAAAGTAGGATAAACATCAATTCTTGTTCATTCCAAATGAACAAACTACATTCATATCCGGAAGGCCATAAACATTTAAATCACTTAGCATAGTATACATATAACGACAATACATAAAAGGGATTTAAATCAACTTGCATAAAAATATTCTTACCTTACTTTTTGAAAAATAATGAAAACCCTTTGAAAAATATTTCTTCTTTCCTTCTTCTTCTTCTTCTCTTTTCTTCTCTTTTCTTTCTTTGTAAAAATGTCTTAAGTGTGTAAGGGAAAGGGAAAAAAAGGGAGGAAGCCAAAATTTAGAGGGGATGGGAGGGGAGGGAATTGGAAAATTTTGAGGATTTTATCTTCTTTCCATCATTGTGCATGCATATCAAGAAACTTACCTATTTGGGTTTTGGTAAGGTTTTGATATAGTAAAAATACCATAATTTAAAATATCTTACCATTCTTTCTTTTTTTAAAAAATAAATATAATTAATTAATTAAATCTCATAAATCGTTGGATATTTTATCTAGTGGACTCGGGTCGTTTATTATTATTGGAGGCCATTTAGACTTTGGTCGGACATGTGGCCACAATTATTTGCTAAGAATTTTACTTAGCCCAAAATAAAATTCTAAATTTTTGTGATGTTACATCCTCTACTCTTTATAAAAATTTCGTCCTCGAAATTTACCTTATGATGGAAACAGCGAGGGATATTTGGTCTTGATCTCTTCTCCTTTCTCCCAAGTGGCCTCGTCCACTCCATGATTTCTCCATTGAACTTTAACTAACAACACTTCTCGATTTCTCAAAACATGAACCTTTCTGTTTGAAATATAGATTGGAGTCTCTTCATAGGTTAGATAATTTTACATTTCCAAAGACTGATAGCCTACTACGTGTCCGGGGTCATGAACATATTTTCTAATCATGGACACATGGAAGACATTATGCACCATTGAGAGTTCTGGAGGCAAAGCTAGATGGTAAGCGACGTTACCAATTCTCTCAAGTATTTCAAAAGGTCCGATGAACCTAGGTCTTAACTTTCCTTTCTTACTTAAACGGAGAACGCCTTTCATCGGTGCAACCTTAAAGAAAACATTTTTGCCAACTTTGAATTCTAAAACTTTTCTTTTTTTATCTGTATAGCATTTTTGTCGGTCCTGGGCAGATTTTATTCTAGCTCTTATTGTATCGATAGCCTGAGTTGTTCGTTCAACGATTTCAGGGCCTAATACTCTCTTTTCTCCAACTTCATCCCAATGTACTAAAGATCTACATTTCTACCATACAGTGCCTTGTAAGGAGCCATCCCTATCGTAGCTTGAAAACTATTGTTGTAAGCAAACTCTACTAACGACAAGTGGGACTCCCAGTTACCGCCTAAGTCCAAAATACATGCCCAAAGCATGTTTTCTAAAATTTGAATAGTTCGTTCGGACTGTCCATCTGTCTCAGAATGATATGCCATACTAAAATTAAGCTTGGTGCCTAAGGCTGTTTGCAAACTCTTCCAAAATTTTGATGTAAACCTCGGATCTCTATCTGACACTATTGATAAGGGGGTTCCATGCAACCTGACAACCTCTCTAAAGTATAGTTGAGCTAATGGATCCATGTTGAAAGTCATCTTTACTGGTAAGAAATGGACCGACTTGGTCAATCGGTCCACTATTACCCAAATGGCATTGTGAACTCTTGCTGAGTTTGGAAAACCTATTACGAAGTCCATGTTTATGTGTTCCCACTTCCATTCTGGTATTTCTAACGGAGTCAACGACTCTGATGGCCTTTGATGTTCTGCTTTGACTTGTTGACAGACTAAACATTTTTCCACAAACAACCATATACCCCTCTTCATGTTTCTCCACCAAAAGGTGTCTCAGAGGTCACGATACATCTTCGTTCCTTCAATATGTGCTATGTAAGGGGTTGAGTGAGTTTCTTTCAAAATTTCTTTTCTCAATTTCTCATCCTTGGGTACACATAATCTTCCTTTGAACATGAGTGCACCGTCTGTATTCAAACTAAAATCCTTATGTTTATCTATACCAACTTCGACCTTGATCTTTTGTAGAAAAGGGTCCTTATCTTGTGCTTTTCGAATTCGATCTCTAAGAGTGGGTCGAATCATCAAGGACATTATTCTTGTAGTATCTTTACTCGATGGTGCCAAAACTTCCAGTTGTAGTCTCTCGAAGTCCCTTACTAGTTGTTCTTATACTGTGATTATCGACGTCAATCGCTCTCATCGCTCATCTACTTAAAGCATCAGCCACGACGTTGGATTTACCTGGGTGATAATGGAGTGCACAGTCATAGTCCTTCACTAACTCCAACCATCTTCGTTCTCTCATATTCAACTCCTTATGGGTGAAGAAATACTTGAGACTCTTATGGTCCGTATAAATATCACACTTGCTACCATACAGATAGTGACGCCATATCTTTAAGGCATGAACTACTGCAACCAATTCTAGGTCATGTGTTGGATAATTTTGTTCATACGGCTTTAGATGTCTCGAAGCATAGGCGTTAACTCTCCCATGTTGCATAAGCACACATCCTAAACCTAGTTTGGATGCATCATTGTAAATGACAAATCCTTCTGATCCTTCACATCGCCATTATCGGGTCGTGACTAAACTTTGCTTAAGTTCTTGAAAACTTTGCTCACATTTGTCATCCCACTAGAACTTTACTCCTTTCCTGGTTAACTAAGTTAACAATCTAGAAATTTTAGAGAAACCTTCTATAAATCTTCGGTAATAACTGGCTAACCCTAAGAAACTACGTATTTCTCCAGCATTGGTTGGTCAGTTTCAATTTATTACTACTTATACTTTGTCTGGGTTGACTTCAATCCCTTGGGCCATAACTACGTGCCCAAGAAAACCTACTCGATCTAGCCAAAATTTGTACTTCTTGAATTTGGCATACAAGTTCTCATTTCTTAATATCTCCAACACTATTCTGAGGTGTTCTTCATGTTGTTCATGATTCTCAGAGTATACCAAGATGTCATCGATGAAGACTATGATGAACTTGTCCAAAAATTCATGAAACACTCTATTCATTAGGTCCATGAACACTGCTGGTGCATTAGTTAGGCCGAAAGGAATCACCACAAACTCGTAATGCCCATAACGAGTTCAAAATGCTGTTTTTGGTATGTCGCTGGCCTTAATCTTCAATTGATGGTACCCGGATCTCAAGTCAATCTTAGAGAAAACCTTTGATCATCTCAGTTGATCAAACAATCTTCAATCTTTGGAAGAGTGTACTTATTCTTTATCGTCAACTGGTTTAATTCTCGATAGTCAATGCACATCATCATCGATCAATCCTTCTTCTTCACAAAAAGAACTGGTGCACCTCACGGTGACACACTTGGTCGGATAAAGCCTATATCCAACAATTCTTGAAGTTGAGACTTTAGTTCTTGTAATTCCTTTGGTGCCATTCTATAAGGTGCTTTAGACATCGGTGCCGTTCTAGGAACTAAGTCAATCGTGAACTCTAGTTGCCTGTCTGGCGGAATCCCTAGTAGATCTTCAAGAAACATGTCGAGAAATTTCCATATCACCTCTACGTCATCAATAGTTACCTCTGGTTGGGATTTACCTAAAGTACTAAAAGATTTTCCTTTACCTGACATTTTTGTCCGAGAAATAAAACTTATTTTCTCCTAGTTTCTGAAGTACTACCTCCTTTTCATGGCATTGGATCGACGCATGGTTACCTCCTAACCAATCCATGCCTAGGATTACATCAACATCTCTCATAACTAGGATTTACAAATCTGCTTCTAGTACTTTCCCTCCAATTTCTATCTTAACTAACTTAGCTAGTTGATTTGTAAAAAACGACTCGCCTGAAGGGATGCTAACATCTAGTGTACTAGCCAATTTATCACATACAAGTCTAGCTTTAGTGATAAAAGATGTAGAGATGAAAAAATGTGTTGCTCTAGAATCAAAAAGCATGTAAGCAGGAAAATGTGACAACAGAAGGGTACATGCTATCACATTAGGTTTCTCATCTGCTTCTTGCTGGATAAAAGCAAACAATCGCCTCTTTCCATTCTTATTCTTGTTTCTATCTTCCTCTTTCTCTTTCATATCTCTTCTTTTGGGTGGTTCTAGATAATTCATGATCATGTGACCTAGTTTTTCACATTGATAACATATGTTTCTCCCAAACAAACACTTTCCTAGATGAGTCTTGTTACATTTTGGGCAAGGTGGAGCAGAGGCTCTTGGCTTGACGTTATTGGATCCGATATTCAGCTTCTTTTATTGCCATTTTACTTTTCCTTTTCTTTTGTCCTGTCCACTCCACTTTCTCTTCCCTGTAAAATCCTTATTTTGAGAGGTAGACTGATCTGAACTAACTTTGCAGTACCAAATTTCCTTGGCTCGAGCTAGCATCTCCCTATAAGAGGTGAAGCTATGGGACATGAGAATTAAGCTCATATCTGTAATCAATCATTTTTCAAACCTTTTGATCTTCTTAGCTTCAGTATCAACAAGGTGAGGTACATACTTATATAATTTTTCAAATTTCTTCTCATATTCTGGTAGTGACATGCTGCCTTGCCTTAGCTATAAGAATTTAGTTTCTTTGCTATTCCTTAGTGCCTACGGAAAGTATTTATCCATTAGTTCTTCCTTGAATTGACTCCAAGTTAAAGCATCTTGCTAGTGCGGGACATAGATTCCCACCAGTGACTGGCATCACCGGCGAACATGAATTCTGCGCACTTAACTTTCTGCGTATCAGTACTTGTCAGCAATGGAAGATGCGCTCCAACTTACACATCCACTCCTCTGCTACTAGTGGTCATGAAGACCCATCGAATGTAGGGGGTTTGTGCCTACAAAACTGTTCTATCATAGCGGCATGATTGACAACAGTTGAAGTTGAAGATTGTGTAGGAGGTGGAGGAGGAGGAGCCTGACTTTGTTTGGCCAGGTCTTTTACTGCTCTTAGCAGATCTCTGATTAGGTTGTTTTGAGTTGAAGGTGCCATTTCCTTTAGAAAAAAAAAGGTTGTCCATCAGGAATCAATAAAACCACTATCTCAAATGACATAAGGAAAGTTGGAATTTTTTTATTATTAGAATAATCTTCGACAAAATATCGAAAACTGCAATTGTTTGGAAGGAAAATAACAATATGAAAAGTATACAACTGCAAATCTAGAAAGTGCTCTCAATAAAAGTCTGAATGAAAATAACATCATGGAAAATAGGTAAATGACGCCTAATCTAAATCTTCTTCACGATTGGGCGTTGGTTGATTGACGGGGGTCTTTGATCCTGTATCTGAGTCTTCTTCTTTATTTGGAAATTTTCAATTCATATAATCTTCGTGACAGTGATTTAGGATGTAGCAATATGTCTTGACATCGATATGGTTTGGGTCTTCTTTCAACATTTTATTCTTGATAAAATTTCCCATCTCTACTCCAGACGGGGTAAAGGTATGCAAAAGGTGATCGATAGTTTCAATGTTACTAATTCTATTTCCATGTCTCATTGCATTTCACCACAATTGAAGGAATTTCGCAATGTGTTAAGGCATGGGCAAGTAGGAATCGAAGTTCTCATAGGCTCGTAGTGCTAAGGCTTTTGGTCTTAGGTGATGCGGTAAACTTGTAGACTTTCTGGCGGTATGTCTCACCTTAGCCATCTTATCCTAAGTCCAATCCAACATAAATCAAAAGAAATTTAGAAAACTTTATATCAAAATTAATAGCATTCTATTATTTGCAAAAACCGTAACTTTATGAAATTCAACTTAGCAAAATTCAATGCTACAAAACTTTGAAATAATTCTTTCATGTCCCAATTAAAATCATACATGAGGGTTTGAGGATGGTAGCAGTCAGATGAAATAGGATAGCCATGGAGAAATCTTTACATTTAAAATTTTCTTTATTACCGATAGAATACAAACTTTAATGTAATCATGTAACACATTTCGGTAATACAAGCAATCATCATACACTTAAATAAATACACATTAGAGAAAAAGAAGAAAAAAATTGTTGATGAACAGTGTTCGGTGGAGCGGACAAAGGCCCAAAACCTCCTCTACGAGGCGCTACTGTGACACCCCAAAACCTCCTCGACGAGGCCTTGGTTCGTCTCTCATATTCTTACAAGTTTACAACCGGAAAGTAAACTAAAATTTTGCGAAATTATAGATATTATTCAAATAGTTTACAAATGTGAACTTATCAACTACATGGGCTCTAAAATCGAGGTTATCAATCCTTAGAGGATTTCAATGAAAGTCTAAACCCTAGAGTACATAATTGTAACATAAGGTTAATGCCCTTTATTTCTTATAAACTCAAATGAGAAACCCAAAGGTCATAAAAGCTTATGAAGTTTTAACCAAATAATCATAACTCATCCATCAAATACATACAAAATTTCATAATTTTAGGAAATGGTTAAGGTTATCAAAAGGGAATCAAAGTATACAAGAAACATAAGTTAGACAGCTTTCAGACTCATTTTAAATCCCAAATTTTCCCTATCAAAAGGCCTTGAAAAATTCTAATAATTTTAGGGATAATACATAACATAACATATCAACTCATATCCAAAATTCAAAATTTAATAAAATATTTAAGGTCTCCAAATCAATTTCTAAAACATAGAAGGTAGATTCCCGAGTAGAACTGTTCATCTTCACCAAAACTTGTATATCTTGCTCTACAGACATCCGAACGAGGTGATTCCAAGTTTCAAAGGACTGAAATTTATAGTTCATCAATCTCACCAAATTTAGTCCCAAAACATGAAGTCTACCATTCAGGACGTCTATTTGAAACTGGATTTGCAAGTTGGAAATTCTGGACTGTTATATCTCGGTCAGCATTATACCCTTTAAACATCCTTTAACATTCATCAAGTTCAAAATATCATTTCATAGGGTTCCAAAAAAGTTCATACCAAATTAAAATTAACAATCATATCAAAAACATCTTATAACATATAAAATTCAGAAATCAAAACAATATAACGAAATTGCCATTTATTCGTCTTCTTGATCGAAATCTCTTTTTCTCGTGGCTCAATCCCTTCTTCATCAAGCCTTCATCCAACCCTACAATCAATCTAAGAATGGGAGAAGGGTGAGTTTGAGAAAAACTCAATAGGAATATCATCATTTATAAAAATAAGCAAATCCCAATTTATATATTGAAATTAAATGTAAGTAAACCATGCTAACATTTATATTCTAGTGAGCTCAAAGGGTCGAAACACTAAATTCATTAATAGGTTTAATTCCGAAGGATTTAAAACCAAAAACATCTTTCTTAGGTTTAATCCCAAAGGATTTAAAACCATAAACATTCTTCAATTTCATCCAAAGGAGGATAAACATCAATTCTTGTTCATTCCAAAGGAACAAACTACATTCATATCCGGAAGGCCATAAACATTTAAATCACTAGGAATAGTATACATGTAACTACAATACATAATAGGGATTTAAATCAACTTACATAAAAATATTCCTACCTTGCTTCTTGAAAAAGAATGAAAACCCTTTGAAAAATATTTCTTCTTTCTTCCTTCTTCTTCTCTTTTTTTTCTTCTCTTTTCTTATCTTTTCTTTCTTTGTAAAAATGTCTTAAGTGTGTAAAGGAAAGGGAAAAAAATGGAGGGGGTCGAAATTTGGGGGGGAGGGGAGGGAATTGGAAAATTTTGAGGATTTTATCTTCTTTCCATCATTGTGCATGCATATCAATAAACTTACCTATTTAGGTTTTGGTAAGATTTTGATATGGTAAAAATACCATAATTTAAAATATCTTACCATTCTTTCCCTTTTTAGAAAATAAATATAATTGATTAATTAAATCTCATAAATCGTTGGATATTTTGTCTAGTGGCCTCGGGTCATTTATTATCATTGTACCCCGTTTAGACTTTGGAGGAACATGTGGCCACAATTATTTACTAAGAATTTTACTTAGCCCAAAATAAAATTATAAATTTTTGGTGTTATTCTGACTTCTAGTAGACTTGGGCGTGCACAAAGAAAATCCAGATATAGTAGCAACTCATAAGTAGTAATAAGCCAAGTCAACAAAACCTTTGTAACAATTTTGTCAACTTGGAAACTTTCTTGGTCAACGATATCAAGCAACAACACACACACACACACACACACACACACATATATATATATATATATATATATATATATATATATATATATATATATATATATATATATATATAAGAAATAAAGGTCAAGGTGGTGGCGAGGCGGTGGATAATGCATGCATATCAATCCTTCATTATCCTTTTAACATTCCATTCTTTTTTCACTTATCTTCTTCAGTAGAAAGGAACAACAATATCATTTTTTTTCCCTAGCTTTGCATCCTTTTCTCTTTTTTTCTTGCTCAAATCATATAGCAAATTTTGAAATTCAAGGAGAAAATTAGAAAGTGGAAGAAGTAATAGGAGATATTAAGTTTGAAGAATTTAATTTCCGGCTTTGGCTACACGATACGAGGTAAGAAGAGAAACTTCAATTTTAAGAATTGGTTTAATTATGTGTTTATAGTGGGTTAAGAATTAGCAGTTCAATTCCTAGCTTTAATTATTGGATTTTATAGAAAGAGAATTATAAGTGAGTTTTGATTTGGATAATCCTATTGTTATCTTAGGAAGTGATTCGGAGATATCGAAGCAGTCTATCCGTAAGGAGTTAGTCTCGAGTAGATAACTCGTGAGTGAAAAATATATTTTAAAAATTTAGATTTCAATTATAAGAAATTATATCGTTAAATGTTAAATTACGTGATTTTTTATAAATTTTTTATTGAATTATGTTATCTTGTAAATTCTAAAGATTGTGAAATTGCCTATTATGAAATTAAATGTGAATTGAGATGACGTTTAAATCCAGAAAAATTCTCGATGAATTTATTGATTATTCTAGTATACTGAGAGGTCTTGGCCGTGTATTGGTAATACACTGAGGGTCTTAGCTGTGTATTCGTACAGTGAGGAGTCTTGACAGTATATCATATACACTGAGGGGTCTTGGCCGTATACTAGAAAGCTTAGCCCTTTGAGGCAGTCTATGCACGCATGCTGAGATTATATAAAATTGGCACATTTTGATGAGATTTTCCATTATAATGTGATATGAGGATATGATGAAGTGATGATAAATATTTTAGCTGATGAATATTCTACAATTATGAGATGATATTACTTGTTGAAGTTAATGTGAATTGTTAAGTGACGTGAGCTCATTTTTGGAAATATCTAAAAATGAAAAGAGTATATTTATTTTTCAAAAATCTCTACTCACTAAGCCTATCAACTCATTTATTTTCCAAAAATGATTTTTCTTATCAGGTAGCGGTTGAGTTTCTGGGCAGTTTTTGGATATAAAGCTTTTGAGTTCGAAGTCGGAGCCCCAGGACAGTGTTATTTAGTATGACTCACTTCATAGATCATGTAGTCATTATTTTGGGGATACTTGTTCATTTTGTATCACTTGTAAATAGATAGGTGGCTCACTAGGTATTTTGTATCCGTATGTACAGTATATGTTAATTCAATAGTAAAAGTATTAAGTTTCAGCTAGTCTCCATCGCGTTGTTTTGTTATGGGTATTGGATGGGCAAATGGTCTCATTTAGTTATGAATAAATTTGTTGGGATATGTTGTATTTTATTTCAGGTTGGTTAATCCAAATTACAGGGGAGATAATGCTGAAATTTTCTTAAAAATTAGAAATAATGAGTTGTAACTATAGTAGCCTTGGTGGTAGGTCCAACCTCTGGTTGGTATTCACCATCGGCGCACGACATGTCTCGGGTATATAATATTGCTCAGGACGGGTCGTGTCAGATTGGCATCAAAGCATGGTTTAGAGTTTATAGGCTTTCTTGCTTGACACACGTATTCTGACATCTAGCATATCATGTAGGTGAGTCATGCGTCGTGGTGGTAGAACTCGCAAGCTCTAAGATATTTTGCCCCAGGCTCATATTGCTCCTGATAGAGATAATCTTGGAGAGGATGAAATAATGGATGAATCAGTTCATCAGCCACCTGAACATCTGAGACACGGAAATGTGGTTGAAAATGACCCAATTGATATTGAAAAATTACTATCGTCGTTGTTTCGACTATGCTGAAGACAAAAGAAATTTCAAAGATTGAGAGAGCAACAAAGTTAGGGGCTAAAGTTTTTACAGGCACAGCTGATCCTGCAATTGCCGAGGCATGGATGATAAAAGTAGAGAGAGTTTTTTATGTAATGGGTTTCCCAGATGATAGAAAACTACGTCTCGCCATTTTTTTGTTAGAAGATAGAGCATACGATTGGTGGCAGTCAGTGCAGAATAAATATCTAGACCCTTCTATTATAACTTGGGTAGATTTCAGGTGTAATTTTTACGATGCTTATTACCCTCGTTCTTATAAAGATACTAAACATGATGAGTTCTTGAGGATAGTATAGGGTCTTCAACTGTTGTAGAATATCATAAGAAATTTATTGAGCTTTCAAAATATGCTCAAGTCCTAGTTGGTAATGAAATTGACAAATTTATCGGGAGTATGGATCTTGATTTGCCACGTCGTAGCGTGGACTACTTGACCGATGAGATATGGCCTTCCATCGGTTAGAGGTCTTTAGTTTTTGTTAGTTTGGTTTTCATTTGCTTTTGCTTTTGCTTTTGAATTATGCACCGGAAGTAGTATCTCTTTATTTCTTTGAGTTTGAGGAATTTTTTTTCATTCGTTGTATGCTTGGAGGTCGGGTTCATATCCCCCTCTGTGTACTACCATTTTATATAAATACGATGGTAGGGGCATCAAACCCCCACGATCACTGTCTGGTAGAGGCCTAAAACCATCTTTGACTGTCTTTGGTGCTTGAAAAAAAAAAAAAAAAATGAAATTGACAAATGCGACGCGTTTTGAAGATGGTCTAAGAGAAGAGATTAAATCATTAGTAGCAATGAGCGGTTGGAGTAAATTTGGCAAATTAGTAGAATCGGCTTTGAGAGTGGAGAAAAGTATGTCAGATAGACAAAATGATAAAGAACAGCTAAAATCCAAAGCTAGCGGTAGTCAAATATGGACAAAAATTTCTAACTACAGACCACCTTAGAGGAATAATAGAGGATTTGGACTTGGTGTGCTTACTTCTGGCCAGTTCAAACCCAGTTCACGAAGAAGTCAGGGCTCTAGATTCAGCCAAAGTACGATACAGCAGTCAAGGAGTAATCGTCCTCCTACTCCAAGTTTCTCCCAGAGATCATTTACTCCGAGATATGGAGAGAGTTCCAGCAGCACAAAATTTCCTCATTGCAAGTTTTGTGGAAAATTTCACTTGGGCGAATGTTTAAAGTTCAAGGGATTGTGTGTCTGTTATCATTGTGGCCAAGCGGGACACATACGAAGAAATTGCCCAGTTCTAGTACATGAGAGTGACATATCACCAAGGATATTTCCCCAGCAGAGTGTGGGTAGTACATGACAAAATTAGATCCAAGAAGATACTTTGACTAATAAAGTAGGCACAAATAGTAAAGTTCAGCCCAATGTAGCAAGTAGTAGCGGGGTAAAACTGAAAGGCCAGGTAGGACGTCCAAAGAATCAGGCAAGAGTTTTTGCTATGACACAATAGGCAGCATAAGAGTCACCAGATGTAATTATGGGTATGTTATCTATTTTTGATAGAGATGCTCGTATTTTAATTGATCCTGGATCTACACACTCTTTTATTTCAATTACACTTGCTATATATGTGAACCAAAAGCTAGAACCTTTAGATAGTTGTTTGGTAGTGGGAACACCAGTAGGAGAATCTCTTTCAGCTAAGAACGTATATCGAGATTGTGGGATCAAGGTGAATGATCAGGAGCTCAAGGAAAATTTAATACCTCTTGCTATTCATAATTTCGACGTTATCTTGGGCATGGACTTTTTAGTTGCAAATCGTGCTTCTGTTGATTGTTTTCGTATAGAGGTTGTGTTTAGACGATCAGGACAACCTGAAGTTATATTTAGTGGACAGCGTAGAATCTTGCCATCTTGTATGATAACCGCTATTGACGCTAGAAGATTACTCAAGAAGAGTTGTTTTGCATATTTAGCTCATGTAATTGATACATATGTTAGTAAGATAAAACTCGAAGACATCCCAGTTGTCTAAGACTTTTCTGATGTATTTCCAGAAGAATTGCCGGGTCTAACCCCAGATAGAGAAGTTGAGTTTACTATTGACCTAATTCCAGGAATTGCACCTATTTCACAAGCACCATATAGAATGGCTCTATCAAAATTGAAAGAGTTAAAAGTTTAGTTACAAGAATTAATAGACAAAGGTTTTATCAAACCTAGTGTATCTCCGTGGGGAGCACCAGTTCTTTTTGTAAAGAAGAAAGACGGCACCATGCGATTGTGTATACACTACCGACAGTTGAATAAAGTGACAATCCTTCATAAATATCCTTTGCCACGTATTGATGATCTATTTGATCAGCTTCGGGTGCTACAATATTTTCAAAGATTGATTTGCGTTCAGGATATCATCAGCTAAAAATCAAGGAACTACCAAAAACTGCTTTCAGAACGCGATATGGCCATTATGAGTTTCTTGTAATGCCGTTTGGGTTGACCAATGCCCCAACAGCATTTATGGATTTAATGAATAGAGTGTTTCATCCGTATCTTGATAGATTTGTGATTGTATTTATTGATCATATAATGGTATATTCTCGAAATCAGGAAGAGTATACCGAGCATCTTAGAATCATTTTACACGTCTTGCGAGATAGACAATTATATGCTAAATTCAGGAAATGTGAATTTTGGCTCGACAAAGTGATATTTTTAGGACATGTTATATCAGCAGAAGGAATTTATGTAGACCCACATAAAACTGAAGCAGTGGTAAAATGGGAACGACCTACTAATGTGACAGAAATACGTAGTTTTCTTGGCTTAGCAGGGTATTACCGTCGTTTTGTTGAAGGCTTTTCCAAAATTGCTCTTTCTTTGACTAGTTTGACTAGAAAGAATGTTAAATTTGTGTGGACTGAAGAATGTGAAAAGTGTTTCCAAGAATTAAAACATCGATTACTTACGGCCCCAGTGCTTACTCTTCCATCTCCAGGTAAGGAATTTGTGATTTACAGTGATGCTTCACGTCAAGGTTTGGGTTGTGTTTTGATGCAGAATGGAAAGGTCATATCCTATACCTCTAGACCGTTAAAAAGAAACATGAGTGAAATTATCCTACACATGATCTAGAGATGGCCACAGTTGTTTTAGCATTGAAAATTTGGAGACATTATCTGTATGGTGAGAGGTGTCAAATTTTTACAGACCATAAAAGCTTAAAACATATCTTTGATCAGAAAGAGTTGAATTTGAAACAGAGGAGATGGTTGGAGCTAATAAAAGATTATGACTGTAGAATCGAATATCATCCAGGAAAGGCCAATGTAGTTGCTGATGCTCTCAGTAGAAAGACGTCTAGTTCTTCGAATCAGACTAATGCAATTTGCTATTCCTTACTCAGTGAATTCAAAGTTTGGAATGCTCAACTATCAGTGACCAGTTTGGGAGCATTATTTGTTAATTTTCGAGTGAGACCTACTTTGATTGACAAAGTTAGAGAAGCTCAGACTCAAGATCCGATATTGAGTAAATTGAAAGAATGAGTTAGTAATGGTAAACATGCAGATTATACTATTCGAGATGATGGAGTTTTGGTTATAGGAAGTAGACTATGTGTTCCAGACGACTCAAAGTTAAAGAAAGAAATTCTAGAAGAGGCACATAGTTCAGCTTATGCAATGCATCCGGGTAGTACTAAAATGTATCGTATACTTAAGGAACATTATTGGTGGCACGGAATGAAGAGAGAAATAGCTGAGTTTGTATCCAAATGTCTATTTGTCAACAAGTGAAACCAGATCGTCAGAGAACAGCTGGACTCTTACAGATATTACCTATTCTTGAGTGGAAATGGGAGCACATCACTATAGATTTCTTATTTGGGCTTCCTCGTACTCAGAGTGGTCATGATGGTATATAGATTGTGGTAGACAGACTGACGAAAACTGCCAGATTTTTGCCGATTAAAGTTACTTATTCATTAGATAAATTGGCAAAAATATATGTGGATGAGGTAATCAGTTTATATGGAGCACCTGTGTCTATTGTCTTAGATAGATATTCACGTTTCACTTCTAAATTCCCGCCTAGTTTGCGTAGAAAGCCATGGGTACTAAACTACATTTTAGTACGAATTTTTTTCACCCCACGAGATGGCCAATTAGAAAGGACTATAAAGACTTTAGAAGACATATTACGGGCCCTGTGTTCTTCAGTTTAAAGGAATTGGGATACTCATCTATCCTTAATGGAATTCGCATATAATAACAGATTATCATTCTAGTATAGAAATAGCTCCTTTTGAAGCACTATATGGTAGAAAGTGCGCGAACTCGGTTTGTTGGGATGAAGTTGGTGAAAGAAAACTGTTAGGCCCTGAACTTGTTCAAATTACTGCTAAAAAAGTAAAACTAATCAAAGAAAAGCTAAAGACGGCTCAAGACAGACAGAAAAGCTACGAAGATAAACGTAGAAGAAACCTTGAATTTGAAGTTGGGAATAGAGTTATCCTTCGATTATCTCCATGGAAAGGTGTTCTCAGATTTTGTAGAAAAGGAAAATTGAGTCCACGATATATCGGTCCATATGAGATTATTGAGCGTATTGGCCCAGTTGCTTATCGTTTAGCCTTGCCAACCGAGCTATCTAGAATTAATGATTTGTTTCATGTTTCAATACTCCATAAGTATATTCCAGATCCGTGTCATGTGTTGGAATCACAACCAGTTGAGTTGAAAGAGAATCTTACATATGAAGAAAAGCCACTTGGAATATTAGATAGGAAAGAACAAGTACTACAGAGTAAAACTATAGCAATGGTTAAAGTGTTATGGAGAAATCATACAATAGAAGAGGCGGCATGGGAAAGTGAAGATCGGATCGTTCTCAATATCCACAACTCTTCAATGCCTAACCAATTGAATTTAGAGGACTAAATTTTTGAAGGGGTGAGTTTGTAACAATTTCATCAATTTGGAAACTTTCTTGGTCAATGATATCAAGCCAAGAAGATAAAGAATATATATATATATATATATATATATATATATATATATATATATATATATATATATATATATATATATATATAAAAGAAGATAAAGCGTCAAGGCAAGCGGTGGTCGGCGATGGATAATGCATGCATATCAATCCTTCATTATCCTTTTAACATTCCTTTTTTTTCACTTATCTTCTTGATGAAAGGAACAAAGTACATCTTTTTCTTTCTTTCTTGCTCAAATCATATAGCAAATTTTGAAATTCAAGGAGAAAATTAGAAAGTGGAAGAAGTAATATGAGATATTAAGTTTGAAGAATTTAATTTCCGGCTTTGGCTACGATACGAGGTAAGAAGAGAAACTTCGATTTTAAAAATTGGTTTAATTATGTGTTTATAGTGGGTTAAGAATTAGCAGTTCAATTCCTAGCTTTAATTATTAGATTTTATAGAAGGAGAATTATAAGTGAGTTTTGATTTGGATAATCTCATTGTTATCTCAGGAAGTGATTCAGATATCAAAACAGTCTATCATCCGAGTTAGTCTCGAGTAGATAACTCTGTGAGTGGAAAAATATATTTTAGAAAATTTAGATTTCAATTGTAAGATATTATATCGTTAAATGTTAGATTACGTGATTTCTTATAATTTTTTTATTGAATTATGTTATCTTGTGAATTCTAAAGATTGTGAAATTGTCTATTATGAAATTAAATGTGAATTAAGATGACGTTTAAATCTATAAAAAGTACCCGATGAATTCATTGATTATTATTCTAGTATCTTGAGGGGTCTTGGCCGTGTATTGGTAATACACTGAGGGGTCTTGGCTGTGTATTTATACACTGAGGGGTCTTGATCGTGTATCATATACACTGAGGGGTATTAGTCGTATACTAGAAAGCTTAGCCCTTTGAGGTAGTCTGTGCACGCATGCTAAGATTATATAAAATTGGTATATTTTGATGAGATTTTCCATTATACTGTGATATGAGGATATGATGAAGTGATGATATATATTTTAGTTGATGAATATTCTACAATTATGAGATGATATTATTTGTTGAAGTTAATGTGAATTGTTAAGTGACGTGAGCTCGTTTTCGATAATATCTATAAATGAAAAGAGTATATTTATTTTTCGAAAATCTCCACTCACTGAGCCTATCAACTCATTTATTTTTCAATAATGATTTTTCTTATCAGGTAGCGGTTGTGTTTCTTGGCAGCTTTTGGATATAAAGCTTTTGAGTTCGAAGTCGGAGTCACACGACAGTGTTATTCAGTATGACTCACTTCATAGAGCATGTAGTCATTATTTTGGGGATACATGTTCAACTTTTAAATAGATAGGTGGCTTACTAGGTATTTTGTATCCGTATGTACAGTTTATGTTAATTCAATAGTAAAAGTATTATATTTCGGCTAGTCTCCATCGCTTTGTTTTGTTATGGGTATTGGATAGGCAAATGGTCTCATTTAGTTATGAATAAATTTGTTGGGATATGTTGTATTTTATTTCAGGTTGGTTAGTCCAAGTCCAAATTACAGGGGAGATAATGCCAAAATTTTCTTAAAAATAAGAAATAATGAGTTGTAACTATAGTAGCCTTGGTGGTGGGTCCAACCTCTGGTTGGTATTCACCATCGGCACACGACACGTCTCGGGTATATAATATTGCTCGGGACGGGTCGTGTCAACCTTTATAGCTCGCGAACAATCTATAATGGCCTATCTGAAGAAGGACAAAGATCTCCTATCCAACTTTGAGGAATTTGAGTTACTCCAAATTCCTAGGATTGAGAATGGTTATGTCGTTGCTCTTTCCAAGTTAGCAAGTAGCAAAGACCTCGACTTGATGAGGGCCATTCCAGTTGAAAAGCTTAGTCGACTGTCCATCGACGAGGCTCTGCCACGGAATGCCATGATGATAATTGAGTCCCCGGTGGTTGAAGGAGATCAACACATACCTGACTAATCAAACCCTGCCAGACAACAAAGAGGAAGCCCAAAAACTTCGCATGAGGGCTGCAAAGTTCGTCCTACAAGAAGGAATCTTGTACAAGAGAGGTTTTAGCCACCCACTCTGGTGCTGCATTACTCAGGATGGGATGAATTACGTGATGATTGAGATACATGAAGGAATCTATGGTAATCATTCAGGAGAGATGGCCTAGCACAAAAAGCTCTAAAACAAGGGTACCACTGGCCGCCTATGAAGAATGACTCACATACTTACACAAAGAAATGCGACAAATGCTAGAAATTTGCCATTGTGCCAAAGCTCATGGCTCAGAACCTTACCCCACTAATTCGTGGCCTTTCGCCAAATCAGAGATTGATTTCATAGGTCCCCTCCTAACTGGAAGGGATGAGGTCAAGTTCGGGTCGTAACGGTGCACTATTTCACCAAGTGGTGCAAGGCCAAACCTCTGGCTAAAATCACGGAGGAGAACACATGGAAGTTCATGTGGAAGAGCATCGTTTGTAGTTTTGGGATACCCCATTCCCTTATTTCTGACAACGGTACGCAGTTCACTGGAAAGAAATTCAACTCGAACTTTGAAGAACTTGGCATTCGGAAAGAATTATCCACTCCCTAGTATCCTCAATCCAACGGCCAAGTGGAGGCCATCAACAAGATTATCAGGTATACTCTATGAAAAGAAAGTTAGAGTCCGCAAAAGGAGGATGGGCCGAAGAACTGCCGAGACTCTATGGTCATATTGGACCACATCTCATACAGCAACTGGTGAAACCCCTTTCGCCATGGCATATAGAGTAGAGGTGATGATCCACGTCGAGGTAGGAATACCTTTCCCAAGGCACTTATATTTTGACGAGGTGATCAATGAGGATCTATGTAGGTGAACCTTGACCTGCAGAAAGAAATAAATGCAGACTCGCAACTTCGTTTGGCGGTTTATTAAAGGAAGATGGCCAGATACTACAATTCCAAAGTTAGGAATAGAACTTTCCACATCAACGACTTCATCCTCAAGAAGGTTTTCCTGACTAATAGAGAAGTGGGGGGAAACCCTCGGACCTACTTCGGAAGGACCTTATAAGATCGTCGAGAGTAGATAGACCTAGAACCTACAAGTTGGAAGACTCAAAGGAAAGGAGACTAGACATCCCTGGAACATCACTCATCTACGCCCATACTACCAGTAGTTCTTATTCCATTCTTTTTCTTTGTATGTCAGCGCTAAGTCGAATATCAACGTTTCTTTCTACTTTGTTCAGCCGCTGCATTATTTCAATGAAGTTCAGTACTTTTCAAGCTACAATACTCTCTGCCCAGTCGTACAGTAAAGGAAGTACGGCAGCGATGGAGAGTGGTTCACGGCCAACTCTTTTAACTCGCTGGGTAAACATCTAACGTGTATTTATGCAAACAAGCAAAGAAACCACGATAGCGATGGAGTTTGGTTCACTGTCAACTCTTTTAACTCGCTGGGTAAACATCTAACACTTATTTATGCAAACAAGTAAAGAAAGCACGGCAGTGAGAGAGTGTGATTCGTGGCCAAATCTTTTAACTCACTGGGTAAACATTTAACACGTATTTATGCAAACAAGTAAAAAAATCATGTTAGGGATGGAGTGTAGTTCGCGACAAACTCTTTTAACTTGCTGAGTAAAAATCTAACGTGTATTTATGCAAACAAGCAAAGAAACCACAGTAGCGAGAAGTGTGGTTCACTGCCAACTCTTTTAACTCACTGGGTAAACATCTAACGTGTATTTATGCAAACAAGTAAAGAAAGCACGGCAGTGAGAGAGTGTGATTCGTGGCCAACTCTTTTAACTCAGTTGGGTAAACATCTAACGCGTATTTATGCAAACAAGTAAAGAAAGCACTACAGCGAGAGAGTGTGGTTTACGGCCAATTCTTTTAACTCTTCTTTTAACTCGCTGGGTAAAAATCTAACACCTATTTATGCAAACAAGCAAACAAACAACGTGGAGCAAGGAAGTGTGGTTCACGGCCAACTCTTTTAACTCGCTAGGTAAACATCTAATGCGTATTTATGCAAACAAGTAAAGAAAGTACAGCAGCGAGGAGTGTGGTTCATAGCCAACTCTTTTAACTCGCTGGGTAAACATCTAAAGCATATTTATACAAACAAGTAAAGAAAGCACACAGCAAGGGAGTGTGATTCACAGCCAACTCTTTTAACTCGTTGGATAAACATCTAACGTGTATTTATGCAAACAAGCAAAGAAAGCACATCAGCGAGAGAGAGTGGTTCACGGCCAACTCTCCTAACTCGCTGGGTAAACATCTAATGTGTATTTATGTAAACAAGTAAAGAAAGCACGAAACGAAGGAGTGTGGTTAGCGGCCAACTCTCATAACTCACTGGATGAATATTTAACGCATATACATCTAAAGCAACAAAAGAAAACATCGGATGACTACATTCATCACAGAGGATGCGAACTATTAGAATTCTTTGTTTATAAATTTGATGAAAAGAAAAATAAAAATTTTATTACAAGAGGTCATGGTTCCTATGTCCCTTCCGAATCCTTGGGATCAATATAACTAGTAGCCCTTAATTTAGCCAACATATCCTTGGCATTCGACAACTCCGCCAAAGTTTCAGTCAACTCTTTGTGTTTGGCATGAGCCATATCTTCACAAACTTTGAGTTTTAACTCAGCCCTTTTCTGAGCACTGGCACACATTCTTTGGATCATTTCGAATTTGGTTATCTTGAACACTACTTGTGCCCTAGCATCTTCGACAATGGTAAGCCTCGCACGAAGGACCTTATTCTCTTAACGCAATGCATCAATATCTTTTGCACCCATAACCATCAAGCGCAGTTTGTCAACCTTCATCGCTAACACCTTTTATATTTCGTAGTTGAGAACGTGGCTCTGGGTAGTATTCATTTCTACCATTTTTATTAGTTATGACAGGTTCGCACCTTCAGTTGTCCTTGCCCAAACAGAGGTCCAATACTTATGGACGGAGACTACCGCCGTAGTAAATAGAGACAACAACTTTTCTAAAATAGCCAGGTCCAATTCATCCTGACGGGACCCAATGTTCATACGTACAGTCAAGTCAAACAAATCAGGAATGTGGTCCTGCACCGCGCTTGGAGAAATTGGGATCGATTTTGTAGTTTTTTTAGGATGAGCCATTCGACCCCTTATGACTCTCCCAGAATCTACATCATTACCTTCATCTTCCAAGACCCTTTTTGGTGCCGCCTTCTTCCCTTCATCTAAAGCAACCCCTTTCCTTTATCTTGATGTTGAACATCAACTAACGGATTCATAGATGTTTCAGGAGGAAGAGAAAGTGAATCATCCTCAACCACTCCTACCATCAGTAGGACAATGGACCCCAGAATGGACGCTGCACTCGGTGTCGAGAAGAGAAGATGAAACACCTCCAGCCACTTCTACAACCGGTAAAACAATGGACGCCAGAACGGATGCTATGATCGGTATCGAAGTCTTGGAGGAAGGGTCTCTTTCTCATCCACAACCTTTCCACTCCGTATCTTGAATATAGGTATTTTAGAAAAATGGAAACCATTCATGACTGACATGGGTTGAGTTCTGGAATTATGGAAAAGAAAAGGAAGTGAAGAGAATCATAGCAAGTTTTGCAAACATATATATAGGTATAGAAGAATGATGACCATCAGATAATAGACACGTGCAATGGGGGAAATGTGCACTCCAGAAAACCCTAGGAAAGCGTAAAGACTGTGTGACTTAAATGCATGACTGCGTGACTTAAACGCACCTGGAGACTTGCACCAACTTGATACAATGATGGCACTATCAGTCCACATCACGCGTGAAAGATTCGTGGAGGTACCTAAGTAAAAAAACCTTATTTATTTTACGAAGGCTTATTGATCAAAAAGCTTCGCATCGAAGGCGAAGACATACTGATCTAAGAGCCTCGCATCAAAGGCGAACGCATTTAGATAAAAAAAGTCTCGTTTATTTTATGGAGGCATATCTATTGGAGAGCCTCGCATCGAAGGCGAAGACTTCATGATCCGAAAGCCTCGCACTATTTCTGAATGGGTTAAGTTAGATAGCTTCACGTCGTTCACAAAGGCTTCTCGAATATAAAGTCTTGCACTAAGCTTCCCAAGCTTCGTCAAGTGAACATGTTAGACTACAATTCAAATGATGCGTCTTAATTACAAAACATACAAAGATAGTCAAATCAACATTTTATTTATCAAAGTCTGGATTACAAAATAGAAGGAAATGAGTACATATATCATCCTATTATCCATCGCCTCTTCGGGGTCTAGCATAAGTTGGGATCTATAGCCTAACTAGTTAGTCCTCTGTCTTCGGAACTGCATGGGTTTCGTAGTCAGGACTTCGTCAACAACATAAGTCTGACTTCACCATGATAAGGAGTCTCCCAAATATGATATCACTATGATGATATCATATGAGTTGATTTGGTGACTAATTAGGACATACTGCTCAAAAAATGTCGTGGACACCTTTGGCAAATAGCTTTCAGCCTCGTCATCCAATCAGGATCATCAAAGCTTTTATCTTCGATGTCCATTGTAGAGGTACCGTTTGAGAACTTCTTGCTAAGGCTACTAGGCCCACCTCATTCGACGGTATCCACAGTCCTCCATTGATCGAAGTACAACTGGGACACTTGTATGGGCATACTTGGTCATATGATCATCGATCCTTGATCCCATCTTTTATGAGTAACTTAAGTTGAATACTGGAATCTACTGGGAAAGATATAAAGAAACCTTATTTGCATCTTTCGTCGGGAGATGTTACATCCATTAGAATGAATTAACTAGATTTATTAAAGTTATGGGCATATGGAAATTGAAATGAAAAACCTTGGGCGTTTATATAGTGATTGCATGGGAACTGTAAGGCGTGAATGCACGGGAAACGCAAAGCATTGAATAATGCTATTAAGAAATAACTATTTAATGGGCATTTAGAATGCCACAAGCCACACGCGCCTTTTCACATGCCTATGAATTAATGGTGTTGACCTTCTAATTTCTACAAAAAGGCAGTGTCATTAATAATTTGGATGAATGACTCTTCAATTTCAAATCCAATTCTTCATATCCAACAAAAAGGATGTCACCCTCGGTAGAAAGGTAAAGTAAGTGCAAAATTTGTTCACGAGTTTCAATTACGTAAGAAAAATAGTAAAAATTGAGTTTCATTACTAACACTGGAGCAAGTACAAAAAGACGAAAAATAAAATTTGTAAATCCTACTGTCCCATCACCTCTCAAGGGTCGGTACATTGAGGGCCTTTCTCTGTAGTGAGAAGAAGAGTTTGAGCCTCGCCAGTACTTTGAGGTTCGGCAGTAGAGAGAACTTTAGCAATAACATGATCCTCGACGAGGCAGGAAGGTCATCAGGATAATACCGAGAAAGGACATGTCCCACTTTGGATGGGTCTCCTCAATCCTCTTAACTAGTCCCGCCGACATGCAGTCATAAATTTGTGAGCCAGCTCCATGTACTTGGGCGTACTTTCAAATTCATCTTGATACGCCAAAACTGTCCTAGCATCGACATCAACACGGTGTGTGACTTGACCCTTTCCACTTCTTCTTTGGCCTCGGCCAGCATTTTGTCCTTTTAGCTACCTTAGCTTCAAAGTTGTTGCATAGCTTTTAAAGAACGAAGGGCCCTTTCTTCAGCCAATTTTTGGGCTTTCTCGGTGCGCTTGGAGGCCTTGATAGCTCTTTTTTGGTCCTGGGCCTGCTTCAAGCACTCTTTCACGGCCTTGAGTTTGATCTCATACTTAGCCTTCAAATCAGTTTTCTTTGCCACCACCATATCCAGCTGAACTTGAAGAAACCTCTTATCCGACTCTAGCTGAGCCTTCTCAAGGCTCATCGCCTTCAAATCTTTGGATAGCTTCTTCGACTTGGACTCTTCCTCGCTAAACTTGCCATTGAAGCCCTCGAGGGTGCTGTACACTTATTTGGTCAAGACCAGCCCTCAGATTAGGTTCATCTCTGCTAGTCGCAGAAGATCGCTTATGGAGGTTTCTTTGGGAGCTTTCTCCCACGCCTGAGTCCAGTATTTGTACACACTCGCCACCATTATCGCAGGAGACAACTCCATCACAGAAGGATCTAGCTTACTGCTTCGGTAGGTGATGCGCACGAGACCCTCTGGACCAGGAGAAGGAAGAATTCCCAGCATCCCTAACCCCTCCAGCAGTGTTTGGTGAGGCCTGGCGATGCTCTTCAACCCAAATGGCCTTGCGGGCATCATTCATGATCCCTTCAACGGTTGTCGAAGCCTTCCTCTTTTGGCCAGCAACCTCGTATCCACCATCTTGCAACCCTATTCCCTTGTCTTTTAGGGAGAGAGGGCCTGGAGGAGGAGGCGAAGATCGGAGGCAGAGGTGGAGGTGGTAGGGAAATGGTCTGATCAGAGAATTGGGCAGCAGAGGTTGGATAAAGAACCGCCGTCAATGGCATCGCATCCAGCACGTCTTACGATGACGGTACCTCTCACAAAGCTGGCTGGGCCTGGAAACTTGACTCTCCTCCACCTCGGGCAAGGCAAAATGATGGGACATTTTTAAAACTGAATGCTGCTGCCACAATAGCCAAGTTCAGGACGCTAAACATGGTTATTAACACAACTCCTGCAAAATTCAAGTGTTGAGGCTTACCCATTAGTCCAAAATGGATCAACAAGTCGTCGTCCTTAAGTAAGTGAGGCTTCGAAAGTTGCTGTCTAGCACGTGAACTTTGTCCCACTGCAACCTCAAGTCACCTTGATCCCTCTTAGAAATTGGCGGCTTCCCATAATCTGTGAAGATAAATAGAGTATTAAGTCAGGGACGACGACAATAAATCACACAAGAAAATAAAATATACCTATATCTCCAAATCGACAGAGAATAGACACATTTGGGAGAAGATCCTCAGGCAAAAACTCCCAATCCCCCCAGCGAAGAAGAATATCTCCTTCTAATTGTGTACTTTGTTGGGACTGTCATTTGCCGTCCTCCATCTCTAGCCCGATCGAGGATATACATTAAACCAACCCGCGAACTGGAAATGTCAGTAGATTGACTCAAACTCCCTCAGGGATAAATCTCCACCGGCCACGACCACCCTCCACAATAAGAAGGCCGCCACCATCTTGCTCCAACCATTCTTAGTTAATAGACAAGGAGCCAGATTCAAAATCACAGAACCTCACGAAAGAAAGGATAAACTGGTATGCGAAGGCTTTGTTTCATTGTCGGTTCGTAAATAGCAACGAACCCTTCGGAAGGATCATCAGCTCGCTCCTCAGGGCCCGGGGCCCTGAGCGTCACCAAGTAGGTATATCGTAAGACAGACTAATGTCTTCCAAATTCGCCTCCCTGATCTTTGAGGGAACCATAGAAGCCGCGGTGGCTAAACGCTTGACTCTTCATCAAGTCATGGGGCAACAGAGACATCCTTTTATCAAGCGACCCCTCATTTCGTGTACCCCAACACCACATCGCCTTCCCCGCCTTCACCTTGGGCAAGGCACCTATTTTTTCACCCATTCCACTGTGGAAACCGGAGGAGGACAAGCGACAAGAGTGGGTCCACGATCAACATCTTCATGTCCCTCAACCAAAGGTGATGAAAATGATAAAGATGAAGATTTACCCATAACCTCGACATTAGTACTAGGATTCGACTGATTCTAAGAATCATCGTGTTCGGACGACATTACTGTTTCTCTCGATTGAACAAGAAGATATCACAATAGCAACAGTCACCAGAAAAGATAACAGAAATGGTGTCCAAACCAAGAATCCACGATGGCTATACACAGAATAAAACACAACAATCCTTATGGTGTTTACCTAAAAAAACGGCCGAACTCTTTAGTAATTGAAAACCCTTCAACTTCTGTTGTTTTGCTGAAACACTCAATAAATATGAGATACACCTAGAAGCAAGAAAGAGATAAGTGAGAAGAAGTACAGACTTATATAGATTAAGCCCACTCAATCTCCACCGTCCAATTCAAAAGACACTATCTAAATCGTCCATCCAATGAACGCGTGTCCAAGGTGGGGAAAAAGGCAGGAAACGGAACCCTAGGCATTTAATGAAGCAAAAAGAGGTGCTCTACGTGCGTCCCCAACCGTCCTACACGCGCCAACAGTATTTATGGCGCTAACTCCTCAACTCATCATTGCTTGACCACTGTGACAACTTGGACAAAGCCATGCCAACCGCGGACACATAAGCATTCAAAGCCTCACCCATTATAAATAAGCCGGCTTCGGGCTTGGAGAACTATACTAATATGAATAAGTCAAGCACACATCCGCGAAGGACTCTATTAAATGACCTCAGTCAAGGAAAGGGCCCATCGTAGGATGCGCCTTCGCCAAACAAAAATCACGCATACAAATTTTTTTTCAAAGTCCTACGCCTACAATGAATAATAGACTTGAACTTGAGGGACTATTGTTACCACCAGATTTTAATAAGACCTCCACGTCAGCAAGGGCCCTATAAGGCCCAGAGGAGGCCCAAGTTGGGCTTTGTAAAAGTCTTATAATCTCAGAAATGGCCTTTTGGATTCATAAAAGCCTCGCTAGCCCAGCAATAGTCAGCACTCATGAATCAAAGTATAGCAAAGTCCATGACAAGCCTCGAGTCTCATAACTGGTCCACTATGCTTCGTAGAGCTTCGAATCCCTCATAATCCGCGGGCTGCATAATATTTTATAATGATCAGAGATATGCTTAAGGAAAGATTATGTTTGATTGACACACGGATTCTCACAAGGAAACAAAATTCCAATTTCCTAAATATTAGGCAACGTGATCAACTCGAATAAGGAACTGAAATATAGGAGAATCGCCTTGACAACCAATCACCCATATCTCATAAAGAAGGAGAATCCAATAAGATATCTAATTGATCGTTTTCCTGAATTAATTAGGTCTCGGTTGCTACAAATACAACATCAATTAGGTATCGGTTTTGTGCTGGCGAGATTGTGGGAAGGGATTTACATTCATTGGTTACTATCCCTGAAACAACCATTTTGGTAAAAAGGAAAAATGTTTTGCCAATTGGTCATTGATCATCATTACGAGAATTTGAGTCGTACATGCAAGATTTTGTTTTCTGACAGTTTTTGAAGCTGGAAAATCGGTGATTAATACTTGATTGCCTCAAAAATTAGCTTATCAACATTTAAATTTCTCTTTAGTAGAGTGGCTCAGAGTTGAACTTTGTAACAGAATTGTCATTCGTGTTCCAAGGATTTTGCTGCTTGTGATGAATGCAAGGTTTTACCTACAGGATCTAGAGTATTGGCGACTGTAGATCCAAATAGTTTATCAAATGGCATTAAATATTAGGGTGTGTTTGATTGGCATTTATTTTCTATGGAAAATGTCTTTTTTCCGCTTATTTTCCAACTTGTTTGTTTGATTGTCAAAAATTTTCCATGGAAAAAGGCATTTTCCCACCTATTTTCCTTGTTTTGTTTGATGACAAACTTTTTTTCCATGAAAATTTTTGTCTCATTTTTCCACTTTTACCACATTTTCTTTGTTTTCAAGGAAAATATTTTCTTTGTGGGATAGGAGAATTTATTTTCCATGGAAAATTTGTTAACTTTTTCCAACCTATAATTTCTTGGTAATTCATTTCAATGAAAAATATTTTCTTTCCACCCAAATTTTCCATTTGCAATCAAACACACACCTCAAAGTGAAAATTAGAATTTGAGTTCCCTAAAACTTGTACCTAGTGTGGTTGAGTCCCTATTTGATTTTTTTTGCAGATTTTGATAAAAGTTGAGGAAATGTGTAATTGAAAAATTGATAAAAATTGTAGACTTGTAAGTCATATAAAATATGTGATTAAAATTAATAATTATTTTTTAGTTAAATTTTTCTTTACTTTTTATACTAAACTAATGCTTAAATTTGTAAATTTGGTGGATAAAATTGTCAAACTACTTAGTTCATGTTTAGTATTGTTAGAATTATTTTTTAAGTGCTTATAAGTTGTACATCCTACTGAATGTGTGGATAATAAGTGGGTAGTAAGTGTGAGCGTTATAAAATATGTAAATAAAAAGTATGTTTGATCATTTTGACTAGTTTCAATTATAATTTAAGTTTTGACAAATACAGGTTTAATATGTTATATATTTTTATTATTTTTTATAGTTGTTAAATATTTATATTTATTTATTTAATTTTGAGTTCCATTTAAAATGTTTGATTCTTAATTTTTTACATTTTTTTCTAAATCAATATGCGATTTTGAAAAACCGTGAAGAACTCGTGGCTCCTTATGATATGTTCGGTATAACCAGTCTATAAAAAGAAGTAGAATGGAAAAATTATGTGGTGGAAATTAATAAGTGCATTTACCATGTAATTTTATTTTGGGAAATACCAGAATATGACCCCTGCACCCAATACATTTTGATAAATGGCCTTTGACTAAAAATAGACAAATAAAAATAATGTCAAAAATTGAATAATAGGCAATTTACTTAAATCTCCCCACTTTATTTCAAATTCCAAATACATGTACTCACCTTTCTCTCTCCACTTTGCACACTATTTCACGTTTGTTCTTCCAGATTGTGTTGGAGGCTCCGGTGAATCATTTCCAACCATCAAGCTCTTCATCCACTCATCTGACTAAAAGTCGCAACCGCCCGAACCCAGTCGAAAGCTGCTCGAGGTTGGGCTCCAGGTTGGGAAACTGAACCAGGTCGGCGAAGCATCCACCGGCCGGCGAAGCATCCAATCATTTCCGATTTGGTTGTTGCCTGAAAAGGGTCGGCGAAGCATCCACCGGCCGTGCTTGTTTCTTCCGATTTGCTTGTTGCAGGTGAGCATTTGAAAAAAAAAAATTATTTCACATTTGAGAAGTTGAAAAGGGAAGACGGATTTTGGAGTCGTGGTTCACCGTTGATTGCCAATGTGGGATGATGGGATTTTGAAATTTGATTCAATGCAAGTCACTCATGATGCCTAAGAATTTAAGCTTAAAATTTATGTTCTAAATAATCTAGTGTCTGAATAAATGCATGCAAGTTGAGCTTGGCTGTATTTTCCGTAATTTATTAATATGCTTGGTGCTTTAGGGAGAGTTGTGATACAACTAATATGTTGGGTACGTTGGTTGCTTAATGCTGTTAACTCAACTTAAATGCGAATGCGAATGAGTATATTTATTGAGCTTTGTAGTGAAGCTCAGGTTGGATTTTGCTTTACTATCCCTAATTGATCTCGAGCAATGTCCTAATGTGATTCATTCAGGCTTAAGAAATTTTGCATAAAAATTGTGTTATAAATAAATGCACGCAAGTTGAGATTGGCAATATTCCGCAATCATTCGATAGTTTCCAGGATCTTCTCTATTGCTATTTTGAAATTGAACTTGGGTAAACTCACATTTAGATGCAATTACCATACATAAGATCTTCTTTCAGAACGACGCCTATATAATTTGAGTATGGAATACCACTAAATAGCCTTCCCCACAAAAAGCAGTTTGTCAAATATCCTTTGACCGAGAAAAAACTAAGAAAATTAATGCCAAAATTGAATAATAGGTAAATGACCTAAATATCCTCATATCAACAATCTTTAAATGAATGTAGTCCTCATTTTATTCATTTGAGAGCATTTCTTTTCACCCAATTTCACCCCTCTTCCTTCTTCCTTGTGCCTGTGGCTATGAAATTTTGAAATAAATTGCGAGCCAAAAAATTGCCGTTGGTTCCTTCTTCCTCCAAACAGTGGCTATGAAATTTTGAAATCAATTTCGAGCCCAAAAATTGCCGTCGATTCCTTCTTCCTTTAAACAGTGTCGCCGGCTCCTATATATATATATATATATAGGAGCCGGTTCCTTCTTCCTTTAAGGGGTACTTTTTGTTTCAGTGTTGCAGGGAACACCTTTATTTTCTCTTCATCCTCACAAATTTGCATGCATATTCCCAAACTAGTTAACGGTAATATGTTTACATCCTTGGCAAACATTTTCCTTCTCAGATAATTTATCATTTCATGGATAACAATTACACTTCTTGCCAATTATTAGTATGATATAATCCAACTTGCCGAGCTTTATTTTTTTGATTGACTTTGAAATGGAATATTTTATTGATGTTGAAGAAAGGGTTCGAGGAAAAATCAAGAATAGATGTAAACTTGAAATTATCAATGAGGTGTATTATGCTTTAGATTCCGAGCATCAAAAAAATTTATAGATTCGTGTTTTGGCCACCTTCTTTTACATTATGGAGATGAAAATTTCTCTTCAAATCGTTCACCAATGCATTGTTAGAACGGTGAGGACATTGAAAGAGAATGAAGTTTGGTGCAAGTTTGGAAACAAAATTGCTAGGTTTGGGTTGGAAGAATTTGTATTAGTCACAGGCCTAAAAGCTGGGGAGTTGGAATCGGAGGATGAGAACTTAGGCCTAAAAAGTGATCTTATCCAAAAATACTTCAAGAAGAGCAAAGGAAAAGTGGTAAGACGACAATTGTTGAATGCATTCCGAAGGTGTGGTAACCAGCCAGACAAGTTCAAGATGGCCCTTCTTAATTTGGCATATGTTTTGTTGAGTGCGGAAGAGAATACGAATCTGAACTTGTGGTGGTTTAATTTGGTTGATAATTTTGGACGATTCAACAACTATGCTTGGGGAAAGAGATCGTATGAGTACACAATTGGGATATTCAATCAAATAAAAGGAGAGACGGTGAAGAAATATGAAAGAAATGAACGATATCCCTACAACTTTCATGGATTTCCTCTTGCAATCATGGTAAATGTTAATTTATTTTCATTGTTTGTATAATATTCCAATTTATGAACTGACTAGCAATGTTTTACTTTCTCTGATTTGGGCGTTTGAAGCGATACCGGTCTAGGGAAGCGGTTTGCTCACAGTCGGAAGGTGATGTAATTCCAAGAATGTTGGGGTGGGATTTTCAGCAGACGAAGGTGGACGGAGAAAGTGTGAGCACATTCTTGGATACTAAAATTCAAATCCTCGCAGACTTACGGTGGAAGCGCACATTAGTTCCTTCACGGGAAGAAGCCGAGGAAGAATTCTATCGTGGAATGACACCACTTGATGATGTAGAAGACTCCAGAGTGGATAATAGCTTGGATTCGGATGGAGTAGAGGAGTCTAAGGAAGATTTAACCACTGTTTCCACGCACTGGATGCCACGCTGACACACCATCTTCCTCTCATAACAACAATGTATTAGAGGTAGTTAGACAAGAAATGAGAGAACTTGAGTGCGGTGGTGCGTGTGATAAATTCGATGTGATCACATTGAAACTAAACTTGATAGGTTGCTGAAGTTGGTTGGAAGTGGTGTATCCCAACCACGAGGAGATGAGTTTCAGCCAGACAATGGTAGGTTTCAGTCAGAAACGAGGAGATTTGACACCTGTTCACCTCTTCATGAGGACAATATCCGTAAAGAGAATAAGGGCGGAGGAAGAGTGTGTTTTCGAGGCTGCAGTTAAGAATTCTGTTAATGTAGAAGATTGCACAAACGAAGAGGAAAAAGTCACGCCAATACAAGGTGAAGGGCGAAGGAGTGCTACTTGTCAAGGTTGGTTATTTTGTTGTGATTTTTTATTTTTAGTTCCATAATGAGTTGAGATTAATGAGGTTTCTATTGACCTCCGTGTATAGGCATGCTATCGAACCCTTCAACTGCCATAGTCGTGTACCGAGAAATGCCTTGGATATCGATCCCAGATTCTAAGCAACGCTTGGGAGAACATGAAAATGTTGACGTTGTGATGTCAAATCAACCGGAGCAGTCCGCAGAAAGCTGTCCTGAAGGTATATAATCTGTAGATTGAAAACAAAAATGTTGACATTCTGTGTAGAAGTTGATTGTTGATTGAATACTGATTGAATCTATTTTTAGATCAAGTTGGAGAATCTTCTGCAATTTTGCTTGAGGATGAGACAGATGATGAATCACCTAAAGGTAGAGGGCAAAGGAAAAGGAGGAAAGGAAAAGCATTGCGTACGCCGTGGACCAATCCTTAAAGAGGAGGAAGTTCAAGAATGTCATCAGATATGACCCATTTCGAGAAGTGGATCCGCAAAAGTAAGTGACCAATGCGTGGATGGAAAAAGCGCCACCAAGGTAATTTGTTCTCTTCCTTAACTCGCATCTAGTGTGTTATCTTCCTTCAATGTAAAGTTGATTTTTTGGTGGTGCCACCGAATGTATAGGGATGCAGTTGCATTGGCAACTGTGATTAGGGAGGACATTTTTGAGGATCTTCGTGATCGTAGTCGGTGGCTCACCGGTGACATAAGTAAAAATCTTATCGCCTTTCAATATTACTAATTCATGTCAACTTATTAATCGCATGTTTACGCAAAGATATTGACTTCGGCATTATTTCATATCAGAGAGCGAGCAGTTAAATATCCAAACCTCTTTCGACAAGACTGTGTCGTTCTCGACTCTAATTTTTGGCAACTTGTTGAAAATGCCTTCGAAGATAGTGTCAAGACTGGCCACAATAAATCAGACGATTCGTTTGCAAAGATGTTGGTGGATTATGTTGAAGGGCAGCCCTAACTGGGAAAACCTTGGAAGACTTGTCGCTATCTTTATCTTCCGTACTGTGTCCCGAATTTACATTGGTTTGCAGTCGAGATTGACTTGGAAGAGAGACGAATGAACATCTTCGATAGCTTGACGAGTATGGTGCGTGAAAGCAACCTCGCAAACGCTTGAAACCTTTAAAGGTGGTCGTACTCACGTCTCATGCAAAAATACGTCAATGAAAACTATAGCACATCACTGTTCACGCATCACAGGGTGAAGAAGCTTCCCGTACAAGATAATGGGTAAGTTTTTTTAGTTAAAGAATGGCTTCAATATGTCGATGATTGGACTAAAACCTCAAATTTTATATCTTTTTTCAGATCTGATTGTGGACTTTATACGGTGAAGTTCATCGAATTTTCTTTAGCCAGTCTTGACCTGAATCTTGTTCAACCCAAGCATATGCTAATGTGGAGGCAGAAAATGGCAGCTGAGATTTTTGCAGGAGAATTTGATCCTTAGAATCAGTTGATGTAATTCATTTAGCATTGTTATGCCCATGTGATATTATTCTGTAGTCATTTACTGTCATTTTGGTATGGAGGTCAGGCATAGCAAAGCCCTTAATGTATTTTGTAACTCTGTGTCATTTTTTTGTTCTACTATGACAATTTGTAGTGTAAATGTGAAGGATAATGTAGGACAAAGTGGAGGAAAGAAATGGAAATTAAGTCGTTTTAGTTGAATCCTTGTCAACGATGGCTGTTCATTTTGTAATTATTTTAATTGCTTGGTGCCAGAATGGAAGTTTTGTTTTGTTACGTCTTCTTATGTCAGCAGGTTTGGAAGGCTGTTTTGTAAAAGATATTAGAATGGGTCGAGTTAGCTATACTTAATTTTTGATTGGCTCATATTTGATATGTGGATCTCTCGGTTCATTTTGTATATATACACGGCATGAGAAATTTATTTTCAACCACATATTTTGATAACGGCATGCATGCCGTTATGGAAATAAAGTAACTCTGTATGCATGGCGTTATGCCTTAAAATGAACCCGCGACAGTTCTAACCTCTAAAAGTATTCAATTTAAGTACATTTAAGTAGCAACAACATGTTTGAGAGGCTCGTAATAGATAAACACTTATGTAGTTTTATAACGGCATGCATGCCGTTATAGTGTACCTATAACGGCATGCATGCCGCTTTTGCATTTAAATTAACCCGCATGTGTTGTAACCTCTTAAAGTATTCATTTTAAGTACATTGAAGTAAAACTAAGATGTTTGAGAGGCTCGAGAATAGAGAAACACGGCATGTAGTTTCCATAACGGCATGCATGCCGTTATAGTTATAAAGTAACCAAGCATGCATGGCGTTATGCCTATAATTGAAACCCGCTGAGGTTGTAACCTCTTAAAGTATTCAATTTAAGTACATTGAAGTAAAACTAAGTCCTTTTAAAGGCTCGAATAGAGAAACACGGCATGTAGTTTCCATAACGGCATGCATGCCGTTATAGTTATAAAGTAAGGGCATGCATGGCGTTATGCCTATAAATCAACGGTTATTGACTATTTCCAAAAGCTTAGTTTATTAACTTTATATACATTTCTACATTCCCACGACGATGAGAGTCTCAAAAGTAAACATATACATTATTGAAAAACTAACTCCAAATACCATATATAATGCACAAAAACCACCATAAGAGCAATCTTAATTCATCTTGAGTTGGCAAAATGTAGACTTTCTTACACAAAGGATGATGGAAAATATGTTTTTCTTTATTCGTTAACATAAAGCATTCGACTTAATACAATTTGAACATCACTACCCAATTTGCACCCACCCCCAACCCACAAAACGAAGAAGTCCCAATCATTGGGGAGGCGGCGGTGGGTAGAGACTGAAATAGCCAAGGAGCTGTGTCAGCTGGGTGGATAACGCATCGTGCTCCCGTCGGCGTGATTCGGCCTCTTGGACTTGGGCCTCCCGAATCTCCCGAATTTGTGCTTCGAGTTCCACCTGCGAGGTACGCAAGTGACGAATCTCATGAGAAATAGATGCCATTGTTGGTGAAGTGACCGTTTCATGGAGGTCCTCGGCCATTGGATCATCATTTGCAGGTTCGGTTTGAAGCGGTACATTACCCTGGCCGCCAATGGGACCCTGTGTGATTCGCTCCAGATTAAGTAGTCATGTAGTTGAACCACGTATCCCCATCCTGCTCTATCTCAGATTGACGCTTCACCTGGGTGACCTCATGGGAGAGGTCAATGCCGTACATTTCACAAAGTCCAGTAATTAGCGATGGGAAGGCCAAACATCTCCGGTTGTTTCGAATATGCAAGACATTGAAAAATATATAGGTACCGATATTGAGGGTCTTATCTTTGGAGCCAAGAAGTAGGCGTGTGCTCGCCCATAGTGACCGAGAGAAGTATGTGTCGTAGGGAGAAGATTGGCGCCACCATTTTGTCTAATGTGCGTACTTGAGGAGTAAGACATTTATAGTGTAATGTCTTTGCTTCCAACAGGCCAATGATCCATTTCTCAAAGAATGGAGACGACTACTTCTTCAAGATTACTAGTGGCGGCTTGATAACCGCTGTTCTCCGTGTTGTCAAGTTCAGTAGTACCGGAGAATGGCTAAGGGGAGAATGGAATATATTGCCCTCTCATGTATACTTGATGATACTTAGGATGATCGTGGTTGTCGATGTCATCATGGATATTGGCGTAGAATTCTTTGACGATTTCTACATAGGCAACCCGCGGAGTGGCTGGCTAAAGGTTTTCCAACCGATTCCTCGCAATAACTTGACCGAGCAATTCATTTTCAAAATCCGTTATTAACACCCTTCGCTGCGGTATAATATTGCGTTGGCTTGTGTCCTTTGTATAGATAATCGAAGCTGCCTCAGTCTCAAATTTCATATCATCATAAGTTATCGGTTGTTTGGATGTCTTCTTTGATGGAGGCTTTCTCTTCCCGAGCTTGAGCCCACATCTTGCGTTGGTTTCTTTGCTCTCGGCATTATATCTAACATGCAACAAATGAAAACACTAATGTTACAAACAATCCGATTTAACAACGGAAAAGATGCGTGGTAATTCATGTTTGCATTGTTGATCGGGGTAGATGCCGTGTTTGTGTAGAGTGTGATCCTATGTAAAGATTGCCATTGGGTTGAAAAAGTATGTTAACCGAAGGTAGGATATGAGCAAATGTGCTAAGGAAACAAAATGATGAAAATGTTGGATGAGTCATTTCTTCAAACACTTGGTGGTGTATGGTAATTCAATGTTAATTGCACAACATTGAAATGGCAATAAACCAAAAATTTTGAAGTAGTCAACACCCAAACCAACCACAACAAATTCATCCAAAACAAATTCTTCATTGCCCAACCTCCAAATTCAAAAAAACATACTAAAAATACAATTGATATCAACATTTATAAGTTCAAAGCAAAGTTAGCCATGGTACCTTGATTGATTGTAGGTTGAGAAATGTGGTATATGATGAGATGGGAACAATACTAAACCCTTGACTTGAATTTGTATAGGCCAAAATTTTAGTGTATTGGTGAAGTAAATTGGAGGAGAAACCGAGTTCAAGAGAAACTTGTTCAAAATGGTAGAGGAAATGTGACCCGTGGGGTTTTAAACCCACGGGTGTCGTCCGCTGAGCGATTTAATGTCCGCCGAATGACAAATTTTGAGCCCATTTGCTCGGTGGTTGTCCGCTGAAGGACGAACAAATTCCCAAAATTGGGCGCTTGTCCTCGCTGAAGTGACAAAGACGCCCATTGGGCTGCGTGGTCCGCCAAATTTAATTTGGGCATTTTGTCGTCCGCCGAAGCGACAAATTTCAGCTTATACCGTCTTGGCCGAATGACAACCAATTTATTTGGTACCGTCCGTCGCTCAAGCGACAAAGACAACGTTTATTTGGCTTGCTGTCCGCTCAAGCGGACAAAGAAGTTTATTTGTCGTTGGTCGTCCGCTTCTAGCGGACAGCCAACATATTTTGGTTATATTGCGACTATGGTCCTTGGAGTTTTGAATGTTGTCATTTTAGTCCTCAAATTTTGGAATTTATTTCAAGTTAGTCCTATTTTGATTGCAATACAGGTCCTTCAACTTTACTATGTTTGCGTGTTGATCCCCATCTCCAATATTTCGTACACGTTAAGTCCTTTTCACGATTTTAGTTTGTTTTGCTAAAATTCTATCCGATCTTCGATGTTGACCCGAAAACATAAATGAACACATTATGAAGTAGAAAATCACTTTAGATAATTACACTTATTATATGACATCTTATGATGCGCCTATTGTAGTAAATTATCAAGTTGTTGCTAACATATCAACAAAACTAAGCATAGTTCAGTCATCTTAACAAATAAGGCACATATTAGCTTATACGTTAAACAATAACATTGTTATGGGCGAATTATGCGAGAAGTTAGTTGTTGAGGAAGATAACGGCAAGCCTGGCGTTATAGTGTACCCATAAACGCATATCCGCCGTTATGTTTTTATATCGCTCAAATTAATTCAAAGTGGATAAACTAAGCTTCTAGAGTAATTTTATCAAAATAACATGTTTAATACCAAGTAAATAATAGATAAGACATGTTATGGCTATAACGGCAAACCCGCCGCTTTAGTGTACCTATAACGACATGGATGCCGCTTTTGTTTTTAAACCTGCTCAAAATTCAGTCAAGGTTGATACACTAACTTTTTAGAGTGATTTTATAAAAATAACGTGTTTGAAATCAAGTAATTAGAACTTGCTAAATTATAGACTCCATAACTGCAAGCCCGCCGTTATAGTGTATCTATAACCCGCATTTATGCCGTTATGTTTTTAAACTTTTCCAATTGAATTAGAAGTTGATAATTTAATGTTTTAGAGTAATTTTATAAACAATAACATGTTAAATACCAAAGTAAATTATAGGTATGACAATTTTGGGCCATAACGGCAAACATGCTGCTTTAGTGTACCTATAACCGCATCGCCGTTATGTTTTAAATTGTTAAAAATCAAATCAAGGTTGATACACTAACTTTTTAGAAATATTGTGAAGTATTAAAAATAACAATATTTAAAATCAAGTAATTAGAACTTGCTAAATTATAGTGTACCCATAACGGCAAGCCTGCCGTTATAGTGTACCCATAACGGCATTTATGCCGTTATGTTTTTAAACTTTTCCAATTGAATTAGAAGTTGATAATTTAATGTTTTAGAGTAATTTTATAAACAATAACATGTTAAATACCAAAGTAAATTATAGGTATGACAATTTCAGGGCCATAACGGCAAACATGCCGTTTTTAGTTGCACTCTATAACGGCATCATCGCCGTTATGTTTTTAAATTGTTAAAAATCAAATCAAGGTTGATACACTAACTTTTTAGAAATATTGTGAAGTATTAAAATAACAATATTTAAAATTGAACTAATTATAACTTGATAAATTATAGTGTACCCATAACGGCAAGCATGGCGTTATATAGTACCCATAACAAGCATTTATGCCGTTATGTTTGTAAACTTTTCAAATGAATTATAAGTTGATATTTTAATGTTTTAGAGTAATTTTATAAACAATAACATGTTAAATACCAAAGTAAATTATAGGTATGACAATTTGGGCCATAACGGCAAACATGCCGCTTTAGTAGTAATTCTATAATTCAGCATCATTGCCGTTATGTTTTTAAATTGTTAAAAATCAAATCAAGGTTGATACACTAACTTTTAGAAATATTGTGAAGTATTAAAAATAACAATATTTAAAATTGAACTAATTATAACTTGATAAATTATAGTGTACCCATAACGGCAAGCTCGGCCAAGAGTTATAGTACTCCATAACGCATTTATGCCGTTATGTTTTAAACTTTTCCAATTGAATTAGAAGTTGATAATTTAATGTTTTAGAGTAATTTTATAAACAATAACATGTTAAATACCAAAGTAAATTATAGGTATGACAATTTCAAATATAACGGCAAACATGCCGCTTTAGTGTACTTCTATAACATCGCCGCTGTTATGTTTTTAAATTGTTAAAAATCAAATCAAGGTTGATACACTAACTTTTAGAAATATTGTGAAGTATTAAAAATAACAATATTTAAAATTGAACTAATTATAACTTGATAAATTATAGTGTACCCATAACGGCAAGCATGGCGTTATAGTGTACTCCATAACGGCATTTATGCCGTTATGTTTGTAAACTTTTCAAATGAATTATAAGTTGATATTTTAATGTTTTAGAGTAATTTTATAAACAATAACATGTTAAATACCAAAGTAAATTATAGGTATGACAATTTGGGCCATAACGGCAAACATGCCGCTTTTAGTATTCTATAACGGCATCGCATCGCCGTTATGTTTTTAAATTGTTAAAAATCAAATCAAGGTTGATACACTAACTTTTTAGAAATATTGTGAAGTATTAAAATAACAATATTTAAAATTGAACTAATTATAACTTGATAAATTATAGTGTACCCCATAACGGCAAGCATGGCGTTATAGTGTACTCCATAACGGCATTTATGCGTTATGTTTTAAACTTTTCGAAATGAATTATAAGTTGATATTTTAATGTTTTAGAGTAATTTTATAAACAATAACATGTTTAATTTTATAAACAATAACATGAATTAGAAGTTGATACACTAAGCTTTTTAGAATAATCTTTTCACTCCTCGTCAAATATTGAATTTATCGCAACATACATTACAATAAACACCACCACAATAAATCAATTCAAAACTTCAACCATACCATACATGGAAATAACATCGCTTTTGCAGTTTTGAGAATGAAAAATATATTACAATTTCGATATGCAAATTGCATGCTCATCAAAAAGGGTGTTGGATTACAAAACTATGTTCGCTTCTTTGTAGCCAAGCAAAGCATTTGTACAAGTAGTCCGATTATGACCAGTCTTCAAACACCTAGCACATTTACGAGCACGCGTGCCTCTCCAATTGATTTTTTCGTTGTTTCGTGGACGCCCAAAGTGTCTTTTGTTAATGGACGCAAGACCATTCTTGATCTAACTTCATCGTGAATTTGCCACTCATCCTCATTTGGTAATGGGTATATGAATTCGAATACGCTTGTCGCCAACAAAATGTGGTATAGAAAGGAGAGCAAAGGCTATAACCATCGTGACCATCCCGCCTTTATGCGACAATTGCATGTTGGCAAGGAAATTTATCTAGATCAAATTGCTTACAAGTACACATGTATTCTTCTAAGTTAACAATGTATGATTCCATATTTTTAACTACCGAAACTCATTTTCGGATATCCGAATCATGCTCCAACCATGTGACTCATTATACTTTAAGCACATCTTCTCTTCCATAGGTGGGGTGAGTTGGGTAGTGCACTTTCCTCGCTTCTATATGCCTTTCATAATACCATTTCGCAACACCGCGAATATACTCAATCAAACCAACTAGTGAAAATCTCGGCCTCCTTCAAAGCGGAATTCACAGATTCTGCGTTGTTTGTTGTCATGATATTGTATCGAACTCCTTTGAAATGTGCTCTACTCCAAAAATGGAAACCACCAACATCCTTTTCCAAGTACTCTCGATGCCTTCTTTTTACCGCAGTTACCGCCATGTATGCCTCGAAATCTGTTGTGGTATAGGGCCATTTTCTGAACAATGAGGATAAATCAACTCTTGGAAATTTAACCTTCAAGTTATTATTCAGTGCCATATACAATTCACATGATGTGCAAACCGGTAGACATTTTAAATGCATGAGGAATGCTTTTGCCACGGTCTCCTAAATAATCACTAAATCCTGAGTCACCGTTATTTTCCACAAGTTACTTAAAGAACCAAGTCCACGACGCCTCATTCTCTCGAGTCAACTATACCCCATGCAAGCGGATAAATTTGAATATTTGCATCTTGGTGTGGCCACAAGTAGAGTTCCTCGATATCCGCATGTCATGAATGTTCCATCTACACAAATTACTCGTCGCATTGAAGTTTGATATCCACGATACTTTGTCCTAGAGCCATGAAAAGTACTTGAAACGCATGTTATCATCCGGTTTAATGACCGCCAATGTGCCAGGATTTTTTTCCTTCAAAACATGGCAATACGAAGGTAATTTGGCATAACTTTCATCAGGTGTCCTCTGACCGTAGTCCATAAGCAAAAGACTTTGCCGTATATGCTTTATTATAGGTTATAGTTATGCTAAACTCTTCGCGAACATCATTGATGATGTTTCTCTGCCCTCAGTAAATCCTTCCGCATCTTCAAACTTGGAGGCAATGTAAGTTCCAATAAGTGAATAGCTAGCATGTCGATGATCTCGACGACGCAACACTCATGGAGCATGTGTGATGGCTATAGTAGGTTCGAACTTGAAACATAATGATTCTTTTCATCTTTATTGCCCGGACACGCCACTTACAATTTTTCTCCAAACAAACAACTACATAAACAGATTTATTTGACTTCTTCACTTTAAACTCAAGTGATACTTCAAAGTGCAAGCAAGTACAACTTCGATAACAAAGCTTTTTTCAGAGGGAACAATTGTTTCACTTTCAAATCCACATTTTCGTGAATCTCGATGATGGCCCACTGTGGGATTGAACTTATATCTCGCCGTTAAATTCTCAATGTTGTTGTAGATAACACCTTCACGTGGACAATGCGCAACCGCTATAGGAGATTTTTCGTAAATTTTCTCTAGGGCTATTTGGAATTATATTCAAACCATCCCAATCTACAAAGTTTCCATCAAGCAATTTCATCCCCTATATTTCCTCATCCCGCACATAATTTAATTCTCGATTCATGTCTCCACATGTACCATCTTCTCGTTTGCATTTCACTCAATGAGTCACCATGTGATACAATAGTAGCATGTTCTTGGGTTCTCTTAAACCATCATTTTCTTCATACTCCTCAACACCTTTTGTCAAAAGTGTAACACAAAGAGGAACTTCTATAAAATGTAGAGATACCACTTCACTGTTGTCACAATCAATCTTCATTGGAGGAACTGGAACGTTAGACATTCCAGGACAACGGTTGCCATCTCTATATCATTTAACATACAATCAACCCCAAAACCCTTCGAACTTTATCGCACAACTCCGCATAGGTAGTGGTATTTGAAACAAGAATGGGAGTCACATTTGCTTGACAATTGCCTATATACTTCCATGTCCATCCACCGCCTTCTTTTTCCACAAACTCAACGAAATAACAAACCGATATCCACACTTTGTCCAACGATCCATGACTGCAATTCATCATAAAACAAATAGATTTCAGCTTGATCATATCACAAATGCTACATTATACAAGTCAAAGTGCATATCAATAAATTTTACAACCAATACATTATGAGTGCTAACTATTGACCTACGCCCAATAGCACTAAACTAGTCTATACATTCAAAGCCAATTATCAAACACAAAGCTAGGTAGATGGTGATAGTCGACATTAGATAATGCCACTATCTCCTGTTATACATTGTGAATAACGGCATACATGTCTTTATTTTAAATTTTACCGCACTCACATATTAACTCACTAAAACAAATATATATTTAATGAAAGTAATCACATTAAAGGTTATATGCGCATCGAAAAGTGAAAAAATAAGATAACGGCATGGGTGCCGTTATAGATCACCGATAACGGCATATATGACGTTATGGTGTATTCTTAGGCAAATGCATATATTATCAACAATGCTATAAATGCCCATGTTTATATACATGCCGGCAAAGGAAAAATAAGATAACGGCATGGATGCCGTTATAGATGATGATAACGGCATATATGACATTATGACACATTCTTGTGCAAAATGCATATATCAAAGACAATGTCAGAATCCGTAATGAAAATGGATGAAAAAAATGCAGAAATTGATATTAGTATGTATCTATTACCTTATCCAATTACAAATCTCAAATGTAGATGATTTAACAAATTTCACACCACTCAAAACTACAATGGACAAAGAGAGAGGACAAAATAAAGATTTTTAGATTTCTTGATCAACTGTAATGGAGATGGTGATGAGAGAGAGACGTGGTTGCCATTTTCAGAGAGAGAGAAATATGTATCGTTGGAATGAAAATGAAAAGTAAGGGTATTATTTGCTTTAACCACCTTGGGGGCATTTTGGATATTTTCTCATATTTTTATACTTTTTAATGGAAGAGGCTATTTACCAAAACATTGTGGAATGAGAGTTATTTTACTATATTCATTGTTTGACAAGGTCATTTAACTCAAAACCCCTTTATTTTTTTACACGTGGGATGCTATTGGAAAATTCTGAAGCTTCGGAGGGCTATTTCAGTAATTCCATTGTTTCCTAACGTGAATAACAGAATAACAAGAGATTCAACACAAAACACGGATCGGCACCACCTAGAAAGCAAGGAGTATGCCACGGAAACGCCGTCGTTCCTCAACGGAGATGTATTGCTACAGCATACGCTCTTTTCATTTGCCTCACTTTGATCGCTGAATCCTCTAACAATTCTCAGGTATTGTTGTTTCACCCATTTAATTTATAATTTCCTTCATATTTCTACTTAAGTGGAAGACTTTCTTCAATGTGCCGCTCACCGTGAATGACAGATTAGATGCAGCAAAACTTGTGTTGCGTAAAACTGTAACTGTGAGTACTCTGATTATTACTTGAGAAAACATTATTCCGTTTCCTTTGTGTTTATATTGATTTTCTTTTTTTTTTTTTATAGATAATGCTTGTCGATTTTGGTCCTAACCAATGGTTTCTTCTGGGTCTAGAGACAATGGTCATGTGCAACGGACTTCTAGTTCAGTGTTGATAATTGATAGCAAAGTGCCTCGCACAAAATTTTAATCATTATTACCTTGGGAGGTTGAACACGTGACAGTGATGCACATTACCATGAAGAGAGTACGACAGTGATTGGACTGTTACTTACAGAAGAGATTGGGCTATTGTCATGTCACAGCATGTTGAGTTTTAAGGAGCACCATTGTATTACCTCAATCCATACCAATGGGTGAAGGAAAAGGATCAATTAATATTAAAAGCCCAAAGGGATCATGACCGTTCCATACCATTTTAATCTTGCCCAAATTAACATCGTAATGTGGGTTTGGAAGTAATCTTATGTCTGCAGGCTTGCAGTTTGAATCATGTTGCTAGCTCAAGTTTTCCGGCGAAATAAATACACAAGAATATAATATGTTAAAATATTTTACATTTACTTTGTATAACTTTGGCCGGGATGCCCAACAACTACTTGAAGAAAACTGGTATAAAATTAAAAACCCTACATCACTCTAATCGTATAATAGAAACCAAATGGGTGGTGGTGGGTGCCTATGGCCTACTCCAGCCATGAATTAAAGAGGAACAGTGGTAAACCGTCTATAAATCTGTACATGAACAAATGGTCGACAACACATATCCTAGTCCATCCGAGTTTCTGCATCCAGAGATAGTCTGAAGTAATATTTCATAAATCATAACAGAACTAACGAGAGATCTAAACGTCTCTCCTTTGTGATAAGTCCAGCAATCAATAGTTACCAACGCAATTGAGATAGATAATTAGATCATCTCACATTATCTTGTATCTCTGAGAGATATATCATACTCGGTCGTTGTTCTATAACACGACCCGTCCGAGCAATATCTTATATACCGAGACGCGTGGCGTGCACCGATGGTGAATACCAACCATAAGTTGGACCCACCACCAAGGCAACTACAATCACAACTCATTATTACTTATTTTTAAAAAAAATTCGACATTATCTCCCCTGTAATTTGGACTAACCAACCTGAAATAAAATATCACATATCCCAACAAACTATACTCACAATTAAATAGGACCATTTGCCCATCCAATATCCATAACAAAACAAATACGTAAGAGACTAGCCGAATCATAAAATTTTTATTATTTAATTAACATAAAATGTACATACGGATACAAAAATATATTGTGAGCCCACCTAACTATTTACATGTCATGCAAAATGATATCCAAAATGAACATGCGTCCCAAAACAATGACTACATGTTCTATGAAGTGAGTCATACTAAAATAACTCCGTCAGGTGGCTCAGACTTGAACTCAACAAATTTTATATCCAAAAGCAACCCAAAAACTCAACCGCCACCGATAAGAAAAATCATTGTTGGAAAATAAATGAGTTGATACGCTCGATGAGTGGAGATTTCAAAAATAATTATACTCTTTCATTTATACATACTATCGAAAATGAGCCCACGCCACTTAACAATTCACAATAACTTCAACAAGCAATATCAACTCATAATCGTAGAATACTCATCAATTAAAATATATATATCATCACTTTATCATATCCTCATATCACAAAGTATAATAAAGAATCTCATCAAAATATACTATTTTGTATAATCTCATCATGCATGCACATATCGCCTCAAAGTGGCTAAGCTTTTAGTATACTGCCAAGACCCCTCTGTGTATATGATACACGGTCAAGACCCTCGTGTACTAATACACGGCCAAGACCCCTCGTTGTACTAATACACGACCAAGACCCTCAAAGATACTAGAATAATCAATGAATTCACTCGGATACTTTTATGGATTTAAACATCATCTCAATTCATGTTTAATTCCATAATAGGCAATTTCACAATCTTTAGAATTTACAACACAACATAATTCAATAAACAATTATAAGAAATCACGTGAATTTAATATTTAACGATATAATATCTTATAATTGAAATCTAAATTTTCTAAAATATATTTTTCCACTCACGTAGTTATCTATCAAGACTAACTCGGTTGAAACACCGTTCGATATCTCGAATCACTTCCTCGTAACGTAGATTAAAACATAGCTCTCTAATTCCAAAAGTCTAATAAATCAAATAATTTTTTGGTGAAGAAAAAGGAATTAGTTTGGCTGAAATATCTCCTGTTCTGGTACGTGAATAAAGGATGCAGAAATTGAAAGAAAATGAGAGGAAATGGATACTGTCTTTTGCCCAAAGTGATAAGTGAAAGAAAATGAAATGGAATTGGTTTTTAATTACAAAACCACCGCCTGACTTTTCTTCCATTATCCTTCCCTTTTTTTTTTCTTTTTTTTTTTTTTTTTTTTGCAAAATTGGCTTGAGATTTTGACCAAGAAAATCCCATGTTGACCGGACTTTGCAGAGTTGTTACAGTTACCTACAATGCAAGAACGTGATAATGAAGATATATCCATTAATACCATGGTGCACGAGTTATCTTAATTTCTGGCCCCTCAAACTCTCTACTGTGTACTAGAAGAGCTCAATATATAACATCATTAGCAACAATGCGCATTGTAACTGTCGTCACGTTTATAGGCACCTTTGTGATCATCACAAGTCTCCCAACACATAAATATCATGGTACATGGTCCAGCCATAAGTATGCATCGTCAGCCATGTCATTCTTAGCCAGTGCCAAGTTACCAGGAACATTTTGTGCATATGAGAGCTAGATCCCAAACAGTTTGTTTCCTCAGTGACCATGAAGTATCTCCTCGAAATGTGTCTACCATGACCCCTCCTTTTGGGCAGACCAGTAGAGTGTTCTACCAATACTCAAATTTTGACTTTATATGCAAAATCGTATAATAATATGTCTGTATTCCAAACGTGTATCATAGCTAATAGCACATACTATAAAGTAAGCACTTTGATATGCTGATTTGTTTCTGTAATGGAAGAACACAACAAAAATTGTAGCAAACTGTATTTGTATTTTTGTGTTTCTGTACTTCTAATTGAATACCAAAATTGAAATTGAAATGGATACAATGAAATGTTGAACTTTCGAGAGGTTCAACTCTATCCCCACAATACTATCAATTTTTGCCTAGATGAAAATGAGCACCGTATTCACTTTTTATTGTTTTGGCACACAGCACTTGTTTCTGGAAATTCCCAAATTACCCCCAATGCAAATGACAATTGAACTAACTATTAATCTGGGGTTTTGTCACACTTTACGACTGGTTTTTGCAATATAGCTATATCTACAAAACACCAATATTTACCATGAACTTTCATTCCTTCGATAATTCTAAGCTGGTTTCATGTTTATCACATTTTATCAATGGGTTTTGGTTATTGATAATAATACTCTCCTTTAACCTTTTATGTATCATTGGTAGCATTATTTGCTGGTAGGTAGATTGGGCAATCTACTGACATAGGTATCAATACTTATAATGGTATTTATATCCATGTTAATTGAAAGCTTATCAATACCGAGTCCTAGGTGTCGATATGTGTTGAAGAAGGTTTCTGAAAACTTAGATTTTCCCTATTGTTTCTTCATTTTTCCATAAAGAAACTTCTATTGTTCTAACTTCCGAAGATGCTTTGACTAAAAAAGCGACATAGGAAAGTTTGGCTACCATCGCTCCTTCCTTTTCCCTTTAAAAGCCCCTTTATACTTCTTTTCGCTTGCTCTCACCAAGTGCTTGAAGTAACGGAGCTTTTCGAATTCTTTAGCAAGTGGAGTGGTAGAAATGTATGAAATGTTGTGCATCAAGGGTGCTATTTGTGGTAGAAGTCCAAGCCCAAGCCAAGCCATTTTCTTCCTAGCCAAGAAAATTCCTCATTGGTCTGTACTTCCTCCTCTCTTTGCTGGCGATTTGGCTCTCTCATTTGCAACCACTATGCCCCTTGTAAGACTCCTTAAGCAGCTATTAAGCTGCCTCAAATTTGCATTTTATTAGTCTTTATTTTATCAAGTTTGGTTTTCATTTTCAGTTTGATATTGGATTTAATTTCAGTAAATTTTCTAAATAATCAAATTATAATTGTTCTTTAAAGTGGAGGTTACAAGATTTCCATATGAAAGGGAGTTAGTAGTTAAGAGAGCACAAATCTTAGAAATCTTATTATAGCATTCTATTTGTTTCTCTTTGTTGAATGTCTATCTTGATGAACGTCAACCCCATCACAAATATTTTGTTGTTATTGGTCCTACCTTTTCCAAAGTGTTCTTGTTTTCGTTCCTAATAAGGTAATCGTATTTTGTTGAAAACATTTTGGGTTGCTGTGTAGAGCAATCACTACTATAACTAATTATAGATAGGGATAGTTCTTTGTTTGGTTAAAATTGAGTGATGTTGCATCTTTTTCACATATCTTGAGTAATATCTTTTGTTTAGTATTTTGTGATATTTGTTTTCCTCATCGGATCTTCTTTGACATTTTCTAGTAAATCTTAGCTTTGAAATGGGTGTGTTTGAATTATCCCTTTAATATATATATATATATATATATATATATATATATATATATATATATATATATATATATTTATTTTTTAGGTTTAACAAATATTAAATGCCATGAGAAATTCAAGAGGTGCATAAAAAAGTACAGAAATCTAGAAAGATTGGATTCTCCAATCTGATTGTCCATATGATACAACCGTGCCTACAATGGTGATTTAAGGTATGGACATATATATATATATATATATTAATTTTCAAGTTTAACAAATATTAAATGCCATGAGAAGTTCAAGAGATGCATAAAAAATGTAAAATCGGAAAGATTGGATTCTCCAACGATTGTCCATATGATACAACATTGTGCCTACAATGGTACAAGGTATGACATGGCCATTTATTTAGCTAGTTTGGTTACTCGATGTTTGAACTTTAATAGCTTAGTTCAAATGTTGGGATACAATATATTATGAGTCATTCTTTTTCAATTGCAATGATTGAACCATACCGATATGTATCAAATGTAAAACAATTTGTTGATTTGTGGTAAGGTTTGTCCCTTCGAGATATTTTAATTTCGCAATTTGAACATTTTCGTATTTTTTGTCACATTTAGAGGTGGCAAGTGGTTCATCTACTTGACCCGGTTTGAAATTGAAGCCGCCAAACAAGAAATTGGACTGAGTTGACATTGGTTAGATTTACATGGGCTGATAATTTGTTAGGCAAGTCCAAAGCTCTAGTTTTGGGCCACCGTCATTGACAAATAGGAAATATATATATATATATGGGACCGCTTCATCCTACCAATGTTTTTTGACAAAGAAATTTGGAAAAATAATTACGGTCCCACTTCAACCAATCTAACGGTCAGATATATATCGACAAATTTAAAAATATATATATATATATATATATATATATATATATATATGGGACTCGTTTCATCCTACCAATGTTTTTGACAAAGAAATTTGAAAAAATCATTACGTCTCTAATTTCAATCCAATCTAATCTGTCTAGATATATTAAATATTTACTCGAATGTGTTTGGATGGATATAAAGATTTTAAAGGTATTATTAAATTTAGACCGTTAGGTTGGTTGCAATAAGGATTGTGATTATTTGTTAAATACATTAGTATGAACATCGGTTCTTATATATATATGAAAGAGGACTTCATCTTCTTCCATGCAAAGCCCCCACTCCACTTATCAAAAAATACCCCTCACACCCACTCCCCCACCCCTCACCCCCACCTGTGAGGAGGGAGGTGGGAGGAGGATTTCTCCTCCTCCCCATTGTTGCCGTGAATGCTCGATTTACCAAGGTGGAAACCTCTATCGGCTTGTTCATCAAACTGTGGAGATTTTTCTCTTGGTTTTTATGGCTAACCGAGGAAATTCTCCTCCCCATGTAGTTGCGTACTCTGAGCAAACAAATAGGAGGAGGATTGGGGGAAATGAAATGGGAGTGGGGAGACTTGTGCCAATATTTTTATCGGGCTAGTCTCAAATATCTTAGCTAACCCATGGAGTCCCTACTGGGTCTCGCTGGCCTACCTGCACCGGGCCAACGAGGGTATCATTTTTATTAGGTCACCACCACCCCAAGAGATGGGTAACTGGGCATGCCCACTCGGGTCGGCTCATTTTCAGCCACCTCCAGTCATATTCTATCTCCCAAACTTATGAAATTTCCTACGATATGACACAAAGTTTTATCCAATAAAAAGTCTCCAGACAGATAAAAATAAACTGCTTTTAAATACTTAAATTTAAATTTACTGCGCTCTCTTATTTTTCCTTTTTCCTTCCTCTTTCTTTCTTCTTACTTTGTAGACTATTCGCTCCTTTAGAAAATGAAAACTTGACAATCAAGACCATATCGACAGTCTATTGACAATCAATATAATAAAATCAGGTTTGTATTAAAGGCTAATAACTAAACTATGCGATCTCAATCTATTTTATAAACTTCATGATTTTAAGAAAAGAATTTTCTATTACGCACATCATACACCCTAGGCCCTTTTTTCGTGTGTGTGTGTATATATATATATATATTAGTTTTTAAATGCATTTTGCATCGCTTGGTAGTTGTAATGGAACAACACTTCATCTAATAGTTAGTTGTAGTAGAATAGCTTTTCATCGCTTATGCTTTAATATATACATATAAAAAGGTCTAAATGTATAATATGCAACAATAAATATAAAAAATATTTTTGAACATACTATTCAATATATGGTAAATTAACTCTAAATTAATGTAACTATAAATGCATATAAGCTTTAAATAAGAAAAATCATAGAAGTAAAATGTTGAAAATTCAAACTTCACAAAAACAAAAACCTAATGAATTGCATAAACCAAATATAACACAACTCATAAAAAAAAAACTCATAAAAATTAAATATATGCTTTACAAAAAAATTTAAAACAAGATTTGTAAACATTAATATTTTTACATTTTTATTGAAATTCTAATCGTGAAGTAGGATATGTGATGCTTGAACAATCCATTTTATTCAATTCGACCAAAATACTCAAGAATTCGAACTTAGGTTCCAACTTTTCAAGAATTCAACTCATGTTCCAAATCTTTTTCAAAGAATAACTGACCCAACTACACTACATGGAAGAGGAGTATAGGGACGACTTTTGTCGTCCTTATAGGTTGTGGGGGAAATGTCGTCCCTATAGTGGCTGTGGGATCTATTATGTCGCCCCTAACCATTGCCCCAATAAGCCCGGTTCTAGTAAGTCATCAGAGACGACAATAGTCGTCCCAATAGCTTTAAGATTTATAGGGACGACTTTTGTCGTCCCTATAGCCCTAGTTTTCGCCTTTCATAATCGCTTAATTATTCGTTTTTCAACAGACATTATTGGGATTTGACAATAGTCGCCCCTAATAGTTCATCCTATCGGACGACAATATCGTTCCATTGTGTCGAATATATAGAGACGACTTGTCGCCGCAGAATAGGTCGAACTCTATAGAGACGACTTATTGTCATCCAATAGGTTTATTCCATTGGGACTACTTATTGTCGCCCCACTGGTGTTCACTATTGGGACGTACTATAAGTCGTCCTAATATAAAGGACCATCGGGACGACAATAGTCGTCCTAATAGACAAAATATCCATCTTAAATGTTTTTTTTTTGAAATTTATTTATTCTAATAAATAATACCTTTCTTTACTAATTTAATGAATTTAATAACAATGATGAATAGAAACATGAAATAAAAGTTTTAAAATAACATAAATAATATTAATTATATTATGGACAAAAACAAATTGTATCAAAACATCCTAAAAACCATGCACAATAACTTCCATCACAAAATAACCATAATGTACAAAACAAAAGTATTTAC